>JALIGW010000016.1:10365000-10437500 GCA_023053685.1 Diadophis punctatus similis | reverse complement strand
CATATTTTTGAAGGCTGTCCATCATTTTTTTTATACAATCAAAAGCTTTTGTATAATTAATAAAGGAAGCCATTTTTTGAATGCCCTGTTTTTTTTCATTATGGATGCTAATGATTCAATATCAGGAAATACTGTCATTTCTATATATGTACATATTATACATCTGGCAATTCTTGATTGAAATCCAATTTTTAAATGTTTGAGCATTATTATACCATCATGTGAGAAGAATGTAGTTCTTTGGGAACATGTCATTTTTAAGCACTGCCTTTCTACTGAATAGAAAATGTTATTTTCCAGATCTTGGCCACTGATATTTTCCATATTTGCTTACACACTGCAAGCAGCAATTTAACGGAATCTTTAACAATGTCCAGAAGTCTTCAGCGCTCTAACAAATCTAATAGCTTAAATTGCCAGGGTTATGTCTTCTTGTTCTAATGAATTGATTCGCCTTCTTTACTTCAAGGAAGTAATTTTGCAATACATTCATGTCACAGGAGCTACCAAGTCTTACTTTGGCTGACTAATAATAATCCTCACTCCTAAAAAGAGGTTTTGTTTAGCTTACACTAGAATCCAATTCAAAGATTTAGGCTTGTATGGAAGGAGGAAAGTGAAAAAATCTATACAAGTATACAACAATAGTCAGAACTTGAATGAGAGAATTTAGAGCTTCATCACAGGTCTCAGGAACTCTGGAGAAATGTATTTTCCTATTAGCTACTTTATGGGGGGGGATTTAATAACATAAAAAGAACTAAGTTGGTTCAAATTAAAGACCATCTAGTCCAACAATCTTTTATCAAATGACTCTGAAGAAGACTAGGAACATAATATGACTGCAATAATGAGTCTTACAAAATGGCTACATGATGGACTATGTGAGTTATGTCAATCTATATATATATTTATTTATTTATTTATTTATTTATTTATTTATTTATTTATTTATTTATTTATTTATTTATTTATTTATTTATTTATTTATTTGTGAGACTTATAGTGCAAGCACTCTCTAAGCCAGCGGTTCTCAACCTGTGGGTCGCGACCCCTTTGGGGGTCGAATGACCCTTTCACAGGGGTCGCCTAAGACCATAGGAAAACACATATTTCCAATGGTCTTAGGAACCGAGACACCGCTCCTCTATCCGTCTCCAGGCGGGTCCACCCACATACAAATAGACTACTACAAAAAAAAATCTGTACCTTGGGAACTTCTGAGCATGCGCAAAAGCCAAATTTACGTCACTGCGCATGCGACGCCATCTTGTTTTTGGCTTTTTTTTGCATTTTTTTTAAAAATTCAGCACTGCGCATGCGCGCACAAAGCGCACGCGTGCCTATGAGGCGCGGCCACACAGTGCAGGAGGAAGCGAACCAGCAGCGAGGTAAGTTAGAACCCACCCCCGAGTTTCTGAATAATTTTATTATTTTATGGTTGGGGGTCACCACAACATGAGGAACTGTATTAAAGGGTCGCAACATTAGGAAGGTTGAGAACCACTGCTCTAAGCGGTTTATACCATTAGGCAATGTATATTTATATTGCCCCCAACAATCTGGGTCCTCATTTTACCTACCTCGGAAGGATGGAAGGCTGAGTCAACCCTGAGCCGGTGAGATTTGAACAGCTGAACTGATCACAGTCAGCTAAAGTAGCCTGAAGTACTGCACTCTAACTGCTGCACCACCTTGGCTCCTAATACAATCTAGCATTGTATTTGTCTTTTTAAAGGAATGGAAGTACTTAGTTTACTTTAAACTCCCTTCAGTATGTACTTTTGGACATGATCAGCTCTAGAACAGGTATAGAGCAGATATATCATATAGAGCTGAAAATACAGATAGTCCTCGAGTTACAACCACAATTTTTGTTGCTAAACAAGACAGTTGTTAAGTGAATTCTGCCCCATTTTACGACATTTCTTGCCACATTTGTGAAGTGAATCTGGATTCCCCATTGACTTTGCTTGTCAGAAGGTGGCAAAAGGTGATCCCAGGACTCTGTAACTGTCATAAAAATGAGTCGGTTGTCAAGTGTCTGAATTTCGATCACACGATCATGGGGATTCTGCAATAGTTGTAAGTGTGAAAAACGGTCATAAATCACTTTTTTCAGTTCTGTTGTAAATTCGAACAATCACTAGGAAGCTGTTGTAAGTCGAGGACTACCTGTACAGCTTTGAAATGTCAAAAATGTTGGAATTATATTTGAATGGCATTTCAACAGTTACCTGAGGGACTGTCTTTTTCCAAAAGTTTCTATCCATCTGATCCTATCCAACATATTGGGAATGTTGCAGATCATGTCATCCGAAGCATGGTGACTGGCCGGAACTAGAAAGGATTTTTCTGCTACAGCCCCTGTCTTATGGAATAGTTTTGCCTCAGAGATTAGAATAGCCCCAATCATGTTGGCTTTTCACAAAGCTTTAAAAACTTGGCTGTGTACCTGGACTCAAAACATGGAATGTGTGAGGCACAGGTGGGATTCAGCAGGTTCTGGCCAGTTCTGGAGAACCGGTAGCGGAAATTTTGAGTAGTTCGGAGAACCGGTAAATACCACCTCTGACTGGCCCCGCCCCATCTATACTCTGCCTCCTGAGTCCCAGCTGATCAGGAGGAAATGGGGATTTGCAGCAACCTTCCCCTGGAGTGAGGTGGGAATGGAGATTTTACAGTATCCTTCCCCTGCCACGCCCACCAAGCCATGCCATGCCCACCAAGCCACGGCCACAGAACCGGTAGTAAAAAATTTAGAATCCCACCACTGGAGTGAAGGGCCCCGTTACCTGGCTTTACTATTAGCTGAGTAATCATCACAGCTGCTGTTTATACTTATTTATCTTGTGGGTATTTTTATTGTTTTAATATCTTTTAAATTGTTTTAATTATTTTAGAATTTTAGAACTGTAAGCTGTATAGAAGTTGAGTAAATAAATAAAGTTATAGAAGTTGAGTAAATAAATAAAGTTATAATTCTAATTTATTTTGCAGGTTTAAAGCCGATATACTAAAAAGAACAACAGATGTAATACAAAAAGTTCAGATGAATCTTATACAAGTCTGATTTTCTGGACTGAAATAGGTGAAACACGTATGATTGGATGTTGCTAACGTTATTCGTCATCCCTAGAACGTACACAGTTCTCCTCCTTAAGGAGACAGGATATTATGTGATTGAGAAGCTGAACAACGTAATGGTGTCCCTGCTTCCAATTTGAGAAATGCAGGCATATATTAATAATGAGAAAGGAAGAGAATAAATTAATCTTTAAGAGATTTGGGGGGAAACTTTGCCAAATTAATACATTTGATTTGGAATTCCCAGGAGTTCAGAATAAGATTACCCAGGAAATAAATCTGAAACAAAATGGCAGGTTTCCAGATCTGCCTTATCTTAGCGGAGCCACATTTCATGTTGAGTGATTAGACACTTACTCAGCAGAAATAGCCTTAGGTTTTGTCGACCTTGGCAGAATCATAGGGGTTACATTTGCATACTTATTTACATGCGTGACTATAGCCTAAATTTTCTGGCACATTAAGGTTAGAGATAATGTACTGAATTCATTTATTTCAGGATCCACTGCCATTGGTAGAATTTGTAATGTAAGGGAAAGAGAGACAGGGAGAGATCAGAGATATAACTGTTAATGTTGGGTCTATGGATAAACAATCATCCTGGACCAAGGGTGAAATTCACTTACCTTCCCTACCGGTTCGCAAAAGCCTTCCGCGCATGCGCAGAGCCTGAAACTCATCGCAAAAAAGGGGCGTCATGACATCTGCGCGGATGGGTGGGGCTTTGTGCAGTTGACCCTACCAGCTCGCATGACCCGGTTAGAAGCGGCTGAATTTCACCCCTGTCCTGGACGTCATTGGCTAATCTGTAAAACGGGAACAACAATAAACTCTTGCATACATTAGGGAAAGTGATATTTTCATAGACTGTGTGAAACCTATCAAGATGGCAAGAAAGATAAAATGGTAGTGTAAACGTAGCCTTTATCTGACTGTTTGGATGTTATTTGGATGCTGTTTGGATGCCATTTAGAGTTGTGAAATCCTTACGATTGCTTTAAGACATTAGTATTGGGATCCACTCTTCCCTAACCTACAAAAAACTACACAGAGGAATTTTTACAGCACCTATCAGACAAAATGCTTGGATTTGTTCCCAATTAGACTCCACCCTTGGACCATGTCCCATGGAGATGCCTGAGGCACAGTCTTGTCCTGTTATCTGGGAAGGGTTTGAACTTGTTGGGCCTGAAGTAGTGGGCAGAGTCCTTATGACTGTGAGTTTGGCAACCTTCTCTTTAGATAAAGAGCTGAAGAAGCTTCTTGGGTGAGAAGTGAAACGGCTTCAAAGAAAAAACAGAAAGTCCAGTTGCCTCTTGAAAAAGCACCTTTGGGACTTCTCTTTAGATCCATGTCTCTCCTGGTTATCAAAGACTTTCTGCTGTGATGCCCACCCTTTGGAACATCATCCCCCTGAGATAAGATTAGCCCAAATCCTTTGGCCTTTCAGAAAGTCCTCAATACATTTTTGGGGGGGAGGGGATGTCAGGCTATATATATATATATATATATATATATATATATATACACTACACACACACACACACACACACACACACACACACACACACACATATGGAGAGTTGGAATGCAATGTGGTTTATTGTATTTAAAAGATGATAATGTATTAAGTTTCATTGAAGGTATATGACTTTATATGTATGTTTTTGATTGTGGATAAAAAATTAAAAACTTTTACCCCCCCAAAAAAAGCTACTGAAGAAAATAGATTTGCTTAATGACTGCAGTGTTCATTCAACAACTGCACTATTTCTTTAGCAACCATGACATTCACTTAACATTCACCCTAAGGATGTTAAAATATTGGGTTACCTTACATGAATCCTTGACTTATGACTATAATGATTTACAACAGGGGTGTCAAACCCGATTTCATTGAGGGCCGCATCAGGGTTGTGTTTGACCTCAGGGGGCCAAGAATGGGTGTGGCCAGCTCAATGTCACTTGTGTTGGGGGCAGCTGTGGTGGCCCGAGAGCTCTGCCAGCGAAAATGTGCCCCCAAGCTCCATTTTTGGCTGCAATGGCTTCCTGCAACCCTCTGCCAGCAAAAATGGAGCTCAGGAGGGCTGTGCATGGCCCTCCCGAGCTCTGTTTTTGCTGGCAAAAGCACCACGGGCCGGTCCTTCATTGTTTCCAGGGCGGCCCAGCAGGCCAGATCTAAGCACCCTGTAGGCTAGATTTTGCCCATGGGCCTTGAGTTTGACATCCCTGCTTTACAACCATTATTCTAGGCTGAGTTATGTTCGTAAGTCAAAATTTGCTTGTGCAATATTTTTTTAAAAAATAAAAATAACCCTTATATTTTTTATATATAACATTTATTTAAAATATTAGATAGCCTAATAACATTCACATAATAACATTTATTGGTTTTTAAAGTATCTTAGCAATGCTTCTGTTAATTAAAGAAGAGCCGGTGATTCAAAAGAATCATAACATAAACGTTTCTGTTGGTCAGGACTAGATAGTATCACAAATGTTCTTTATATTCCAGACAATGAAACTGCAAGGCATTTATGTGATGATGTTGGTATTTTTTACCCTGCAGATATTAAATTGCCCTGTTTCTCTATTTATTCAGGAAGCTCTATTAAAATGTATGATAAGCTACAGCTTGCCTGCAGGTGAGGAATTTTTATTTTTACTTTAATGAAACATTGTCACATTTAAAAAAAGAATCCTTCTAGAATTTCACCTTCTGTAGTTGTTCATTGTCAAAAATTTTGGGGGAATGATATCAAGTATAAGATGGATATGTAACATTACAAAAAAAACGTGCTTTAATCTGTTTTTACAGCATCTACCGTTTTGCCTAATATCACATGTTAATCAAGACATTCCAAAGTTATGGGTAATTGTCAACCCCCCCCTCCCAAGAACTAAGAAAGACATGTGGAATTACTTCTGAGCAGTTTCCTTTATTGTTCCTCACCTATAGACAGAATCTTGCCAAACTAAAGCAACTATTTGAATCATCATACCATAGATATGCTTAGGGAGGAGCCATTTTAACTCTCAACCAAACATTCTATGCTTCCCTGTCTCTTTGCCCTCTGCAATACAGCCCCTCCCTTTTGGGGATCCAGACTACATTCCACCACAGTAGCATAGAACAATACTGCTGATTCAATAAGTATTACCTCAAAATAAAACTCAAAAAGGCTAAGCAGGTTAGTTGAAATGCTATGTTGATAGTGATTATGCAAATGGTGTAAAAACCAGAAAGTCCAATTCTGGGATTGTGGTATTGTTTGGAGGGGCTTTAATTGGTTGGAAGTCCAGGAAGCAAACAACTGTAGCCATTTCAACTGTGGAGGCAGAATTTATTGCTTTGTCTGAACTCTGTTCAGAGGTAACCTGGTATGTACAGCTGTTACAGGATTTAAATGTAAAGGTAAATGAAGCTGTAACATGTATGAGGATAATGCTGCCTGCATTAAAATGGCAACAGGTGACAGAGTAAAAAATAGAAGCAAGCATGTGGACATTAAATATTGTAATGTCAGGGAAGCCATCAAATGTAAATTGATTAGCTTGCTTCACTGTTCTTCAGAGGACAATTTGGCAGACATAATGACCAAGCCATTGGGTGGAGTGCATCATGGGAAGAATATTAAGTTAATTGGATTTAACAGTCATGAAGGGAGGAGTGTCAGAATATTCATGACTGGGAAGACATGGTAACAAGGTCAGCCAATGAATAGGCATGGTAACAGGTCAACCAATGGGGCTTGTTTCGGAAACAGAAACTTAAGCTAGAAGTCTGGGCGTGGTTTAGCTGTCCTGCGATCTAGCTCTGTGCTGAGCTCTAAAATGAAACTACTCCAAACTTGTCTGCTCTGCTGAACTGAAACTAAGAACTTACTTACAATTTCTCCTCTCTACCATGTTGGAAGAATTTACTATTGGTATTGTACATTTACTCATGTGTTATTATGTATATAAAGAAGTTAGTGAATCCTGCTGAATCAGTTTACCTGTGTGTGCTTTCTGGATTTGATTATTTCTGCAACAAACTCTGACAAGCCATGATGGTCCAGTGGTTAGAATGCAGTATTCAGACTGACTCTGCCCACTGCCAGGAGTTCGATCCTGACCAGCTGAAGATTGACTCAGCCTTCCATCCTTCCAAGGTCAGTAAAATGAGGAGCCAGATTGTTGGGGGCAATATGTTGACTCTGTAAACCATTTAGAGAGGGGTGTAAAGCACTGTGAAGCGGTATATAAGTCAAAATGCTATTGCTATTGCTATCTCTGTTTCAAGATCTCTGGTGAAGGAGAACATATTGGCTCATGTGGCAATGTGTTGACAACTTGTAGACTCAGGAAGTTCCTAATCTCTAGATCTGCTCCATGTCATTGCTTGCCTCAGTGGGCTAGGAGAAAAGTTTGATATGAAAACAGTCCTGTAATCCATGTTCCACAGGAGAACTGTGGTATTGTTGTTTTCTGCATCAAATCCTTGTTAAGCCTTGATGAATTATGCCAATTTAGAGACTAGGGAAGATGACCTTGACAGAGATCGACCACATTCATTACCAAACTGATGAGGAGAAAACATAGCTCAAGTCCCAAACAATCAGAAAATGTGCACAAGTCACTCAGACAAATATCTCCATAATTCCCATAGATACAAGAAGGGATGGTGGTGCAGCCCAATCTGACTGAAAGATTCTGTAATGATAATAATTCTCAATTAAAGTAGTCTTAGCCCTCCAGTGTACTTGAAGCTTGGTCTGGTGTACCTGGTAGGGATAACAACAACTTGCATTGTGGGGAAATATCTTGATCCAATTTCTCACTAGAGCAAAATAACCCTTTGTCTTTTTTAATTATGGAACTAGAGTAGAGTAGAGTAGAGTAGAGTAGAGTAGAGTAGAGTAGAGTTGAGTAGACTAGACTAGACTAGACTAGACTAGACTAGACTAGACTAGACTAGACTAGACTAGACTAGAATAGAATAGAATAGAATAGAATAGAATAGAACTGAAAGAGACTTTGGGGGTCTTCTAGTCCAGCCTCCTGCTCAAGCAGGAGAACCTATACAATCTCAGATAAGTGACTGTCCAGTCTCTTCTTAAAAACCTCCAGTGATGGAGCAGCCATGATTTCTGAAGGCAGGCTGTTCTACTGGTTCATTGTCCTTACTGTTAGGAAGTTTCTTCTTAATTTCAGATTGCTTCTCTCTTTGATCAGTTTCCAACCATTGTCCTGCCCTCTGGTGCTTTGGAGAATAATTTGACCTCTTCTTTGTGACAGTCCCTCAAATACTGAAATACTGCTAACATGCTAATTCTTCTTTTCTTTAGACTGGCCAGACCCAAAACCTGCAGCCGTTCTTCATATGGTTTAGTAGTCTCCAGGCCTTTGCTCATCTTAGTTGCTCTTCTCTGAACTTTTTCCAAAGTTCTGAAACTCAAGCATATTTTGGAAACTGCAATAGTCTGACCAACAGCTAATTTATCAATCAGACTTGAATTAAACTACCCGTATATACTCGAGTATAGGTCGACCCGAATATAAGCCGAGGCACCTAATTTTACCACAAAAAACTGGAAAAGTTATTGACTCGAGTATAAGCCTAGGGTGGGAAATGCAGCAGCTACCGGTAAATTTCAAAAATAAAAATAGATACCAATAATGTTTTTGAATATTTATTTCAAAAAAAACCCAGTAAACTAGCTCTGTAAGTGGAAAAGAGGGTCAATAAAAACAATATGGTATCAACAATAACTAAGGAGGAGGTGGGACATCGTTGCAGAGCGGCAGGAGGGGGAGGAAGGGGAATCGTAAGACAGACCTGCATTACATTAGAACGTGAGGAGGGGGGATGGTGCGGTGCGCGCTGCGTGGCAAACTGACACAGAGGGAGGGGAAACTCACAGGGGCGCTGGGCCATTCACGAGCATCACCCAGCAGCATGGCCCCGCCCCTTTTTCTCCTCCATTTCTGGCAAATTTTTCACTGACTCAAGTATAAGCCGAGGCGGCTTTTTTCAGCCCAAAAAGTGGGCTGAAAAACTCGGCTTATACTCGAGTATATACGGTATGCTTTTTTCTACCTATAATATCATCTTCATTCTGCATACTTCTGTTGCTATGCATGCTATTAAACCAAAGGAACTTCATGAACTTCACTGTGTAAATAATGCACATTAGAATAATTATTCTCTATTTGTAGTGTTTGCAGTTACCACTGAAAGCAAGAAAGAAAAAATTAACTGCTCTTTTTCACAGTAATACATCAGACCTCAAGTCAGAGTTCCTTTGTAGTGAGTTGGCCCTACATTTTGAGATAAATAAGTAAGTATTCTGATTCCATAAATTATCATCTTTGTTTAGCCAGAAGGATAAAGAGACATTTTGATCTTACGGTGCTGTTCATATTTGTTTTAATATCATAGAAACAAACTTATGCTTCTACATCTCAGAAGAGTAAAATACCAAATGGGAAATATGACACATTAGCACCCATTTTAAACACTTTTGTTTTTAAGATGAGTTCTAAACAAATGTTTTCTAAAGAGTTTATAAATATTGTCCAGATCTTTACAACATGTATTAGCAAACTTATGGATAGGAAATCAAATTGGAGTAGACATAGGACAACCCATATCATTTAAGTCAGTGTCCACTCCCTGT
The DNA here is from genome assembly GCA_023053685.1 of Diadophis punctatus similis. Lineage (NCBI taxonomy): Eukaryota > Metazoa > Chordata > Lepidosauria > Squamata > Dipsadidae > Diadophis > Diadophis punctatus. The sequence goes on along the minus strand of JALIGW010000016.1, from coordinate 10,427,751 downwards.
TTTACATCTTGAACATAACACACTTAAAAGAAATTCTTTTGAAACTTTCTCTGCAGTGAATTATTCTTACAAATATTGATTAACAATTGATTATGTGCCATCAAGTCATTTTTTTACTCCTAGCAAGCATTGATTTTCTCCATGTACAATTATAAGAAACTTAATATTTTTTAAGGACCGGTAGGCATTAATCAGTTACCTGCAGGAATGTCCACACAGAGGGGTAAATAAAGCAGATACGGTGACTGCAATTATACAATTGGAGTACCATCATTTTTCAGGTGTTGTGATAGGTGTAAAAGGAGGGAGGAGCTTTTATGATTCCATTTTTACTTTCTTCAGCTCTGGGCAATAGTTCTAGTTACCAGGATATTCCAACTCTTTATTCTAGACCACAGGTGTCAAACTTGCCGCATCAGAGCCACAGTGGTGCAGTGGTTAGAATGCAGTACTGCAGGCTACTTCTGCTGACTACCGGTTGCCTAGAATTGAACTGGTGAATTGATTGAATCTCACCAGGCTCAAGGTTGACTCAGACTTCCATCCTTTCGAGGTGGGTAAAATGAGGACCCAGACTGTTGGGGGCAATATGCTGACACTGTAAACCTCTTAGAGAGGGCTGTAAAGCACTGTGAAGTGTGGTATATAAGTCTAAGTGCTAGTGCTAGTGCTATCATGTTGCCGTCACATGACATATCACGTTTTTCCCTTCGTGGAGCTGGGGTGGGCATGGCCTGCACATGACACATCCGGTCTTGTTCTAGACCCAAAGGTACTTTCCCATCCATGATCTGGATGATTTAGAAACGACATAGATATCTTTATTCTAGAGTGCTTCTCCCACTTAAGCTACGTTTGCTTCATTGTTTATAAAAAATATTGTAATTTTAGTATTCCAATGCTAGAACATTTCATTATTTCAGTACTGACAATTCAGGAATTTTAGATACTGCTAATGTATCTGGACCCATTTGTGAAATCAATTGAATTCAATGCTATTTTGCAATTTTATATAATTGAATTCATCTTGCAGTAACTCAAACAGCTTAAACCTTAATGAGGAATAAGCTGGTCAAAACGATTGGGAACATCTATTTGCCCATAACTTTCCCCTCCCCAAAATTCCCTACCATCTCCAAAATGAGATTGACTCAGAGATAGGTGGGGATAAAGTGAAAGCATGTAATATATCATAAGATATTTCATAATTTTCTATCATGTTGGACTGCATGCATATGGTCCCAGAATGTAAGTTTGTCATATAAGTAACTCTTAAAATTATAACTAGATGTCCATTTCTTTCAAATATGCTTTTTAACATGTTAAGGCAGGAAATATGGGGGCACCAAATCTGTTAATATTAGAGGGCCATAAACTAATTTTAATAGCATCTTCAATAGTTTTTTTCTTTGTTGTTTGAGTTCTATATTGGAAATAGAAGTTTACAAATTGTTGATTTATTGAATCAGAATACTTATTTATTTATTTAATTGAATTTTTCTATTGCTATTAGACTCTTAGTTGTATACACTCTCTTAAAAGACATGGTTTAATAAATATCTGACTACTTTTTCCCAGGCATTCTTAAAAAGACAGTTAAAATTAAGATTACAATGCTACAGTTGTTTAATATCAGGGGGTAATAACTTATTGGGTTTTCCATTTTTGTTTTTTATATCTTTGCTTTATATGATTTAATCAATACTGTTTCAAGTGCATAGTTAATTTATGAATTAAGTTCATAAAAGTTTTATATAACTCCTCTTTTCTTACTTTTCTATCAAGCACAAGCAATAATATGACCATTAAGAGACATATGAAAAAAAAATAATCAAATTTGCAGATACCCAGATGTCCCAATCTGGTCCTTGAGATCTCCCAACAAGGCATCCATTGTTGCTGAAATTGAGACCATCCACCTTCCTGCTCCTCTCCTCTCCTCTCCCAACATCAATGACTTTTCCAAAAAAAGTAGATCTTCTCATAATGTGGTCAAAGAAGGATAAGGTGAGCCTGGTTATTTGTGTTTCAAGTGAGACCACTGGATTTACTGTATTAGTTCAATGTTTGATTTGCTTACTTTTTTGTTATAGACCATTTAAATGAGTAGGCTACTTTTAGCTAGGAGTAGGAGTAGGAGTAGGAGTAGGAGTAGGAGTAGGAGAAGAAGAAGAAGAAGAAGAAGAAGAAGAAGAAGAAGAAGAAGAAGAAGAAGAAGAAGAAGAAGAAGAAGAAGAAGAAGAAGAAGAAGAAGAAGAAGAAGAAGAAGAAGAAGAAGAAGAAGAAGAAGAAGACACAAAAGAAAAACTGGAATGATCTCAGGACTCTTCAGCAAAAGACCAGAGAAAGAAATGGGAGAAAAATAGCAAAACAAAATAATAAAGCATTACGTGCAAGATTTACATCAAGAAATAAACTGTCTGGCTTTGTTGGCTGTATTAAAATTTAATTTCTATCACTTTGTGTGTGCAGTGATATTTTCCAATTTTCACTGTTCTACACAGTATATGAATCTGTATTATATGATTGGTGCTTGTGGCTTTCTGTTTTATTACTCAGCGTTATTAACATTTTAGCATCCTGTTTTACAAATCTCTTGCTTACATAGCCTTGGGAAACTATTTCAAACCTGCCCAGCTGTATTTATTTCAAAGTTCTTTGCATCTCAAATGTTCATACTTATAATTTCTGTAATAACAGTCAAAAGAGCAGTTTATTACAACAAAAATATGGCTTTGCAAGTGTTAAAGGATTGCTAAAATATCTGAAACAATATATACCATTTTAAATGCATCCTTCTGAAGAAAGTATTCCTTCCTCCCTCCCTTCCTCCCTCCCTCCCTTCCAATTTTTCCATTTAAAAGAAAATATGGCTAGGAGGGCTTGTAGTTTTTTTTTTAAGACTGTAAAAATCTGTTATTAAAGCATTGCAAATAAGGTCATCCTCAAACATACAGCTGAAAACATTAATCTGTATAAGTTTTTTTTTGTATTTAGAGCCACATTTCTTCAGCAGAAATCAGGGAAATGCATGGCAAGAATGAACTACTGTACACTGTATTGATGCTAAACAGGTCTAAAGCCAATGAGAGCTAAACCACTCATCTTCTTTTGCATTTCTTCGCTACCTACTTCATTTTCATCTGTAAAAAGCATAGGAATACAATTGCTCTTCTTTCCACATCCTGTGGTCCAGGAAATGGGTAAGTATGGAAAATGCAAAATATTGAAATAATTCAGGGAATTATATTTTGTCTGCTTAGCACTCTTATTACCATATGTGTAAAATATTGATCCTTCTGATCAATTCAACTGCTAAAGCATAGCTAAAGCATAGCCTCTTCTTTTGGCAAAGCCCAGCACAATTGTTTTCCTGAAAGAAACTTCCTTCCTTCCTTCCTTCCTTCCTTCCTTCCTTCCTTCCTTCCTTCCTTCCTTCCTTCCTTCCTTCCTTCCTTCCTTCCTTCCTTCCTTCCTTCCCTCCCTCCCTCCCTCCCTCCCTCCCTCCCTCCCTCCTTCTTACCTTCCTACCTCATCTCTTCTTCTTCTTTTAATTAATTAATTACATTTATATGCTGTCCATCTCAATATCAAGTGACAATATCATAAAAACAATATCGGTAATTAAAAGTTAGAAGTATTAAAACATCAAGCATGAAAATTAGAAACATTAACAATACATTAAATAGGAGGATCAGTGTGGAAACAGGATGGAGATGGAGGGTTATGTTAGGCCAGGGGTGTCAAACCTGCGGTGTCACGTCGTCAGGTGATGGATCATGACTTTTTCCCCCTTTGCTAAACCGGGAGTGGGCATGGCCAGTGCATGACACATCCAGACCACGGGCTGCGAGTTTGACACTCCTGTCAAACTATCTCTAGTACAATATGACCCCATCTGGAACAGTAGTGGGTTCTAAAACCCTTTACTACCAGTTTGTGTGCATGCTTGCACGCGCAACGCTTCTGCACATGCGCAGAAGTGTCCCGGGCAGGTGGGTGGAGCCTCCTGCCGCCGACGCTACTGGTTCTTAGAACCGGACCAAACTGGGAGCAACCCACTGCTGATCTGGACCCAAAGCCAGCTGGCAAGTTTTTAGGCCCTTTCAGGAAGCTAAGAGGGTAGGGGCAGATCTCATCTCAAGAGACATGATGTTCCAGAGGGCAGGAGTCATGGCATAAAAGGGTCTTCTCCTGGACCCCATCAGCCACAATTTCTTGGCTGGCAGGATTTGCAATATGCCACTTCTGGTGCAAGTGGGGCTGGCCAATCCCATTGGGGTGAGACAGTTTCTCAGGTAGCTTAGATCCATGCTGAAGGACTTTAAAGTTAATAACTACTGTAACACCTTGAACTGGACCCAGAAGCAGACTGGCAATCAATGTAACTCATATAACAAGGGTGATACATGGACCACCCTAAGGGCCCCTAAGACTGTGCTGCTGCATTTTGTGACAGCTGTTCTCTTTTTCTTGGCTCAACTTTCTTTCCCTTTCATCTTCTTTCAGCCTTCTTTTCCAACCATCTTAAAAATAACTTCAAAATCATTTTAATTCCTTTGACTAGGTATCAAAGAAAAAGAAAAGAAAAAGAACAAAAGCTCTTTTTTAAAAAATGGGGTTTCCCCCCTCCCAGACCAAATTACTAGTCTGGTCAAACCACTGAAAGAACATTGGAATGACCCCAAAAGAAAAGAACAACATTTTGCTATGGTTGATTTAACATCTTGAATGTTCCCTACTTCAATTGCTATTTTCATAATTTTGCAATATGTTTCTGTTTGGGGAAAATGGGATAAAATATCAATTCTGCATTGCCCTTTCTGTAAAAGTCTTCTTATATAACACTCCTACACTTAAAAGTGTTTTGCCTTGATGGGAAGAAAAAGATTTTTCATTCCTGGCTTTACAAAAGGCACAATTTCTTCATTCTCTGAATGTAGGCACAAATAGAGGTTCATTTCATTAAGACTGTTTGTAATTCTTTTAAAGCTTGTCATACCAGTTTTAACATTTTTATTTTATTTAACATTTTATTTCTTATTGTTACAATGTCATATTGTTTTACTCCATCTATATTAGGGAGAGAGTAGAGTAGAGAATGGTACAGTTAAACAAGACTAGACAGGTTAAAAACTGAATGGAAAAAAGAGGATTCAATGCTAAAGCGAGTAACTGATCCTAAAAGAAACACAACTAATAATAAAAATGCCTAGAATAGAGTAATATCTAGGCATCAGTGCAAACAATACATACATGTCTGGAGAAAATGATCTCCAAGCTGGACCCACCACTTGTCAACTCTGTCAACTCTGAAGCGAACCTGGCTGAAACCATCTTTTCCGGCCTCATAGTTGCCATGGACTTTGAGAGGGGGAAGGAAGGGGGGAAGCAGATAAACTGGCTACCAGTCAAAACAAGAAGTTTTCTTGTGAGAACCAAGGTCATCCCAACAGATGGTGAGTGAAGGAGGAGAGAAGTGACCAAGCAGCCTCCCAGCTACTTTCATTGGAGAATGTGACCGGTGACACTTGGTGAGGGAAATATTTGTTCTTTTAATTAGGGGAAAACGGCAGGAACTTTTAGAGTTGGTTTTCACTAGCTGTGCCGATATGATGTATCCAATAAACATGTTCTTTGAGGAATCTACCTGCCTCAGAGTTCTGCTTTTGGCAGATATGTTACTTGGAATGCTGACACCACTATAATGACCCTCACTCATGCTGCTATCTATTCACTTGAACAAGAAATCCAGAGGAATGAAGAGAATGTATAACTGGCTTCTTATGGATTCCAGTCTATGAAGACCAAATAAGACATTTCTTATGTCACTGCCTGGTTGCCCTGCTGGTCCTTTTGGTAGATCACTGACTATGGAAGTCCAGCTATTAGGAAACAGACTTCTAATCTTATTTCTTTATAAGAAGAAGAATTAAATATTTCTGAACGCTTTTATTTTTAACGTATTTGGAGCTTTCTTCTCTCTTTGTGATGCCATTGGAGAAAAAAGTAGGAACATTTGAGATACAGTATCTGAGTAACACCCTGTATTCTTCTTTGGAAAGCTTCAATGCTTAGATGAGATGTTGACAGGAGGTCAGCAACCCTCCGTGTACCTACGTACATCAGATTGCGCAGAATATAGTTGTGCTGTCATAGCTTGTTATGATAGATCTTTTTCTGTTTATATCTGTTAACTACTCTTGTCCACACACTGATCTCTGTAATACTCCAGGGATACACTGTTCCAATTGTGAATATATGAGTCTATAAAGATTTTCAAAAGCTACACAATTGTTACAAGATTCATTTTTTAAAAGAAAAACCCGCACAACTGATTTTCTTTGAAAGAAAAATAGATTCGCGTTTAGATGAACATAATAGCAGCAATATTTTGAGACCAATATGTCACCTTCAGTACTCGGTGTTCCTTTTGTTCAGTTATAAAACTGAATGGGAATGAGGGATGAGATTGTAGTCTTCTTCATACCTGAACAAGCTTAAGTTACTTATTGATTTCTGAAACCATCAGTCCTAGTGGAGTCTTGGGCAATGTTTGTCTCCTATTTCTAGTTTATGAAAAGTAATAGGAAATGGAGAGTAGAGAAATGATTGAAGGAGGATTGAGCCCCAAATTAACATTCTCCAAATGAAATTAATGGGAATTTCAATCTGGATCAATCATTTCTGTTTATGTACAAATGAACACATTGGAAAAACTCTTGGTTGCTCCTTTGTCATGGTCAGATCACACCTTGATTTTCATGAGATATTCTAATGGCTCTACCCACAGGAAGAAGGTCAAGCTCATTAAATTGGTCCATTCCCAGAGACTGATGGAGCCAGATGGGTTTCAGAGGGATCTAGAGGTTGTTCCTGCTGGTCTGCTACATGATCCATCTGAAGCCTTCCCTTGACTTGGAAAAAGAGAACAGTGACCAGGCATTGGATCAGATTGCACCCATTTGGACTCTTTCTCTTGGGATCCCGTCACCCCCTGTAGTTCATGGAAGAGAGTATCACTGGTGCTCAACAAACTAGAAACATGACTGAACATGGGTTACAGCCACTATTAAGGCCAACCTTGAGGCAGTAAGGGCAGTGAAGTAACAGTATCTCTCTGGTTATATTGCAAATAGCTGGGTTGATTTGCCTCCTTTCTCCAGGGTCACTTCCAATCAACGGTATTTGGGGAAGAGGAATCTGATCCTTGATCCCTACTTGATCCCTGCTATAGGGTTCGGAGCGCTCCTGAACTCAATTTAATACCTATATGAGGCAACTAGCTGAGCTCATCAGTCACCATGGGGTGAAATATTAACAGTATGCTGATGATTCCCAATTACCACAACCTACTTCTCCGTAAGCTAGAAAAAGGTGAGATAGATAGCTTCACCACCAGATGGATTTGCAACTGGCTGACAAACTATACGCAATGGGTCTAAGTCTATATGGAGAGATGTAAGCAGTGGGGTACCACAAGGTTCCATCTTAGGCCCAGTACACTTCAATATCTTCATAAATGACTTAGATGAGGGAATAGAAGGGGAATTTACCAAATTTGCAGATGATACTAAGCTGGAGGAATAGCTAACACCCAAGAAGATAGGCTCAAGATCCGGATGGATCTTGACAGACTTAAACACTGGGCCCTATCTAACAAAATGAAATTCAATGTAGAGAAAAATAAAGTCACAGGTGGGTTCCTGCCGGTTTGGACCAGTTCTATAGAACCGGTAGTGGGAATTTCCCCTACTCACTGAACTGGCAGCGATGGCCGGCTGAACATTTTATTAGTGACATTTATTTATTAGTGACATTTATATACCGCCTCACAGTGCAAGCACTCTCTAAGCAGTTTACACCAGTAAGCAATGTATATTTATATTGCCCCCAACAATCTGGGTCCTCATCTTACCTACCTCGGAAGGATGGAAGGCTGAGTCAACCTTGAGCTGGTGAGATTTGAACCGCTGACCTGCAGATCACAGTCAGCTAAAGTGGCCTGCAGTACCCCACTCTAACCGCTGCGCCACCTCGGTTCTTCTTCATGCCCCTGAACCAGCTCTCTCGGCGGCGCCATAGGCGGCGCCACCTTGTTTTTTGTTTCTGCACATGCGCAGAAGCTGGGTTTTTAGCTCTGCGCATGCCCATATGTTGCCTGAGGAAGCGAACTGGAAGCAAGGTAAGTCAGAACCCACCCCTGAGTAACGTCCTACACTTAGGTAAGAAAAACCAAAAGTATACATATAAATTGGGTGAAACCAGGCTTAATAGCAGTGACTGTGAGAGAGATCTTTGAGTCTTAGTGGACAACCAGCTAAATATGAGCCAGCAGTGTGCAGCGGCAGCCAAAAAAGCCAACGCAATCTTAAATTGCATTAACAGAGGGATACAATCAAGATCAAGTGAGGTACTAATAGCACTTAGTAAGACCACATCTAGAGTATTGCATCCAGTTTTGGTCACCACACTATAAAAAAGATGTTGAGACTCTAGAAAAAGTGCAGAGGAGAGCAACCAGGATGATTGGAGACTAAAACATATGAGGAACGGTTGCAGGAACTGGGCATGGCTAGTCTAATGAAGAGAAGGACCAGGGGAGACATAACAGTGCTCCAATATTTGAGGGGCTGCCAGAGAGAGGAAGGGGTCAAGCTATTTTCCAAGGTACCCGAAGGCCAGACAAGGAACAATGAATGGAAAGTGATCAAGGAGAAATTCAACCTAGAAATAAGGAGAAGTTTTCTGACAGTGAGAACAATCAACCAATGGAACAGCTTGCCTTCAGAAGTTGTGGGAGCTTCATCACTTGAGACTTTCAAGAAGAGATTGGCCTGCCATTTGTCAGAAATGGTGTAGAGCAGGGGTGGCCAAACTATGGTTCTTTGAGGACCTGTGGACTTCAACTCCCAGAATTCCTGAGCCAGCCATGCATGCATGGCTGGCTCAGGAATTCTGGGAGTTGAAGTCCACAGGTCCTCAAAGAACCATAGTTTGGCCACCCCTGGTGTAGAGTCTCCTGCTTGAGTGGGGGGTTGGACTAGATGACCTATAAATTCCCTTCCAACTCTGTTAATCTGTAATCTGTAAATTATATATAGTCAGTTGGCCCCAGATGAAATGAGCAATGCTGTGAATGTCTTATCCTGGTGTCTGGAGGTTTCAGCTGAACCTTGTAAAGACTGAATGCATTGTGTTTTAGGGCCTAGCCAAGATTATTTTGGCCTTTTTATCTGCTGCATTGCTTATGTTTAGCTAGCAGCCTTAGATCTCACTTGTTGGCTTTAAAGCTAATCCCCACTCAATCCTATCCCAATTCATTTGATTTTTCCTAATCAGATAGAGGAGTGCCTATTTGTTTAACACCAATGAATATCATCCTCTCAAGCCTTGTTCTGAATCCTGATTTTGTCCTATAAGGCAGCTGTTCTCACAAAATCCATTAAAGTGTTAATGACTTTGTGGGAGGAAAAAAATGAATAAAATTAATGGATACCAGAAGACTCCAGGAAGCATAATAGCTGCCTTCAAGTATCTGAAGGGCTGTCACGTAGTAGATGATGCTGACTTGTTTGGAGCTCTTACAGAAAGCCAGATATGTACAAGCTTAAATAATAATGACATGGATTCAGTTAAACATTGGGAAAAAAATGTTGATGCTCAGAGATGTTATCAATGGAACAGATTGCCTGCTAAGATGTGGACTTCTTTGCTGCAGGCTTTTAAACAAAATCTGTATTCCTGTTCTGGCCAAGAAGTCAACTTGGATGATCTCCAAGATCCTTCCAGAACTTACTGTGGGTATTAGTAATATCCTCAAAACTAAGATCAACTTAGATCAACTAAGAACAATTAATCAGTGGAACAGCTTGCCTCCAGAAGTTGTGAATGCTCCAACACTGGAAGTTTTAAAGAAGATATTGGATAACCATTTGTCTGAAGTGATGTAGGGTTTCCTGCCTAAGCAGATGGTTGGACTAGAAGACCTCCAAGGTCCCTTCCAACTCTGTTGTGTTGTTGTTGTTGTTGTTGTTGTTGTTGTTGTTGTTGTTGTTAAGCAAAAAATTGGAGTCTTGTCTATCACAAATGAAGGTATATCTTTATTTTGATGGTATAAAATAAAAAGTCCTTGTTACAGCAGTCATAGTTACCATTAAAATGTCTCTGTCAACTTGTAAAGTTGCCATAGGCAGGAGGGAGGAAAACTGATGGAGTAGCACGGCAGCCACAAACAGAAGCACATTCCACGCATACCTTTTTCAAGGCTGTATCCCAGGCTACTGGAACCAGCCAGAGAGGTGTGAGCTCTACAGCCCACGAAAGTGCTCCATTGGAGAATGTGATTTAAGACACACCCTGGGGGGGAGGGGGGAAACAGGGTCATAGTTGGGCCATAAATTTCATGGGGCAGAGCTGACTCCACTTGGGTACGTGCTGACATGTTGCTCCTAATAAATAACTGGATTTCTTTTGAAACTTGGCTTGAGGTTCATGATTTAATTAGGGCATCCGTCGGAACCCCAACAGTCTCTCTGTTTATTTGTTTTTGGGTATGTAGGTGTGTAAGTAGGTAGATATCAATCTACCAATAACAAATTATTTTATACCTTTTTATCTGAGCCATGTCCCTGTCTCTTTTTGGCTAGTTCCTAAATGTGGGTTTGAGTTTCACACATTTAGCTTTGACAGATTCCAACCAAAAAATGGAGAAGAAAAAGAAGAAGAAAATAAATGCAATGAGAGACACACATCTGACAAACTTGACAAGATGCAATGATTTTAATGATTCTTTTTGGTTTTATTGTATGCAGAAATCAGGGCAAAGAAACACTCACCAAAACATATATCTTATTTCTTGTGTACCAAATACAGTAAAACTGGCACCAGCTAGATTTATATCTATATGTATATCATGTTGATGTTTATAGTAACATTTATGTTATTTCTATACTAGCGAGTTACACAATCTTCATAGCACTACATAGCCATTTGTTGAAGTGACATAAATCCTGTCCTCATGATTACTGTCACAAAAATGTTTGAACAACTCCAGAAGACACATAAATTACCTTAAATTAACATTTTTAATATTTTAATCAATTTATTTTAAAAGAAAACTAAGTGTGGAACCAAGCATACAACTAATGTAAATAGCTCCAGAACAATTCAAAGTATTTGTTCCAATACAGAAAGGAGGTAAGTTCTTCAGGCCATGTGAAAATGAATGTCCCTTCATCTTTCTACCATCAAACATTTTATAATTTTAAAAAAGCACACAATATTGATTTCTCTTGTTCAGCTGGTTTCTGAACTACAGATTATATATTTCAAAAGTATATGAGCATTAATGAAAACCAGGAAGTCTTCCAGAACAAAATTAATATGAAATGTAACTTCTGATCAAGAAAGCAGCAGTTACAACACATGACCATAACATAGGGAGTGTGAGATGATTGGATGGATGGATGGATGGATGGATGGATGGATGGATGGATGGATGGGAGGGAGGGAGGGAGGGAGGGAGGGAGGGAGAGAGAGAGAGAGAGAGAGAGAGAGAGAGAGAGAGAGAGAGAGAGAGAGAGAGAGAGAGAGAGAGAGAGAGAGAGAGAACATATATAGCTAGAAGCCAATACTGATTGGGAATGAATCATGAAGCCTGTAGTGTTTAGCCACCTGTTCCTTAACTATCTGGATATGCAAGAGTTCACATTTGGAACCCAGAATTTTTCAAAGATCATGAATTAACAGTGCAAGGCAGAACAAACAATAACGGAACAATGAAATTTGTTCTCACCTTTTTTTAATTTGCATTTTAAGCCTTAGTTTACTTTTAATAGAAAAACCTTTGCTAAAGTAATGTCTGTTTATTCACACCAAATGGTGGGCTTCCTTCGGCATGATATATGATGCCTGTGGGTAAAATAACTGCATCTATTCTTCAAGTATCATTAACTTTATAAACAATTTTCCCATACTGCCATGAAATAAGCCAGAGTCATGCTAGACTTGCAAAGTTAAAACAAGGGAGTCTTAGACTTCTCTGGCAAAATATATATTCATTAGAGATTCAGCAGATTTATGTTTGGTATGATAACTATCCCAAGTATCATATGATTTCATCGTAAGATGCCAGGATATTGTCAAGGAAGACAGTTGCCTTTCCAGATAGGGCTTCTCATAAGCAATGTCTGGAACTAATGCTTACTTAAACTCTAATTCTGTACTTCACGAGCATTTGTTTGAAGCCAAAATTTCAGTCCTTGGAAGTACTCTTTTGTTTTATGATTTACAGCAGACTGATCTAAAACTAATGAAAAAAACCCTCCTTTTTTACGACTCTGTAGTCCCTAGTGTTGGAAACTACCTTAACTTTCAAAATGTCCTTCTCATACAGAAGCTACTTTTATTGTTTTGCAGGGCACTTAAGAATTGAATTTCTCTTGAAGTTGTTTTCAGGCTTGTTGTGTTATTAGAAAGAGTAGATGATTCTGTGACCAGTGTTGTGTTATTTATACCTCATTCTATCAACATGAAGCTACTTTGTCCACACTTTCACGTCAGGAAAGATTTTATAAGATGCATTTCTTCATTCTCTAGAGATTCCATCAAAGGATGGAAAAAGAGAAAGACTGAATATATTATTGTACGGTGGAAAACAGGAGTTTCACTTACAACTTTTAACCATATTATAATGGAATAAGTGGAAAAATTCTCCACTCTTGTCACTGAGAATTTTACCAAAGTACTTCTCCTTTGAAAGAAATTTCCACAATCTGTCATCATGTTGAATAAGAATGGTTTTTTTTTTAAAAAAATGGAGAGGACAGTTATTTGAATAGTACTACCTACAAACTTCACATATAAACGCGAAAACCACTCACACCGTGATCACAAAATCTCCACAACCATAAAGCCTACAAACTTGAAATTTGGCAAGTATGTTCCTCTTGGCTTCTAGAGATAATGGGATTCCATAGGAGAGGCTTCTGTGGGGCAAGCCTGAGGGAGAAAAGCAGGGGTGAAATGCTCCCGGTTCGGGCGGGCCAGTCAGTCGTCACAGAGCCAACGGAGTTGGTGGCGGTCGCGGCGCGGGGCTTCCCCCCGCCCTCTTCCCCTGCCCACCTGGATGCCATCATTTGAGTTCTTTTGCCCTCTTTGCATGCTTTGCACATGTGCAGAGGGCAAAATAACTCAAATGGTGGTGTCCAGGCAGGCGGGGGAAGTGGGCAGGGGAAGCCCTGCGCCGCGACCGCCACCGGCTCTGTCAGCTCTGTGACGACTGACTGGCCCGCCTGAACCGGGAGCATTTCACCCCTGGAGAGAAGGGGCTAGAATGCCTGAGGAAGAGAAGGGGATAAGATAGGGGAGGATTCTGTGGGGCAAGGCTGAGGGAGAGAAGGGGATAGGATAGGTCAATCATAACTACTCATTAATTTTCAAGCTGTAAGTGTCAATTTATCAAGCCCGATCACATAGTTTCATAGCGGAGCACGGGTATTCAGCTAGTATACCATAAAGGCTACTTAAACTCTTGTTTTCTTGTCACCAAAAAAAAAAGTTTTGGAACAAATATCAAATCTTGCATTTAGATATAAGAGGGGGAAATGTTTTCTACACATGAACTCTCCTTAAATCATTCTGATAACTAGGGCTGATCCAAGAAATGTTGCTCACTGAAAGAAACCCAATTTATAGAACTGACAGTTGAATTTTATTTTAGTGCTAGTAACTCTATCATTATCTCTATCAGTGCAATATGCTTGCGACTTAGAAAGCTTGCGACAAGATGTAAAAGACATTGTTCTGCCTTGAATGCAGGACAACATAGCCAGAGAAGAGTGCCATTTGCAGCTCCCAATCGAAGCCTGATACCTGAAATGTCTATGGAGATTCTCAGTCATCCAGGTCATGGTTGTCCCATAGGTGCTTTTTCAAGAGGCAACTGGACTTACTATGTTTTTGATTGAAGACGTTTCGCTTCTCATCCAAGAAGCTTCTTCAGTTCCGACTTCAGTTCTGACTGTCCAGTCAGAACCGAAGAAGCTTCTAAGATGAGAAGTGAAATGCCTTCAAGGAAACAAAGAAAGTCTAGTTGCCTCTTGAAAAACAACCTTTAGGATACCTGAAATGGTTCACTTTGTTAAATACTATATGGCTTTGAAGTCTATGAAGGCCAACACCAGCTAAAGAGCTGGCAGTTGTGATTTCACATTTTTATGTATATAATGAGTTCATTTTTATTTTTACTTTGTAATCTATTAATCATCCATGAATGAGTCTAGTCATCTCTTGAAAACTTTGACCAGGACTTAACATTCCAACTAGTCACAAAAGAGTAGTTGCCCGGTTCATTACTGTAATAAGCTATGAGGTGAGACAATTTAAAATCTTTTCAGACTTGTTAACCCAAAGGGTTCCTCAGTAAAAGGTAATTATGATGGGATGCCAATAATCAGACTGACCTTCCTAACAACTCCTGTTTTGTCCAGCTGGGGACTTCACTAAGCAACCATAAATGTAGGAGAATATTAGGAGATACTTCCTTTTAAAACCTGTGAAACCAGATTTCTATATATAGAAAGGAGTCTGTAATTTTAGCAGAGGAGTTTTATTTGAAGATTTCGTGACATGAAAATCAGGTAGGAATCTTAATTGCATTATTTAGAAGGAAAAGTTCACGAGTCAGTTTTAAATCCATAATTGGATTTAAAAGAATTTAAAAATGTAAAGAATTTAAAAGAGGAAAATTGCTAAATTTTGGAGTGATAGAAAGCCGCTATTCAAAAATTATTGACACAAACAATGAGTTCCCATCACTGAATTTACATATGTAAGATAGGCAGTCTTGTCAATGTAGATGGTCACTGTAAATTAAATATGGCATTGGGTCATGTAGTCTAAATATGTTTAGCCTGTGCATAAAATCTGTGCATAAAATCCTAAAGTAATATATTATGTGTTACGCACATCTTCAAATCTGTTTTGACTCGTGGTGGCCACCTGGACAAGTCATACAGTTTTCTTGATTATGTATTTCTGGTAATGGTTTGCTATTTTTGTTTATTTGTTTTATCCCACCTTTATTACTTTTATAAATAACTCAAGGCAACAAACATATATAACACTCCATTCTCCTCCTATTCCCCCCCCCCATATCAACCCTGCAATCTATGTTGCACCAAAAAGCGAGACTGGCCCAAAGCCAGCCGCTCAGAGTCCCTGCAAGATTGAGCGGCATATAAATACAAATAATAAACAAAGCCACCCCACCAACGTTCATGCCTAAGGTGTGATTAGAAGTCACAGTGCTCTGGTCTCCAGCCTGATTGCCTTAGCCACAAGACCAAATGTTTTGTCCTCTTTTGTCCTCTTCCTAGGACTGAGAAGGATTGAGTGGCTCAAAATCATGTAGCTGGGTTCATATCTAAGATAGAACTATCTAAGATAGTCTTCCGGCTTCTAGTCCAGGGTCTTTAACTGAACCGGTTCTCATTATCATAATAATTACAGCTGGATAAAGGAAAGAAATGGACTAAGCTGAGGATCTGGAGGGGGGAAAAAAACAGGAATTGCCATTTTGTTCAAGATCCAATTCTTCCCTGCAGCTAAACTGTGCCCTTTCCACTTGGCATAAAGTTATGAAAACGAAACACATATAACACAGAACCAGCAAATTGAAATGAGATCACAGCTACACTGATGCTGAGCGGGTAGGTGCCACTGAATTGGGCCTGACCTCTGGTCACTGTCCAAAACGTTATAACGATATACTTTATCTACTGTCTTTCCTTTCTCCAATATTCTTCAGTCTTGTCAGTCACAGCTGATTTTTTTCCAGGCTGCTCATACTACCAGCCCTAAGCATGTTTTTGCTTACTGATCATTGCCTCAAGGGAAACAGGACTATCACATTGTTTCTCTCTGCAATCTAAGATATTCTTAGTTGTTGTTCTTTCCCTCAGCTTTTTCTTGGTGTTTAAATTTCACAGCCGTACATTACCCCTGGGAAAAAAAGTTTAACTAATTTGAATTTTAGTTGGCATAAAGATATCTATACTCTTCATGGCTCATCTTGAAATTTGTCATTGCTTTCTATTAATTCCTTTTTTTAAATTTCTCCAGCCCTCTTTCATGTTTATTCATCTGCCATCTTTGTTTTTTCACCATCAACTGTGAATTCACTTAGCGTTCCAAATGACATTGCTTTTCTATTATTTATACTTAACTCAGATATGATGCTTTCTACCTTTATTTTCTTAATACATTTCAACTCTTCATCTTTAATACCACTTTAACAAAATGGTGTGGCCTGCAGATATACGGACAACTAAATGCTTGTCCTTCCCTCTTCCGTATTCTGAACATCTTTCCTCAAAACTTTATCCTTTACTACAGCTTCATATCCGTTGTAACATTTATTCAGAAGAATAATTATTTGACACATTCATTACAGGGGTGGGTTGTGGATCCTTTTGCTGCTGGTTTGCTCAGGGTTGCGCTGGGCACTCATGCGCGCCCGCAGCAATAAAAAAATAGCTCCTGCGCATGCGCAGAAGGAAAAATTAGCTTCTGTGCATGCGCAGAAGCAAAATCCATGATGGCGGTGCCCACGGACCGGCACTGACAGAACCGGCTCCGTGACATCATCACTGGTTTACTAACGGTTCTAAAGAACCGGTTAGAAGGGACGTTGTTACTTACCTGATACGTCCTTTCTCATAGGGTGAAGCCATCCTCCAAGAATGGGTTAAATCTGCCCTCTAGCCAATCAGGACCGAGTTATATCAAAGTATAAATACCACCCTCTTGCCTTGGCACTCCCTCTTTATTCGAGGGAAGAAGGTGAAACTCATAGTGCTTAACCATCAACCAACCTTTTATTAACAGACAAACTAGCACGAACAATCAACTGACTTTAGAGATGGAACTATGTACATGCTGTGACACCGATCGACACTTAGAGCAAGAAAACAGAACTATGTACATGCCCGTGACAGTCCAGGACCCATTGCCCAGGGAGGGACTTGGAGGATGGCTTCACCCTATGAGAAAGGACTTATCAGGTAAGTAACAACGTCCCTTCTCCATAGTGGTTGAAGCCATCCTCCAAGAATGGGACATACCAAAGACCCTTTGTCCCTAGGGTGGGCACTCTAAGTGCGGCTGGAACTGTCACCATCTCCCAAACCATGACTCAACACCCTCCGGCCAAAGTCAGCCTCCTCTGAGGCGTACATATCCAGTCTGTAGTGCCGGACAAATGGGGTTGGCGAAGTCCATGTGGCCGCCCGACAGACCTCAATGATGGACGCACGAGCGTTCCAGGCCGCCGTGGTGGCAGCGCTGCGCGTAGAGTGCGCCGTGAGACCTGGGGGTCGGGGCAAGGACATGCGTTCGTAGGCCAAGGAGATGGTCGCCCTGAGCCAGCGGCCCACCGTCGAAGAGGATGCCTTGGAACCCATGGAAGACGGGCGAAAGGACACGAAAAGGGCCTCAGTCCGTCTGAAGGTGGCCGTGTGCTGTATGTATATGTCCAAGGCACGCCTGACGTCCAGCAGATGCCATGTCCTTTCAGAGTCAGTGATCGGATTATGGCACAGGGTGGGAAGAATGATCTCCTGCGCCCTATGAAAGTAAGTGTTTACTTTTGGGACGAATGTAGGGTCCAGTCGCAGGACCACCCTGTCGGAGTGGAAGACACACAGGTCACTCCTCACCGACAGAGCAGCCAGTTCAGAGATGCGACGTGCCGAAGTCACTGCCACAAGAAAAACCACTTTGTAGGTCAAATGAGTCAAGGATGCCGTAGAGAGCGGCTCAAATGGACCCTTCGTGAGAGCGGTGAGTACCCTGGAAAGGTCCCAGGTAGGGAACCTATGGACAACTGGAGGACACAGGTTTGAAGCTCCTTTCATGAATTGTTTGAGGAGCGGGTGGCCGGAAAGGGAATCTAGGTTTTGGCAGGAAAGTACGGTGGACAGTGCCGCCACCTGCCGGTGAAGCGTGTTAGGGGTAAGGCCCTTGGCAAGACCCTGCCGCAAAAATTGAATAACATTGATTATTGATAACTCCACAGGGGAGTATCCCACCTGATCACACCAACGGCAGAAGGCTTTCCATATTGCAGAATAAATACGTTCAGTAGAAGCCCTCCTAGAGGCCAACATGATGGAGGCAATATTGTCCGGAACCAGGCGGTGTTTCAGAGTGAGCCGCTCAAGCGCCAGGCGGTCAGTTGTAGCCAGTGCGGCTCTGGATGACAAACTGACCCCTGGGCAAGCGACCACTCTGTCGGCGGGATCCGCCAGGGAGGTGACACGGACAGGGACATAAGGTCCGCGAACCAAGCCCACCTGGGCCAGTGAGGGGCCAGCAGGATGATCTCTGCCCGTAACTGGAGGACCCTCCGAATTACCCTGGGGATCAGGGGAAGGGGAGGAAAGGCATAAAGCAGCCCTGGCGGCCAGACGCACCGAAGAGCGTCGGTGTCCGTTGCCCCCGGCGTCCGAAACCTGGTGATGAAGGCGGGCAGTCTGGCGTTCTCCGGGGTGGCAAACAGGTCGACGACCGGCAACCCGAACCGAGAGATGAGTTGTTGAAACAGGTCCGGGTGCAGGGACCACTCCGCCGGGTCGATGGTGTTCCGGCTGAGCCAGTCCGCCGTCGTGTTGCTCACCCCGGAGATGTGTTCTGCGGCGATTGATCGGAGGTGCCGCTCCGCCCAGAGCCCCAATGTCATCGCCTCGGCCATGAGAGCTTTGGACAAGGTGCCGCCCTGACGGTTCACATGCGCCTTTGTTGTTACGTTGTCGGTCAAAACAAGCACATGGCTGTCTGATAGACTGTCCCGAAAGTGGGCCAGGGCCAACCGGACTGCCCTCAGTTCCAGGAGGTTGATGGGAAAGCCCTGCTCGGATGGAGTCCAAGAGCCTTGGGCAATCTGAGACCCGGTGTGGGCACCCCAGCCCGCAGTGCTGGCGTCCGTGGTCACGGTCACCCGCTGTGGCTCCAAGAATTCGGTTCCCTTCTGAAGCGCGGTTGAGGACCACCATCTGAGGGACCTGCGGACATCCGCCGGGACACGCACCTTTGCGGGGGAGGCGCTGCGATTGGCCCGCTGGAAAGGTAGAAGAAACCATTGAAGGTCTCTGGAGTGCAGGTGTGCCCATGGGGTGATGTGTATAGCTGAAATCATCTTCCCCAGGAGGGAGGACAGCTGGTTCAAGGGAGCCCTTGGTTTGGCCAGAACTTGCTGGACTAAATCCGATATGCTGTCCCTCTGCTCCTGAGACAGATACACCCTGCACTCCAGAGAGTCAATGATGGCCCCCAGGTGGGTGACCCTAGTTGATGGGGATAGCTGACTCTTACCCATGTTGACCAAGAACCCGTGGTGTTCCAAGGTGTTAAGTACTACCTGTATGTCCTGCCCTGCCCGGGACAGAGAGGAGGACTGGATCAGAATGTCGTCCAGGTAGCATTGGACACGCACGGGTATGGCCCGTAAATGGGCGGTAAGGGCGGCCAGTATCTTCGTGAACACCCTAGGTGCGGAAGAAAGGCCGAAGGGCAACGCCAGGTATTCGTAATGCACCCCTGCATAACAAAACCGGAGGTATTGGCGGTGGTTCGAATTGATAGGAATGTGTAAGTATGCCTCGGAGAGGTCAATTGAGGCGAGAAAGTCGCCGTGCCGAATACCTGCCAGAATGGATTGCAGGGTGTGCATTTTGAATTTTTTATATCAAATGTAGTTATTGAGGCGTTTTAAATCCAGAATGGCTCTCCACCCGCCCGAGGATTTCGGAACCACGAATAAAATGGAATAAAATCCCTGTCCCTGTTGGTCCCTGGGCACCTGTTGAATAGCTCGAATGTCCAACAGGTGCTGGATTGCCTGATTCATCAGGACCCGTTTAGAGGCGTTGGAAGACAAGGGACAGCGTAGAAAGAACCTCGGAGGGGTGGATAGAAATTCGAGAAGTAGCCCTGACGAGAGGGTCTGCAAGACCCATGCGTCATTGGTGATTTCCTCCCATCGACCAGCATATAATGCCAGGCGACCCCCAATGGGAGGAACCGGGGTGCTAACGGGTTTACCGGCGGTAAGGGCGACCACCGGCTCCTCTAAAGGGCCGTTTGGACCTTGCCCCCTTGAAAGCTCTATCGGTATTGGTCCGAGAGCATCCCCCATACTGGCCTTGGTACCCGGTCTGGCTCTGATAGCCCGACTGACCCTGGGGCCCCGATTGGTTCTGGGGTCGTGAATACCCATGGTCTGGCACCTTGGGACCCTTCCTATAGAAGGCTTTCTTAGGGTGTCTAGTACAATTAGCTAGGACTTTACGCTTGTCCTTCGTTTCTGTAGTGACCGGGTCCAGTGCCGAGCCAAAGAGCGCTGGTCCGGAGACTGGGGCAGCGGCCAACTTCCACTTGTGCCGCGCATCAGCTGGCCACGAGCGGAGCCAGTGCATTCTTCTTGCAATCACGGCGGAGCCCATGGAGCGAGCGGAGAACCTGGCGGCCTGCAGGGTAGCGTCCGAAGTGAATTGGGCCGCAGCCAACAGCTTCTTAATGTCCTGCTGCGCGCGGGTGTCAGTGGCAGGAATATGCTTTTGCAATGAATGTAGCCATTTCAGGGACACCCTGGAAAAAAAGGAGGCAGTCGTAGATGCCTTGATGGCCCAGGCGGCCGCTAGATGGGCTTTCTGTAGGGCGGCTTCAGTTCTGCGATCTTCAGGACGCAGGAGCTCATCAGGTTCGCCAGGTAGCTGCGTGGTTGAGTATAGGGCCTTCACTGGGGCATCTATAGTGGCGAGCGCGAGGTGTTGGGCCAGGTGTGGGGCCACATTAAAATATCTCTTGTCTTGAGCGCTGGGTAGAGGCCCCATGCTGGGCGTCTGCCATTGCTTGGTCAAGGCGTTGACAAAGAAATTCGGGATGGGAATGACCTCTGTATTGGAGGGTGTTGCCTCCTCGAAGATGGGGTCATCCTGAGATCCCATCTTTGGGGGCTCTGCTTGTGCAGTAGAGAGGTTGGCCGTAGCCCTTGCCTTGTGAAGCAGAGACCGGAAAAGGCTCGGGTGGAAGAGTCCTGTGACGGCTGGGGCCTCTGGTGCCATGTCCTCATCATCAGACATTTGTATGTCGAGGGGCGTTTCTGCCAATTGGTCACCAGCTGTCTGATCAGGTTCCCCTTGGTCCAGCGAAGACAGGGAGCTTTCAGAAATATCATCGCGGTCCTCGACCCCACCTTGTGTGATGATATCAGTGGTGTGGGGGAGAACTGCGTGTGGCAGGGCAAGCGGTGTTGGTAGAGGCTGAGGCACCTCAGACATTGCCCTGATAGCTGCTTCCAGGCCCTTGCGAATGGCAGCATCCATCCTTACCTGAATGGCATCAGTTGAAGGAGCGGCTGCAAGGACTGGGGCTTGAGTGGTCTGGATCCCCAGGGGGGAAACACCCTCCTGTTCACCCCAAATGTCCCCCTCCCGGAGGTGGCAGTCCAAATTCTCCAGAGAGAGCTGATCCCCCGAACAGTCAGATGAGTGTGATGGGGGAGCTGGAATGTCCTTTCTGGCTTTATGTGTGCCAGAACCCACCTGTCCACGTTCCTTTGAATAGGTCTTCTGGCTGGACTTGTTGTGAGACCTGTGGCCATCAGCCCCCTGGGTGGAACTGGCCGACCTGGAACGCCCTGAGGGTGAGGGTGGGTGCATTGGAGACCTGTCCCTGCCATTTGCAGGGCTCATAGAATCTAAACCCCCCCCAGGTGTGGGTGCAGGATCAGGGGCGACCCTGGGGGTCTTCTGCTTCGCTTTCCCCTGCTTCTGAGGCTTGTCAGACATTGCAGCTGCCCAGGGAAAGCAGAGGCTAAGCGAGCAATCAGTCAGTCACTCAGGCAATCAGACAAGAAAGCAGGCAGGCAGGCAACAAAAGCAGCAGAAAAAACGGCTTCGTTTGCTTTTTAAATGAAGCACAAGCCGGGATACACAGCAGGAGGGAGAGGCAGCTTCGTTCCTGACGCGTTCCTGCTGACGGCACTTTTAATATATTCAAAATGGCCGCCGCACCTCAGCTTCGCTCTCAGCTGTCAATCAAGACTTAATGTATTCAAAATGGCCGACGCAAGCCGAAACGCTCCGTAACGGCCGTTCCCACCGAAAGCCTCTCAGCTGGAATCAATTAGAGGTAGTTTGAATGCTCGGCAATGCGAAAAGAGCCTCGGGTGGTCTGACAGGTGCTAGTGCCCCTGCTGACGCCGCGCGAAGCCAGCGGCCGATGCCAGGCACTGAAAGTCAATTAGAAGCACTAGCAGGCCCTTGGAGACAAACTCTAGCCTCGGAGGGGAACGCAGGCCACCCAAGCGCAGAGCTTCTGTGGCTGTGAAAGTCCAGATCAAAGTACCTCCCTCCCTGTCAGACCGATATTGTGCCTGAGCTTCTTGGTGGGTTGATAGAGAGGTACAAGGTCTCACCTGTCACCTCAGTGGGGCAAACCCCTCCCCCAGAGGGGAGTAGGCCAAATACAAATGCCCCTGCTTGTCACCAGAATAGTTAGAGTGACAGCTGTCAAAACCCAGTTATTGCTTCAGTAAAAATATCCAAATAATATTGAACAAAAAAACAAAAACAAAACAAAAAAACTCACAGATACAGATAGAGAAGTTGGTGAGGAACTCCAAGGATGGTTAAGCTGTCCTTCTTTGGCTGAGGACCGAGAAAAAAGAGGGGGTGCCAAGGCAAGAGGGTGGTATTTATACTTTGATATAACTCGGTCCTGATTGGCTAGAGGGCAGATTTAACCCATTCTTGGAGGATGGCTTCAACCACTATGGAGAACAGGTAGGAACCAACACTGGAATGCTCCAACACTGGAAGATTTTAAGAAGATGTTGGATAACCATTTGTCTGAAGGTAGGGTTTCCTGCCTAAGCAGGGGGTTGGGCTAGAAGACCTCCAAGGTCCCTTCCAACTCTGTTATTCTATTATTCTGTTATTCTGAACCCACTCTGATTCATTTGCTTTAATAAACTCCACGTTCTTGCAAGATATCTCTATAATCAAAGGTTTGGTGCAGCAAAGCAAACTGTTTTCTCCATTATCTATCTTATGTTCATTATCTGATCTCATCTGCCTCTGCCTTTTCTGAAGCCTTCCCATTTCTTTGTTCACCTGTGGCTTTATTGTTTCTTGTAAGATCTTAAGCAAGATAAGGAAGGAGAGGATTATATGTATTCAGTAACTGGGGCAGTATGGCTTCTAGCTATTGCTCAGATTCAGTTTCCAAAAATTCCAGACAGCATGGTAGGAGTTAAGAGTTGTAGTTTTACAACCTCTGGAAGACATCATCTCCAGGCTTATATAACCGTTAGGCAGGGGTTCCATTTACACACTGCATTATTAGTAGCATACTACTGAGAATTTTGATGATGAACAGAGCTACCAGAAATGTTCTGCCAAATGATGTGAAGCTCGGAAATGAACTTGAGATGAAGGAATTGGAAACCTAGCATACAATGCCCAAATTCTTCTCCACCTTAAATTAGAATCCAATCCAGAAATATATTTCCTATCATTTATTGCTACCTCTCCTATTCGCATTAGTGATTCTCTAGTATTCTTTACTTATATCTTATTTATATGTTGATGCAGGGCCAGGAGGGATATCTATTACTCATTTAATATATTGATATTTTGTGGTGTCCACATATTTTTATTTTTTTTAATATTTAAAAAAATAGGAAAAGAGGGTTTACATATGGCTTTCTAGTTAATTGTGTAATTAACTAGTTTCTGGAGTAGATTTTTTTTTCAGTTCATGCTATTATGAATTTTCCCCTAATGTTATATTGAAACCTGTAGCTTCCTTCTCAGCCTTTTATTTTAGTACTGCCCTCCTTCCTCCTTAAATATTTTAAAATATCCCATTGATCTATTTGCAGGTTAACTCTCCAGATCTATTAGCTTACATAATAGAAAAACTGTAATGGTTGCTATTGATGTTCCAGAAGAGAAGCCAGATATATTTTGTTGCTACTAATATTCACAACAGCATTTACACTAATATAAAACAATAAAAACAAAGTCTATAATTAAAATGATTGCCTTATGTTTTTGTAGAAAATAAACACCACAAATAGGATAGTGGATATCTGGGGTAAGCTTTCAGGGCTGGTATATGTTGGGCTGTGTTGAGCTTCAGTGACCATGGTCTTGACTACAGATGTCCTGTTGTTTCACTGGCAAATGTGGCTGGCATCTTCAGAGTCAAGGTGGTCTGCCATACAGACTATAGGCCATTTGGCAGGGACTGACTGGACTCCTGTCTTTATAGTTGAGTGACCTGACTTCTGATTGGTCTTTAGCTGAGCTGGTTTCTGATTGGTACAGGTTGGTGGTAATCTTTGATTGATATTTTGTTTCTACCTGGTCTTGATTGATCATTTTGGTGGTGTTCATTCATGAAACCACCACTAAAGGGAACCAACGCCACCCAAATAATTAAACAAATGTGGCAGGTTTGGACTAGAAATATTAATTTTCAAGCTCACACTCCTCATGCATTGCAGAATTCATTTCATGCTGCAAAATCACAACAACAACAACAACAACACAACACAACAGCAATGGCTCACTTTTCCTGTGAAAGTTTCCTACATGGTGCCCACAAGCAGGGTCCAACAGGATGGTGCAAATAAGGTCCGTCAATGGGGAAGGCTGGAAGTGGTTTTGTCCAATGGAAAGTATGTGGGAAGTGACTCTTGTTAAGCAAATATAATGAAAGTATGGCACTCAGGTTTTTTTTCCTTGATTCATATTGTAGAAGAGTCCAAATTGGCTGCCCAAGGCTATTTTCTGAACTAAGGACAGAATACAGAATACAGTATACAGAATAACAGAGTTGGAAGGGATCTTGGAGGTCTTCTAATCCAACCTCTGCCTCAGCAGGAGATCCTACCTATACCATTTCAGACAAATGGCTGACTGATCTCTTCTTAAAAACCTCCAGCTTGGAGCACCCACAATTTCTGGAGGCAAATCATTGCACTGGTTAATTGTTCTGTGGGAAAATTTCTCCTGAGTTCTAGGTTGGGCAAGTTTGAAAAAAATGACTGTAAAGCAATCGAGAGGGTTTCTATTTTCATCGCCTTTACAATGGCTGCAATAGATCCTGGGAATGATTTGTGGCTTTTTTTTGGAGGGTATTGAATGACTCCAGGGAATATATTCAAACCGCATCTCCAAAGATCCGTTTCTTGTCCTAATGAGTCACCCGAGCCACAGGCTTGTCAGTAGATGGCTTCAACTGCAAAGTACATTGAGGGATTGTTGAACTTCTATAAAAAATACAAATAGTAACAAATGCAACAGGAAACCACAATAAAAACATTACAAAGGTAAGACGCTACATGTATCTCCGAGACCGCCTGCTGTCACAAACTGCCTCCCATCGACCAGTGCGCTCCCACAGAGAGGGCCTCCTCGGGGTGCCATCAGCCAAGCAGTTTAGGCTGGTGACACCCAGGGGGAGGGCCTTCTCTGTGGGAGCACCCACCCTCTGGAACCAGCTCCCTCCAGATTTAAGAACCATTCATGACCTGGCCACCTTCCGCCGTGCCCTCAAGACATACTATTTTTATCACGCCGGGCTGGCGTGAAAAAGTTTTTGGGGTTTTTAAGATTTTATCAATTTTTACCAAATTTTAATTATATTGTCTTAAATCAGGGCCACATCTAATATTTTCTTTTAAATGTATATATATATATATATATATATATATATATTAATGTTTATATTGTATTTTTACTTGGCTGTTCACCGCCCTGAGTCCCCGGAGAAGGGCGGTATATAAATTTAACTATAAATAAATAAATAATAAATAAATAATAAAACAGACTAAAAAGATGTGTCACTTTTCTAAAAAGCGGGAGGAGGCAAGCATTTGCACTGGAATAAGCATTTGGTCATGTGGAAGGCCATTGCTGGATTTATTAAGCTTCACTCCTCTTACATAATAATCCAGGAGAATAATTCACATAGTGATCTGGATAGCTGAATTTTAATGTCATCAATAATCTTCATGAATCATATTCTCTCAACTTGCCTAGTGACTATTGACTGAGTTAACCAGACTATTAATACCTCATCTTTCTCTTTTTCTTCGTTTTCTTTCTGATTTAGTTTTCAGAAATCTCTGAAAACATCATCAACAATGCAACTGTTGTGTTTCTAGAACAGAACAGAATAACAGAGTTGGAAGGGACCTTGGAGGTCTTCTAGTCCAACCCCCTGCTTAGGCAGGAAACCCTACACCACTTCAGACAAATGGTTATCCAATCTCTTCTTAAAAACTTCCAGTGTTGGAGCATTCACGACTTCAGGATGCAAGTTGTTCCACTGATTAATTGTTCTGTCAGGAAATTTCTCCTTAGTGCTAGATTGCTTTTCTCCTTGATTAGTTTCCATTCATTGCTTCTTGTTCTACCCTCAGGTGCTTTGGAGAATAGCTTGACTCCCTCTTCTTTGTGGCAGCCCCTTAGATATCGGAACACTGCTATCATGGCATCCCTGGTCCTTCTTTTCATCAAACTAGACATACCCAGTTCCAGCAACCATTCTTTATATGTTTTAGCCTCCAGTCCCCTAATCATCTTTGTTGTAGTTAGAAATGTTTCTAGCCCCATACTTTTATAAAATATTTTTCAAATTCCACTGATTTTCAACCATCAGGATAGGAATCCTTTGCTTCCTTATAAGTTACACAGTAGGATAGGGATCCCCAACCGCCAGGCCATAGACCGGTACTGGTTGGTGGCCTGTTAGGAACTGGATTGCACAGCTATAAATTACATGTGTGTAGGATCTAGGTTATGCTATCCTCCCCCCCCCCCAGGTCTGTGGAAAACTTGTCTTACACAACACTGTCCCCTGGTGCCAAAAAGGTTGTGGGCCACTGCAGTAGAAGATTTACAAATGGATCATTTCCATGGGAGAAGATCATGAGATCATGGACCAAGCATACGTATGATTTGAACAACTTTCTGATTCATGGAAAGGAAAGGAAATGAAAGGAAAGGAGAGGAGAGGAGAGGAGGGAAGGGGAGGGGAGGGGAAGGGAAGGGAAGGAAAGGAAAGGAAAGGAAAGGAAAGGAAAGGAAAGGAAAGGAAAGGAAAGGAAAGGAAAGAAGGAAAGGAAAGAAGGAAAGGAAAGGAAAGGAAGACATTTGTCATTTTGTCAAGAAATCAAGACAATGCATGCAATATAATACATGCCAAATCTCAAACCTTTGCCCTGTGTGAACCACAAGAGGACATCTTTAGCAAAAGTATAGAGCCAAATGTATAAATATGATATGTTAAATGTCCTCTTTTCTGACTCTCCCTTGTAATTTTCTTAGCGGAAAGCAGGAAAAAAATGGCAGGGATGTGATCTGTGATGGGAATTTAGCCATGGGTTCTTGGAATCTTAGAAAAGACTTTCTAATGGATGGATGATTCAGCAAAAGAAAGATGTGGATTACAGCACACCCATTTATTATGAAGCTGAACTATATTTTTAGAACTGGTTCTGTGGGATAAAATGAGCAGAGCTGTTAAATATTTATTACAAAAGAAGGTTAAGCAACATTTTAACTTGATGGGGAAAACACAGCTGCCTTGGCAGAAATACCACTCACAGCTAAATGTGCAGCTCAGCCTTTTTTTTTTAAAGGACAGTTACAAACATAGTATTTCACTATTTATTTGCAAGAACACAAAGAAATGTGTTTTATAAGTCTCCTTCTTGTCGCATCATGGGTGTTGAGGTGTAGCTTTCAGTGTTCTGAGCTTAAAGCTGATGTGGCCAAATATAAAACCAAAGCAAAAATATTTTCTTTCAAGCAATATTCATTTTTTTTGTATGACATCAGTCAGTTAGTTTTATCCCCCACATTTTCTTCAAAACCCTAGGGCGTCGTCTTCTCCTTTCCCTTTCCCTCCCCCTGTTGATTTGGGAGAAGACATCCCACACTCAGCCCCTCCTATATGTGGTGCCAGAGCAGGGGTGAAATGCTACCGGTTCGGCCCAGTTCGGGCATACCGGTAGTAGCAGCCGCCAGTGGTTCGGAGAACTGGTAGCGGCAGCAGCGCGAGGCTCTGCCCACCCGGCCGGACACCACCATTTTGTTTTTTTAACCCTCTGCGCATGTGCAAAGCCTTCTGCACATGCGCAAGGGGTGAAAAAGCGCGCGTGACACAAATTGCGCACTTCCGAACCAGTAGGGAAGATTTCACCGCTGTGCCAGAGGGGTTACATTCATGTGGTTCTACATCTGTACCATTTCTGGTACTGGATGGGGGTTGCATTGTTCCAAACAGATCCTGCATACAATTTAGGGGTTTTCCTGGACTCATGACCCCTGCTCAAGGCAGCAGTTGTGCTTAGGGGGACAACTTTAAATATGAGCCGAGGTGGCGCAGCGGTTAGAGGCAGTACTGCAGGCCACTTTAGCTGACTGTGATCCGCAGGTCAGCGGTTCAAATCTCACCGGCTCAAGGTTAACTCAGCCTTCCATCCTTCCGAGGTAGGTAAAATGAGGACCCAGATTGTTGGCGGCAATATAAATATACATTGCTTACTGGTGTAAACCGCTTAGAGAGTGCTTGCACTGTGAGGCGGTATATAAATCTCATAAATAAATAAATAAATAAATAAATAAATAAATAAATAAATAAATAAATAAATAAATAAATAAATAAATAAATAAATAAATAAATAAATAAATAAATAAATAAATAAATAAATAACTTTGTATTGTGCAGCAGTTATACGCTGCCACTGACTATCTGGAAAGTTTTGTTGTCATAAATTTCTCATGTTGATGATGTTTTATATGCCTTTTCAAACCTATGGAAACTCTGTAAAGAGATGCCATAATGGGAGATCCAGTTTATACAAGAGCTGAGGTGGCGCAGTGGTTAAAAGCAGCACTGCAGTTCAGCAGTTCAGCTGTTCAAATCTCACTGGCTCAAGGTTGACTCAGCCTTCCATCCTTCCAAGGTGGGTAAAATGAGGACCCAGATTGTTGGGGGCAATATGCTGAACTCTGTAAACCGCTTAGAGAGGGCTGTAAAGCGCTATGAAGTGGTATATAAGTCTAAGTGCTATTGCTATAAAGTAAATAAAGTAAGGTGAGGTGAGGTGAGAAGAGAGAAGAGAGAAGAGAGAAGAGAAGAGAAGAGAAGAACTTTATTGTCATTTTTTTTAACTGTGAGCACACTGACCCACATTAAAAATGAAATTCTGTTGTTTGGTCTGAAGAGAAAGTATATATCTACCCAAACACACACATATACACATGCTATATACATATATAAATATATACCTGCACCCATATATACAAACATACACCACACACACACACAATCACTGTGCATTTTGAATACCTAGTGGAAAGAGGAAACTTGAGCATTCACAAGGTTGATGCTGTATGGAACAAAACTGTGACTGAATCTACATGTTCTGCTTCGGACACCATGAAACCTCCTCCCAGAAGGTTACAAGGAAAACAGGTCGTGAAGAGGAACTCTCTTTAAACTTCCCAGTCTAGTTTAATAGCCCTGGGATTTTTGGGTGATATCCATCCGTCTACCAGATGCTTCCAACATCAGGCAAAGGTGGTGGAGGGCCACCATTTAAAAAAAAAACCTATATATTTGAAAGCTTGTGCAAAGAATCTCCTGGGATATGCCTTGCTCTGCATTGGGAGCCATGATGAAAGAAGGGAAAGGAAGAAGAAGAAAACAGTAGAACTTTGACTCTGATCAGTCGAGGTCAGGGTGTCTTCTCCAGCTGTTTTGGTGCCTGGCTTTTGGGAAACATCTAGTCGGTGTCCACAAGGGGTTGCCAAAAAAGTCAAGTGTAGTATCTGGTCCATTCCCTGCATGATCTTAGAAAACAATAGTTGCAGGGCTGGAAGAAGCATGCTTTGAAGCAGGTCTGGTTTACCACCGCCATCATTGATCTCACCACCTTGAGGTTAATGATGAGAGAGGGGAGAGGGAGATATAAATATTTTAAAACAACAATGGGCAATCTTTTTCTTTTGAAGGTGGATTTCTCTCAATAATGATTTATTCAGGGCTACATGATCTATGGGTCTAAACCTTGACAACATTAAGATGTGTGGACTTCAGCTTGTTTTAAGATTATTATTATTTTTTTGCAAGAAGATTTGGCAGGAGGACTAGCACACAGATCAACCCTGATTGCCTATCTAAATTTTTTTTTCATTAAATACAAAGAGAAGGTAAATTAAGCTGCTCAAACCAGAATTGCTCTTATACTGATCCCATATGTCCAATCCATTATATTATATTGATCCAATAAATAAGTAAATAGTAAAAGGATAATTTAAACCGCCAGGGAAATTAAACCTTTAAGTTTAAATTTACAGAGTTAATTTAGTGGAGTACGAACAGATTCATATGAAACAGAATGGTGTTACAAACATCAGATTTCTCATTACTGCAATTCTTCTGTTCTCGGTGAAAATAGTAGTCCTGGATTTACAAGAGTTTGTTTAGTGACCTTTCAAAGTTACAAGGCACTGAAAAAAATCTGATGTCCATTTTTCACACTTATAACCATTGCAGCATCCTCTTGGTCACACAATCAAAATTGAACCAATCGCTTGGCAACTGGTTCTCCCTGGGTCATGTGATTCCTTTTTGTGACTTTCTGACAAACGAAATTAATGGAGAAGCCGGATTCACTTAACAATTGTGTTACTAACTTAACAACTACAACCGTTCACTTCACAACTGTGGCAAGAAAGGTCGTAAAATGGGCTGAAACTCTTTAACAAATGTCATAGCAACAAAACTTTTGTGCTCAACTGTGGTCATAAGCTGAGGACTACATGTAATGGTTTAATGATAATTTTACGAAGCATTCTTTAGGAGGGTAAAACAGAATATCCATTGAAAGTGATTGATTTATCAATCTCTTACAAAAGTACTTTGTCCGTATTCTCTCAACAGATTTGATTCTGATATGTCAACTTCCAACTAGATACATTATGGATATGAAATTAGAAGACACAAGTGATTTCAGTGAGGACTGCATGATTGCGACATCATCATCATGAACTCTTTATAGCTTTCAATGAGCAGGGCTTGGATTTCTTTTCAAAGAAATGACTCTGAGTTCATACATCCAACTCAATATCTTTGCTAGGCTATTGGTCGGATGAAGACCATCGTGTCTTTTAAACTGTGTTTCCTTGAAGATCTTCCAACAATGGGACAACGTTGCACAGCATTCTCAAAAGTATTAAAGATCCTGCAAGGGTTTTTTTTTGTTAACATATTTTTGCGAGAGTAAATTTTCAGTGCTTATTAAAGCCAGTTCCTTTGGATAGTGATAATAATAGACTAGACTAGACTAGACTAGACTAGACTAGACTAGACTAGACTAGAATAGAATAGAATAGAATAGAATAGAATAGAATAGAATAGAATAGAATAGAATAGAATAGAATAGAATTCTTTATTGGCCAAGTGTGATTGGACACACAAGGAATTTGTCTTGGTGCATATGCTCTCAGTGTACATAAAAAGACAAGATACATTCATCAAGAATCATAAGGTACAACACTTAATGATTGTCATAGGGTACAAATAAGCAATCAGGAAACAATCAATATTAATATAAATCGTAAGGATACAAGCAACCCTCTGCCAGTGAAAACAGAGCTTGGGAGTGCTGCACGCCAAGGGCCGAGTTCCATTTTCACAGGCAGAGGCACCGCGGGCTGGTCCTTCGCTATTTCCAGGGCGGCCCTGCAGGCCAGATCTAAGCACCCCATGGGCCATATCCGGCCCGCAGGCCTTGAGTTTGACTCCCCTGCTCTAAAAGTTCTAATGAAGATTGACCAACATTTTTTTCATTGATTGGCTGTTGTTTAAAATGATTTATTTTGGTAGTTCTAAACATAATATTGATTATGGGTGTTTAAATTGGAAGTTGCCATCTGCAGCATATCACAATTGAGGTTTCATCCTTTTTTATAGACATGTCACCACCAGACCTGCCAAATTCCATTAATAAGCCTTATCTCAGTATAACTTAGTTCTAGTCTGCTTCTACAGTTCTGTTTCCCAATCTGAACAACCTTGAAATGTCTTCGTGGCCTTCATTACAGTCAGGGATTCTATAGGAAATGAAAATGATCATGTTGCTCCTGATTTTATCGCTGAAGACAAGTCCGCAGATATTTTCATGAGGAAATCAATTTCAAAATCAAGACGAGAAGGAATATTTCAACATATTTGCAACAGGCTGGGATTAATTTCCGCTCAGCCCTGGAATTTTCACTCTCAAAACAAACATGCTTCAAACTGCAACCATGGCAAACTTCGATTCTTTTGCAATGAATTGACTCCAGCAGTTAATAAGTCATATGTGGCTGCAAGCCTAGAGAGGTTTTGCATATTTTCTAGTCAGGCCATTGCCATGAATGTGCCCTCCAAAAGCTTTGGCTGCAGATCTCTAAATTGTCATTTTTAATGCAACAAAAGCAGAAAATAATTAAATAGATTAGGAATAAGCGCCTTAACTCTAATTGAATGAGTTTAATTATGATTACATTTAAACGTAAATTAAAACATATTTAGTTTTTATTATTATTATTATTATTTTGGGCTCATCTTCTTCTTATTATTATTTTTTGGAATGCAGTTCCATATGACTCAAAAGCCAAATGTAACCATTACCCCTTCAGAATTCTGAGCATCCTTATGATGCAAATGCTTATTTTCCTTCATTGCTAATTAATTCTAGCAGCCATTATAAAACCTAGAGTACAGGCTTTACTGCAGCAGGAAAAATCTGCAGGGAGACATAAGTTGCATCCCTTTCCGAGAAACATTCAGTACTTCTCTGACCTGAGTAATGGTTGAGCCAGGGAAAAAAAATATGGTTGGCCATTGTCGTCTTCTGCTGCAATTTGAACATGACAAGATGTACTTGATACAATCCAAAACTGCAAAGTTGAGAAATTTATTACAGAGTCAGTTTCATCTCAGCGGGTTCATATGCCCATAAATTAAGTGGAATCAAAATACTTAACCTTAGTTGGTTGGCACCATTTCCCAATTTATTGAGGGTAATTAAACTATTTTATGGCAGTTACTTGGTTTGGCATGAAGTGTGCAATGCTCAAAGTAAGCAAAAAAGATCCTAAGTTCTCACAGGAACAGCTATCTCCTTTGGTGTTCCTGACTCTTTTTTTTTTGTAAAGAAAGTAGTCAAAATAAAAATAATGCTATTTTACTCTGTATAATGTTTGCTAACCACAAGCCCAATGGGCATCAAAATGGGAAGTTAGAGAGGCATAGAAAACAATGCAATATTAATAGTGTTTTGAAAATTGTGAAAGAGATAGAAATCAAAGATAGTGTATATTTGCTTTGTGTGTTTTTATATCATCAATTTAATTGTGATTTATTATGCATGTTTGTTGTTGTTAGTTGCGAAGTCGTGTCCGACCCATCGCGACCCCATGGACAACATTCCTCCAGGCCTTCCTGTCTTCTACCATCCCCCGGAGTCCATTTAAGCTCACGGCGACTGCTTCAGTGACTCCATCCAGCCACCTCATTCTCTGTCGTCCCCTTCTTCTTTTGCCCTCAATCGTTCCCAGCATTAGGCTCTTCTCCAGTGAGTCCCTCCTTCTCATTTGGTGGCCAGAGTATTTGAGTTTCATCTTCAGGATCTGGCCTTCCATACAGCAGTCTGGGTTGATCTCCTCTAGGACTGACTGGTTGGATCATCTTGCAGTCCAAGGGACTCGCAGGAGTCTTCTCCAGCACCATAGTTCAAAGGCCTCAATTCTTTGGCGCTCAGCCTTTCTTATGGTCCAACTTTCGCAGCCATACATTGCAACAGGGAAAACCATAGCCTTGACTATACACACTTTTGTTAGCAGAGTGATGTCTCTGCTTTTTAAATTAAGTATTATATGCTACCCAGATAGAGTCAATTTCATGTGAGATGAGCATCCTCCTCCTCCTCCTCATTATTATTATTATTTTGTGTCAGATTAAACTTGGCTTTGAAGTTCGAAGGCTACGTGTCAGCTTTCGTGGCTTTGTAAGTGGCCAAAAATAAGCTATTATTGATATACTGTATTTTTCGGAGTATAAGACGCACCTTTTTCCTCCCTAAAAGAGGCTGAAAATTTGGGTGCGTCTTATACTCCGAATGTAGCTTTTCCGAAGCTTTTTTCCCCAGCCCTAAGGAGGTGCTAACAATCTTCCCGGCTTCCTACTCCATCTTTGCATTCCTACTCCTCTGAAAATGGTTTTTTCAGCCCTAATGAGGTGCTAATGATCTTACTGGCTTGCAGCATTTTTTAATTCCTACTCCCTCCGAAGTAGTTTTTCCTGCCCTAAGTCTTTGCAGGCTTGTTTTCATTCCTACTCCTCTGAAAAAGGTCTTTTCACCCCTAACCAGGGGATAAAATAATGTGCTGAAGCTGAACAGACTAAGGACGCTAGCCAGATGAATACCTGGTAGGTAGATTTTTTTCCCCTATTTTCCTCCCCCAAAACTAAGGTGCATCTTATACTCCAAAAAATACAGTATGTTTCTGATAGTAGCCAACATACCAGCAGATGGGCTGGGCTCCGTGTCTCTCCACATTCACATAGCATGAATAGATAGGCATAGAGGGGCAGCTATACAAATATGATGAAATAAAAAAATATTCTACTTCTTCTGTAACAGTGATGTAAAACAATATATTCCAGAAAAAAAGTTGCATCTTTTCTATCTATTCAAAATGAACATATGGTACAAGGGCTATGCATCTCATTCAGCCAAATCCCAAAATTTAATTGCCCCAATTTGGTCAGATTTTTGAGAACTACAAATTAAATCTTTTAAGCCAGACTGAATTTGAACCTGAGCTTTCCCAAACTTTGTTGGAAGTCAGATTTCATGAAGGTATAAAGACATAAGTGGTAATTTTGCAAAACAAATAAGAAGATCGCACAGGTTGACCACAAACAATGGCATGATAAAGTAGCAACATCGGTGCATTGAAATATCTGCAAGCAACAACTGGTAGGACCACAAATAGACAAAGCAATAGAAAATGAAAAACGCTGAAGTGCTCTGGGACTTTGGAATTCAAACAGGCAAGTACCTGTCACATTACATCGTAAATAAGACAAAAAGAAAGACAAAAAAAAAAAACTCTGAATAGTGGAAGTTGCCATACCTGGAAACAACAGAATAAATGAGAAAGAACTGGAGAAAAATAACCAAATACAAAAACCTGCAAATGAAAGTACGACGACTCTAGTAAAAGAAAGCAAATTTAATACAAATAGTAATAGACTCCTTCTGCGCAATCTCAAAACTACCTGGACACCATTGGAACTGACAAAATCACTATGGTCAATTACAAAAGGCACCTTTACTTGGAACAGTTCACATCCTGCCATGATATCTCAAATGCCATCAAATAGGAACATCTGCCTTTCACCTATCCCTGGTCCCCAGTAAGCACTCGATAAGTGGATAAAAATGCCAATCTAAACATCTGGCTGATTGTGTGACCAACCATCATAATGCATTTCTCTCCATGTTCTCTAAATTAGAAACATTCAAGAGTGGGAACAGGAGAAAGGAAGTGAATAGGGTATAGCTTTGGGACCTACTGCTCCTTTAACCATATACAGTATAACAGTGTTATTTGTCGTTTCTACTCAAGTATGATTCTGGATGAATTAGCACTGCCGCTGGAGGGAAAAAAAACAGCTTAAGGGTCCTATGAGTTCATGGCTATTGCTTGATAGACAGATAGAGGTTACAACTAGGTTGGTCATTGTTCATTTCTAGCCAGTGTGCCAGTTGTATCTTAGTAAGCCTTAGTAAGACCACACTTGGAATACTGCATCATGTTCTGCTCACCACAATATAAAAAAATATGTTGAGACTCTTGAAAGAGTACAGAGAAGAGCAACACAGGTGATTAAGGGGCTGGAGGCTAAAACATACGAAGAATGGTTACAGGAATTGGGCATGTGTGGTCTAATGAAAAGAAGGGCTAGGTGAGACATTATAATAGTGTCCCAATATTTGAGGGCCTCCTACAAAGACGAGGAGGTCAAACTATTTTCCAAAGCACCAAATGGCAAGACAAGAAACAATGGATGGAAACTAACCAAGGAGAGAAGCAACCTAGAATTAAGGAGAAATTTCCTAAGGGAGGGAAAAGATAGATGATAGATAGATAGATAGATAGATAGATAGATAGATAGATAGATAGATAGATAGATAGATAGATAGATAGATAGATAGATAGATAGATGATAGATAGATAGATAGATAGATAGATAGATAGATAGATAGATAGATAGATAGATATGAATTTAAGATTATACTGCTTAATATAAAACTGTGTGTCTTCTATTCCTTTCCCCCTTTTCCCTTTTTGTTTCTTTTGTTTTTCCTGTTGCTTTTAATTAATATGCACAATTATTTTATATATCATATGCTATCTTTAGTTCAGGAGGTGATACTTGTCAATAATTCCATCTTCTGTGAATTCTTTTGACTTTTAAAACCATGTAAATTAACAGCAACAACAACAGCAACAAACCCCACAGTTTTAACAAGTTTTAACACCCACTTAACTGAAATCATCATACTATTTTATTGGCAGTTCTATTATATAACACTATTATATTTTTGTTATTGCTCTTTCCTAGTCTGAAGATGCAAAAACTCAAGAGTTAAAAATATACCTCACTTAGAAATCACGTGGAAAAGGTTTTTTCTAAATAAAACTCTGCTGTTGGCACAGAATCAGAGATGGGGCCAGGTGAGTTTCTCTTGGGTCACCCAAAGAAAGCATCTCCTTTTTGGTTCATGTGCATCTAATTCAATACTCTGATTTTGCCCAATGATATACCACAGGACGATCCCTAGATGTTCTAAGTACTTGGACCATCTCTTAGAATTAATTAAAATGGTTTTTAGCAGTGGTGAAATCCAATTTTTTTTACTACCGGTTCTGTGGGCATGGCTTGGTGGGCATGGTGTGGCTTTGGTGGGCATGGCTTGGTGGGCGTGGCAGGGGAAGGATACTGCAAAATCTCCATTCCCTCCCCACTCCGGGGGGAAGGATATTGCAAAATCTCCATTCCCACCCCACTCTGGGGCCAGCCAGAGGTGGTATTTGCCGGTTCTCTGAACTTCTCAAAATTTCCGCTACCGGTTCTCTGAACTATTCAAAATTTCTGCTACCGGTTCTCTGAACTATTCAAAATTTCTGCTACTGGTTCTCCAGAACCTGTCAGAACCTGCTGGATTTCACCCCTGCATGACTTTTTAGCAATCCTATTAAACCAGTCTTTGTTGTTTTATGATCTCAAACTATGGGCCAGTTTTTTTTCAATCCATCTGTTGAAACTACGAAGGCAACATTTCCCCCCCTTTGGGCTCTCAGCTAGCTTGTCATGCTTCACTCTGCCAACATCCCTTTAGTATAATAACATGGTGAAATCTTGTTTACTCAAAATGCCTCGAATCACTTCTCTTTTCATATTCCGAACATGTTTTACGTCATTACGTGTACTGGCATGTTTTATATCTCCCTCTCTCCCCTTATTTCCCTCTCTAGAAGACAAATTTTATGACTGGAGATTTCAAGATATGGGATATTCTAAGATATTTCTGTGAAAGGACGGTGGTGTTTTTTTTTAAAAAAATGCATTGCACGTTTTATAGCTCCCTCTTCACATTCACTGTTTACTGTAATAATAACCTTTAAAACCCAGATATTGTTAGAATGACCTATTACCCAAAGAAGTATCAAGTTTGGAAACTGTAGTCTGTGCATTACTGAGACAAATGTTTTGGATCTGAAGCCATTCAAAATTAGAAAGAATTCTCTTTAAATACATGTTGCTTAGCTGAAGCAATGTGTGCTGCTGTTATGTTAATTTAATTAGCCCAAATAAAGGTACATTTTCACTGTCAAATCAGATGCTAAAAAAGCTTGAATAATGAGGTACCGGCAATTTCAGAATGACAATCGCTTGTATAACAAAAGACTAAGATTGATTGATTTGGTTAGATTTTTACCCTGCCCTTATTAATTTACAAGTAACTCACAGTGATGAACATACATAATATTCCTTCCTCCTCCTCCTCATTTTCCCCACAACAACAACAAAGGCATTTCATTCAGTCTTTTAACTATTTTTTGGATGAGATAACCAGAAAACCTTAAATTCCTCACTATATCAATCAGAAAAAATTATATTCACTAGCATTGGAGTAAGATTGCAATCTAGGTTTGACATGGCACAATATTGTCCCCTAAGGCTCCTGATAAATTGACCCCATTCTGAAAGACAAAATAGAGAGAAATCAGCATCACACACATCTTCCAAATAATTGCAACAGGTGAAAATCAAATCTCACTTTTATCTTTCAAACAATAGTCATTGCAAATATGGGGGGTTTTTTTCCAGTTAGATCCAGACATTGGAAATTGATATTTTTATTGACTGATCAAAGCAATAATCATCCCAAAGAGGTGCCCTTCATTTATTCTCCCCATTCTTTAAATCTGAGAAGAAATGTCAGAAGGAAACAAGAACAACAAGTGACACCTGCTTCAGATATCCAAAAAGGAGGTATAGATGATCTTTCTCCAACCATCCTTTTTTCCATGGCCATGTCCTGAAACCCAAGAGGAGGAGATATGTAAGTAGTATAGCAAGGATGTCTATGTTAATGTTGTATATGTGATTGTTGTCTTCCTTTCTTTCTCTTCTAGCATTTTCCATCAAGTTCAGGTTTACTTTTTTCAGATCAACCAAGTATTGATCCATTGTTTGCAACAGGAATTTACTGACTATCTTGTTTCCTGAGCCTGATGACCTGAGTTGAGAATAGGAATAGGAATATTCTTTATTGGCCAAGTGTGATTGGACACACAAGGAATTTGTCTCCAGTGCATAAGCTCTCAGTGTACATACAAGTAAATCATAGATCATAAATCATAAGACACACAGAACAAGTGATAAATCATAAGGTACCTATAGGAGAAGGTAGTAGGAAAGATTTGAGAAGATGAGAAAGATAATAGTAAAACAGAACTACTACATGGGTAAATATTGTTAGGCATAAGACAGTGCTGTGCAAATTAGATGTTCAGCAGAGTGATGCCATGAGGGAAAAATTGTCTTTGTGTCTAGTTCTTTTGGCATGCAATGTCCTATAGCCGTGGTGGCGAACCTATGGCACGCGTGCCACAGGTGGCACGCGGAGCCATAGCGGCCAGCATGTGAGGGTTTCCCACCGGCAAACCGGAAGTGCGGAAAAACGCACTTCCGGTTTGCCGGTGAGCTGTTTTTTGCATTCTGGAGCTTCAGGGAGCTTCCCTGAACCCTCCGGAGTGCAAAAAACAGCACACCGGCAAACCGGAAGTGCATTTTTTCGCACTTCCGGTTTGCCGGTTTCGTCGTCCCAGGCTCCGGTAAGCCTTTGCGCGGGGGTGGGGGTGTGTGCGCATGCACAGGGGGCAGCATGGGGGGTGTTGTGCGCATGCATGGGGGGGGAGGGAATGGATGTGGACACGCGAGCGCGCACGAGTGCCCCCCCTTTTTTGGCACGCGAGCCTAAAAAGGTTCGCCACCACTGTCCTATAGCAATGCCCTGAGAAGTTGAAACAGTTTATGTCCAGGATGTGAGAGATTTGTAGATACTTTCTCAGCCCTCTTTGTGGTTTATGCAGTATACAAGTTCTCAGTGGAAGGCAGGATGGTCTGCAATCCTAACTATCTGTTGAAGTCTATACCTGTGCTATTTGGTTGCTGAAATGAGAAAGAGTGACTGGCCCAAAGTCACCCAGTTGGCTTTCATACCTAAGGCAGCACTAGAACTTACAGTCTCCTGGTTTCTAGCCTAGTGCCTAAACCACTAGACCAAAGTGGCTCTCTGATGGTTTCCTTCCTTATTTTCCCTACATTCCCCCATTCCATTTTGACAAGTCAGGGAAAAGAAACCTTTTGCACTCAATACAAATGCACTTGATCAATTCAATGATGCCTTCAAATGAGTGTCAATTCTTAGCAACCACATAGATAAATATGACAATCTTCATTAATCTGGTCCTTCCAGTCTTACAATGGTGTACTCATCATCACAGAGACAGTAAAACAAGATGGAGAGGAAGTAGATTTTAGTGTGCATAAAATCTTTGCTCTTTTTTCAGCAAGGGAGACCAAGATAATTTGCCAAAGGTGTTGCTTAGACTGGGCACTCAACTCTGGGGTTGATTGATTGTTGATTATTACTTCAAGTTCCTTTTTACTCCTAGCAACCATTCTAATAGATTTTCCCCCATGAATTCCATGAGTACACACACAAAGTAAGCTTATAGTAACTTACAGTATTATTATGCCATTATGGAATTATGCTTCAGTGCATTAGACTGCTGTCCACAAGACAAGCAAAATGTAGGGAGAGGAGATCAACATCCAACAGTAGAACATGTTTGTGTGTGTGTGTGCATATGTGCGTGTGCATGTGTGTGTGTGTGGAATTAAAATCTCAGTATACAACAATATGATATTCTCAGGGGTGGTATTCACTTACCTTCCCTACCGATTCGCAAATGTGAACCTTCCCTATCGCTTCGCTGACACGCGCCACTCTGCACATGCGCACAGCCTGCCATGCATGTGCTTTAAGTGCGCGCACATGTTCCGTGCATGTGTCCAGCCTTGAAAACGTGGCTAAATAGGATGGTATTATGTCCAGGAGAGTGGGCAGGTGAGCAGGCCAGCCCTGCAGTCGCTGCTAACGGTTCTCCTGAACCGGTCCGAACCGGCTGAATACCACCTTTTCCAGGCCCTGTTAAATATTGTCCATCTGCAAAACTGGCGCTTTCAGTATTCTGCACACCCAGGCTGAAAAAGCTTTAAAAAGCCTTTCCTAAAAATATCTGAAAGCAGCTTGTCAGTGCCTTTAAGGGATGGAAACGTTGCCAAAGATATAAGTCCAATGATGGCCAAGCAAAGTTTTTACTTGGTGAACTTCAAAGGCTGAAACAAGTCAGGGCAAAATATGACATCCCATTCTAGGGTTCTGTGTCCCACAGAATATGGAAGACACCTGTTTCTTTGGTCTTCCCTACGCACAAACAATTCTCCTATAATTACATTCTGCAGCAGAGAAAAATTTATCATGTAACTCTAGGTGCTAATGAGTGCTTTTTTAGAATGTTTTCTACATTTCTGCAGCAAAAGTGCCAATCAAGGTTGATTCTTCCCCCCTTTTTTTGAAATAAAGTACATCTAAGATGTACTGCATTGGCATGCCTAGAAATGCCAAATAAAGCAAAACATCTGCTCTGCTTCTCTTTATTCTGAAGGAGTTACTACCACTCAGTGATGGATAAGAAGTTGCTTACCATGCAATCCTTATCATGATAGAAAATTTGGATTTCTTCTTTTCTGGGATGTAGCCTCACTGTATTTATTCCATTTCTTTTCTCGTTTTCCAATAGGAGAACTGAAGCCTGTTACCTGGTCTTTTATTTATTTATTTTTATTTTCATTCTCATTGGCTACTTAAAGCAGGCTGCGTGAGTATGCTTTGTCCTCTGATAAGGTGTTCTTGCCCCATTCTTTTCCTTCTCTATGCTTGCTAGAAAAAGGGGAGGTCCTGTTACCATTTGAAAATAATTTATAAATTTTATAGATTCTGTATATTCCTCTCTGTATATTTATAAATGTTATTGTTATGTCTCTCAATACATATTTATATGATGATGATGATGATGATGATGATATTATACATTCCGTTGTGTCCGACTCTTGGTGATTCTATGGGTCAGGTCTCTCCATATCTTTCAATCTTGCACTGTTTAGAATGTAATGTAATGGAATGGAATGGAATGGAATGGAATGGAATGGAAAGGAAAGGAAAGGAAAGGAAATAACAACAACAACAACAACAACAACAACAACAGAGTTGGAAGGGACCTTGGAGGTCTTCTAGTCCAACCCCCTGCTTAGGCAGGAAACCCTACACCACTTCAGACAAATGGTTATCCAAAATCGTCTTAAAAACTTCCAGTGTTGGAGCATTCACAACTTCTGGAGGCAAGTTATTCCATTGATTAATTGTTCTAACTGTCAGGAAATTTCTCCTTAGTTCTAAGTTGCTTCTCTCCTTGATTAGTTTCCACCCATTGCTTCTTGTCCTGCCCTCAGGTGCTTTGGAGAATAGCTTGACTCCCTCTTCTTTGTGGCATCCCTTGAGATATTGGAACACTGCTATCATGTCTCCCCTAGTCCTTCTTTTCATTAAACTAGACATAGTTCCTGCAACGTTCTTCATATTCTTCCAGTTCCTGCAACCATTCTTCATATGTTTTAGCCTCCAGTCCCCTAATCATCTTTGTTTCTTTGAATTGTTCTCTGCTCTTTCCCCCCCAATTTATTTTTATCAACAAGAATAAAATACAAAACAGAAAAATGAACATCCAACACTAAGAACAAGAAAAAAATTCTTGTGTACAAAAAAAAAAAAAAAACACCAAGAAGCAAATGTTAAATAAATTTAACATTAAACAAAGAATTCACCTTGGCTGGATCCTGGAAAGTAAATAAAAACAACCTGAATGGTTCTTCTTCCCTTACATAAGTGGTTGGTATCAGCTCTGTGTCAACTCCCAAAGCATCCCTGACCTGCTCTCGAGTTGCCATAGGCAAGGGGGATGGGGAAGCGAACTTCGCAGCTGCATCAAGGAGCTGGCATCTCAGTCAAAACAAGGCACATTCCAACCAATATACCAAGGTCATCTCCACAGAAACCCACAGTAGCTGGAGGGAGTGACTTTTACAACCCGCAAAATTGCTTCGTTGGGGAACGTGACTTATGATACATATTGGGGGAGGGGGAAACAGGGTCAGAGGCAAAGCATGAATTCACTGAGGTCAGAGTTGGCTCCACTGGTCCATGCTGATATGAAGCTCCTAATAAATAACTGGATTTCTTTTGAAGCTTGGCTTGAGGCTCATGATTTAATTA
Source organism: Diadophis punctatus similis (assembly GCA_023053685.1). NCBI lineage: Eukaryota > Metazoa > Chordata > Lepidosauria > Squamata > Dipsadidae > Diadophis > Diadophis punctatus. The sequence goes on along the minus strand of JALIGW010000016.1, from coordinate 10,384,640 downwards.
GGCCATGTGTCAGAACCCTTACACTTTGATGTGTCCAGCCATTGTGTTCTTCGGTGGCCTGGTTTCCTTTTATCACGAACTCTTCCCAACATAAGTGCTATCTCTAGTAAATTATCCCATGTGACACGGCCAAAACAAGTGAGACACAATTTTGTGATTTTTTTTCCTTCTAGTGACATGCCTAATATTATATTTTGATTATACCCAACTGTATATCTCTGCTCCTGGTGAATTAAGCAATGGTGTCCTATCCCAGTGTCTGAAGATTGTGAGGATCTGGATAGGGAACAAAAGGACTTCAGCTGACAGAGTGAGTGGCTTTGGTTTTTGGGGCCCGCTGGTTCCAGAACTATACCTTCTCTGGATGAGTTTCCCAAAGAGACCCTGTGTGCAATCTGAGGTCTTCCTGGATTCACAGCTCCAGCTCAAAGAGCAATCATGGCTAAGAGGGCCTCTAGATAACTTTGAATTGTGAATCAATTGCACCTGTTCCTAGATCAACTCATGCCCTAGTCACCTCCCAGATGGACTATTGCAATATGGTCTACATGGGGCTGCTCTACAATAGTTCTGAACTGCAATAAAGAGCCCAAGAGTATCTGAAAACCTCAGCTAGTGCATAATGCAAGGGAGCAAGCAGTTATGTGTGTCTTAGGGAAAGCCATGCATTATATTTGTTAATAATGATTTTAGATATATATTGTTTTAGTTTTGCTATATGCTGCGGTGAGATTATTATAAGATGGATACCTGTATAAATTAGATGGAATGGAATGGAATGGAATGGAATGAATTGTATGACTTACATATTGTAAATAAATGGAATGGAATCAGTTGTATGACTTACATGTTGTAGCTTATAATTTGCTATATAGCGAGTCATTTAAATCCAATTTTATTTTAATTACCAGTGGGAGTTGGGCTTATTACAAATACCTGTCATTTACTTTTTTCATAAATTTGCTACATAATACATTGCAAATAGGAAGCCAAATACGCAGGTACCAGAGTACAGAACATCTTGATAATTCACTGAACATAAACAACCTACTATAAGAAAAGGAAATGTTCACGAGATGGAGAAGAGCTGAAGAATAACACCCCAGATATGCAGAGCTGATGACACCCACACTCAAGGGTGAAATCCAGCAGGTTCTGACAGGTTCTGGAGAACCGGTAGCAGAAATTTTGAGTAGTTCGGAGAACGGTAGCGGAAATTTTGAGTAGTTCGGAGAACCGGCAAATACCACCTCTGGCTGGCCCCTGAGTGGGGTGGGAATGGAGATTTTGCAGTATCCTTCCCCCAGGAGTGGGGAGGGAATGGGGATTTTGCAGTATCCTTCCCCCAGGAGTGGGGAGGGAATGGGGATTTTGCAGTATCCTTCCCCTGCCATGCTCACCAAGCCACGCCCACAGAACCGGTAGTAAAAAAAATGGATTTCACCACTGCCCACACTGCATAACCTCTTGGGACAGGTTAAGAGTCAAAGGACTTGGTTACCTGTAGACAGGAATTAGTCAGAATACCTGACCTTGAAGGGATGCTGCTGGACTATAAGAAAGCATGAGAGACTTGGAATCATGGGACTTAGATAGAAGACTATGCCCACACTACTGCTTTGCTAACAATTATCTGTCCTCTCAACTTTCTGCATCAATGAGGGGTCCTTGGTGCTCTCTGAGTTTGGTTACTTTCTTGCACATGTTTCATTACCCAAACTAGATAACATCAGTGTTAGTGCTAGACTAGAGGTGATGATCAGAGGTGGGTTCCTCCCGGTTTGGACTGGTTCTCCCGAACTGGTAGCGACCTGCTGGTGACATCACAATGATATCACGGATCCGGTTCGGTCGGTGCTGGTCCGTGGGCACCGCCATCTTTTTTTAAAAAAAATTTTTGAATTTTTTTTGAATTTTTTTTCTTCTGAGCATGTGCAGAAGCCGAGTTTCCAGCACTGTGCATGCAGTCGCCATCTTGTTCTTGGCTTTTAAAATATTTTTTCCAGATTTTTCAACACTGTGCATGCGCGCACGTGCCCACGAGGCACGCCGACGCAGAGTGGGAGGAAGCGAACCAGCAGCGAGGTAAGTTAGAACCCACCCCTTGGTGATGATGTTACCTAGTATGGGTAGTGAAACCTCTGCAAGAAAACCAAGCTCAGAGAGCATCAAGGACCCCTCATTTCAATGCTAAGCTACAAACATTCTCCTTTACTGGTCCTGCATCAATCCGCCCACTCCCATAGAATCTTGTAACTTGATAATGTTAATTTGGACATTTCTGCTTTAATAAAACAAATGTAATACCTTATACTTGAATTTTCCATTTATTACTGGGTGAAATGTACTCATTTATCTCAAGTAAAACATTTAAGACAATCTTGTTTCTCTCTCAGCCATCATCATTATTATTGCCATCACTCTGCCTGAGAGCTTAAAACTTGACTTGGAAAAATGCTTATGTTTCAGTATTAGAGAGACAGAGAGAGAGAGAGAGAGAGAGAGAGAGAGAGAGGGAGGGAGGGAGGGAGGGAGGGAGGGAGGGAGAGAGAGAGAGAGAGAGAGAGAGAGAGAGAGAGAGAGAGAGAGAGAGAGAGAGAGAGAGAGAGAGAGAGAGAGAGAGATGTGTGTCTGCAAATGATAACAGCGTTCTTAGTTATTCTGCTAGTAACACACTTGCTTAAAGCTAAGATCAGATAAGGTTGCAAGGTCTATTTGCTCCAAACTATAAAGGTGTTTTTTTAAACTATTTTCAGGCCAGGAGTGAAGTCAGGGACTGTCTTATCTGTAGTCTTACAAACTGGTTTTGGGTGCAAACCAAAGCTAGATCCAGTGGCTTGATGAAAGCTGGATTTTAGCCAGAAAGTATCTACGGTAAAATAGGTTTCTGAGTTCATATATTTATCAAAAAAAGGTCATCTCAGTTGCTAGCCTGCTGAGCCCAGTACCATCAATCACAAGCCCAATATAATGTCAAGTCCAAGACTCTCGCAGTCTATGAGATGGCCATCTTGAGAATGTATCAAAGTAAAAGATTGACTGTACATAGAGAACTAATCCTAGATCTTAACAACCTCTTCCTGTTAGGACGGTAAACTCTCCCAACTGTTATTGCTGTTTTCAAAGGATCATAATTACACCTAAATCTTTCTCAACTGGGCTTTTAATGGGATCAACTTGGCTCAGAGGTATTTAAACTGTTTTATGGCCAAGTTTCTCCACCAAATGTTTCCACTTGCTATTAGTTTCTGTAGGAAACATTGAATAGTTCTGAACTGCAATGGAGTAGCCAGGAAATATTTGGCAGTAAATTGGGAATATGTACAGTACAATTCCTTGGTTTTTGTTGTAGGTCCACCCTCCAATATACTAATGGATTCCATTTGCTTTGCTGCATGTGCAGAATAAATTCAGCATTTATTTTGTAGAAATTCTAAAGATAAAGGCTAATGAAATCGCATAAAATGGCAGCACGGTTTTTGAATAATATCTTGGGAAGATTCAGAAAAAAACATTACAGTGCTTTATAATAAAAGCAAGCTCTATAATGTCATTCTCTTTAAAAATATGGAATATATGGTGTTTGGAGCAGTATACAAGCTGTCTCATATTTCAAGTTAATTGGTCACTTCATCCAGAAAGCAGGAATATTTTCAACTGTTTAAAGAAAACATACAGGAAAAATATTTACATGAAATTTATCATAAGTTATTACCCAACAAACACATGGTCTAAATACTTAGACTGGTATAGGAAACTGTTTATGAATAATGAAAAGATCAGCAATTTAACAGATGTAGATTGCCAAAATATCCATTGGTCTTATATTTCCAATGCTGAAATTTCCAAACTAATTCCAAACTCAGCAAGAAGGATCTTGATTTGATAAGTCTGATTTTACACAAACATGGAGGAAATATTAGATTTTATACCAACTAGAATCTGCTCCTGAACCAGAGGGCAAACAATTCCAAAATCCATATTTTTCTGAATTTTGCAATGCAGATTTTTTTTTCCTTAGCAGAAAGCAACTGAATTTCTAAGAACCTTTTCATCATGAATACATACAAGATTATTTCATTTCAAGTGCATTTACAGGTGTGTGGTAAAGTAATGTTTGTGTACACAGCTCCAACAAGTTATAAATAATTACCTTCTAAAATGGGGAGAGTAATTCTGGAAATCAGACATAATGTATTCCCAAAGGCTTGTCAAAAGATCTTTCAAGTTCTGGAATAATTCCAAATCAAGCTGAAAGAGGTAGCCTGTCATTAAAAATATGTTTTTTTCACAGATCTAAAATCATTTTCTCTGTAAGAATGAGGTTAAAAAAATCTGAGTAGATTGTAAAGCTTGTCCATATTAAATCAAACCCAATGTCACAGGCATTTGCATAATCAAGGTCAATTAATTCATTTGACAATCCATAAAATAAAGGTAATATTTAAATCCACTCTCCTAATGTAAAATACAGTATTTACAATAAAATACAGTATTTACAATCCAAGACACAAATATTGAACACTGAATCAGTGTTAGAACCCAAGAACCAATAGGTCAGAACACTTTATCAAGTATTCATTGATGTTATTACTTAATCGTTCATTCTTTTTCCACTTATTCCACATTTATAGTGAATATCCCCTTGCTTTCGCCCTTGTTATTGCCAGCTTGTTTCTTTAACAGGCAGCATGAAAGGAGTCACCAGCTTAATTCATCCAATGTGCCAAGCCTGTTTTATTTATTTAACTTCTTTATTTATTGCAAGTGCTTTCCTGCCACTTCAATCAAGCAAATCAAAGCAACCTCCAAAGTGATATGACAATAGATCAACCAGCAGAAATGAAATAAGGCAGAGTGTTTGCAAGTGGGCATGTGGGTGTCAGTGTATACACACATTTATTCAAACATACAATTTAAACTTGATAACAACATCAAAACAACAATAGGCAGCACTCTGGGACATTCTTCATTGACTCATTCCCCAAATTCCTGCTTAACCCTTAACCACAGACGTAGTATTTTGGCTATGCTATTACAGACATGAGGTCACAATGACCTCAGAAGCAAAAAGACATTCGATGTTTTCATGGTTGGATCTAAAAATTGATGTATAGAGCAGTAAACCCAAAAACTGATCTCTATCAAAGCCACATCACGCAGGACACTTTTTGTTTCTCCATCCAAAGGGGGGGGGGCGAGGAACACTTACAAGGCAGAGCTGAGGAATTTGCTGAGTTTCTGTCGGATAAAGTCGCTCAGATTCGGTCAAACCTGGACTCTAGCTGGGCAGAGTCCATAGAGGTGACAGGGGCTAGTCTTAGTTCACCATTATGGGAAGAGTTTGGGCCTGTTTTTCCCGAAGATGTGGACAGAGCTGTGGGGGCGATGGGTACCTCCACCTGTTTATTGGACCCGTGCCCCTCCTGGTTGGTTTTGGCCAGCAGAGTGGTGGCATGCAGCTGGATCCGGGCGGTGGTCACCGCTTCTCTGAGGGAGGGATCCGTACCGCAGTCATTAAAAACTGCGGTGGTGAGACCCCTCCTGAAGAAGCCTTCCCTGGATCCAGCTGACTTGAAGAACTATCGTCCGGTCTCCAACTTGCCCTTTCTGGGGAAAGTTGTTGAGAAGGTGGTGGTTACTCAGCTTCTGCAGCTTCTGGATGAAACAGATCATCTAGATCCTTATCAGTCAGGCTTCAGGCGCAGCTACAGTACAGAAACTGCCTTGGTCGCTCTGATGGATGATCTCTGGCGGGCCTGGGATGGGGGTAATTCCTCCATCCTGGTGCTACTTGACCTCTCAGCGGCGTTCGATACCATCGAACATGGTATCCTTCTGCATCGTCTCGGCGAGTTGGGGGTGGGAGGCACCGTTTTACGGTGGTTCTCCTCTTATCTCGCCGACAGGATGCAGTCGGTGTTGACAGGAGGACAGAGATCGTCCCCTAGGCCCCTATCATGTGGGGTGCCTCAGGGGTCGGTTCTCTCGCCCATCCTGTTTAACATTTACATGAAACCGCTGGGGGAGATCATCCGCAGACATGGGGTGCGTTACCACCAGTACGCTGATGACACCCAGCTGTACATCACCACCCTGTCTGATTTCAGGGAGGCAGTCGATGTAATGTGCCGATGCCTGGCCGACATTAGGATCTGGATGGGGAGGAACAGACTCAGATTTAATCCCGACAAGACTGAGTGGCTTTCGATATTGCCTCCTAAGGACCAAGACAATTGTCCCTCCTTGATGTTCGAGGGAGCGAAACTGACTCCCTCAGATCAGGTCCGCAACTTGGGGGTCCTCCTAGATCCACAGCTAAAATTGGATCACCATCTTTCTGCTGTGGCTAGGGGGGCCTTTGCACAGGTTCGCCTGGTGCACCAGTTGCGGCCATACCTGGAGAAGGAGGCTCTACTCACGGTCACTCATGCCCTTGTCACCTCCCGTCTGGACTACTGCAACGCGCTGTACATGGGGCTACCCTTGAAGAGTATCCGGAGACTTCAGTTGATGCAAAATGTGGCTGCGCGTGCTGTGGTGGGTGTGCCAAGGTACACCCACGTGACACCTGTACTCCGCCAGCTGCATTGGTTGCCCATCGGTCTCCGGGTCCGATTCAAGGTGTTGATCACCATCTTTAAAGCCCTTCATGGCTTAGGACCAGGTTATCTCCGGGACCGCATTCTGCCTCACACTTCCCTTCGACCGGTTAGTGCCCACAGAGTTGGCTTCCTCCAGGTCCCGTCGGCCAAGCAATGCCGGCTGGCGGGCCCTAGGGGGAGAGCCTTCTCTGTGGCCGGCCCCGTGCTCTGGAACCAACTTCCCCCAGAGACCCGAACTATCCCCACTCTGCTGGCCTTCCGCAAGGCTGTTAAGACATGGCTCTTCCTGCAGGCTGAGGGTAGAGCGTAATCCATTGAGCTCACCCCAAGTATGTATGATTGTTGAATGGTTATTGTATAATTTTAATATTATGGTTTTAATTTTTATATTTGTTTTTAAATGCATATTTATTATTGGTTTCTTGTATTTTTTGCTGTTGTACGCCGCCCGGAGTCCTCCGGGAGTTGGGCGGCATATAAGAATGCCAAATAAATAAATAAATAAATAAATAAATAAATAAATAAATAAATAAATAAATAAATAAATAAATAAATAAATAAATAAATAAATAAATAAATAAATCCTTGAATTTCAATCTTTCTTCTCTAATTTTTACATTGGTCCACTGAATGATGGCGCTAATAATTTCTTTAGAAAATAATAATTTCCAAATCTCTAGGGGAGTAGGTGAATTTCCGAGATTTCTAGCTGCTGGCCGTAGTCCAGGTAATTGCACAACAATATTGTGACTAGTAGTTCTGGATCTATTGCTTCTAAAAAGTGCAGAAGACCATTTGAATTTGTTCTTACCATATAAATTATTGTACAACGTAGATTGTACCTGGTCATCAATTTCATTGGGAGCTTCATCATCGCTAATGTCAGAATGGCGGCGGCAGGTTCCTCATCATCCATTACAAAATTTTCATCACAATCCATTTCCATTTCACTCAGATAAGTCTCTGCTTCTCCACACCATTTTAGAAGTTTACTCAAAGTTTGGATCACCAAATCGCACTCTTTTTGGCGGAAAACTTGGCCCGGCATTATAAAAAAAAATACGTTAACAAAGATCTGCAGTCAAAATGACCGAAACTCAAATTCAAATGCCACTACAGAAAACACCAAATAACTGATGCAAGCGAAATGCTGCACACACTCTTATTGGTGGGAAAACAAAAGCTATTCGCAACCGGAATGGTCCATTTCTAAAAATAGGGGTGTTCCGAACATTTTGGAAAACTGTTGCAGGTATGACGGCAGGTCTGTGGTTATGGGTTAAAGGCCCAAATTTTCACAAGCTGTTTAAATGATCGATCCTGTTTATAGGAGTTACCTATTCTTCACTCCAGCAAAAAATGCTTCCAAGACACCTTCCACTAACTGCAGACCCATAATATGTTCCCTTTTCAGACACAACCCCCCCCCCCAAAACAAAACCATTTTGTTTCATTCTGGTTTAACATATTGTGCAAATCCAACTAACAAACCAATAATTAAACAAAACTTGCCTGAAAAAACCTAAGTATTAGCACTGCGCAAAACATTTGAAATCATGCCTTGGAAAATGTACATGATGGTGAACCACATTAACAATGGGGGGAAGTCATTGGGTGATTGAGAAAAATAATGGTTGCCTTAAGCAGCTAAACCAGTTGCTGTTTATTCTGTAGGATTTAACTTATAGCTTAAGTTTGGCTTTTGATAAATCCCTCATGACAAAAACAGATCATGAAACAGAAACAGGGAACATTAATTTAAGCTAGAACAAATTAGAAGTGTGAAAACATACAGTGGCCTTTTCTTTGATCTGAAATAAAAAAGCAGATTCTAACTTTTCTGTCTTTAAATTTTTACTGGATATTTTGGTCATTCCCCCCCCCCCCCACAATGGCCACTCATGTCATTAGGACTGAACTACTCCAGATGCAATAGCAATAGCAATAGCAATAGCACTTGGACTTATATACCGCTTCATGGTGCTTTACAGCCCTCTCTAAGCGGTTTACAGAGTTCAGCATATTGCCCCCCAACAATCTGGGTCCTCATTTTACCGACCTCAGAAGGATGGAAGGCTGAGTCAACCTTGAGCCAGTGAGATCTGAACAGCTGAACTGCTGAACTGCAGTGCTGCACTTTAACCACTATATCGCCTCTGGTCAATAGAAAGCACTGATTTTCCTCTCTCTGGTCTCAGAGAAAATTCATTGTTGACCTTGGCTTTCAGGGTTCTTGACAGCCTATATAATGCCAGCTTTTTTTAATATTAGAGGGGAAACACTAGGGAGAACATGTCAGGCTAAGATTAGGGAAGCTTGATCAAATCCACTGCTAACTATGAATGAAGCCCTTTAGGGCAAGTGCCAACTCACAGCTTAATCTCCTTTAAACATTGTTTTTTTTAAGGGCAAATGGGATGTGAGAAGTCCTGAATGCAGCCTTGAATTCTGGGAGGAAAGGCTACTTACAAATATAATCAACCAATTACTTTATCCATCAACTTGACCTTGAGCTAATTGCACTATCGCAGCCTGGTTTAGCTGTGAAGGTGGTTGTGAGGATTAACAGACAGGAAAACCTAAATAGCCTGTTTTAATAGCTCCCTTAAAGAGAGGGAAAATTCAGTTCCTTATCAACAGCTTCCATCTTAAATATAGAGCTCTTTAAACTAACTTGTGTTTTGCTCTGAGACAACATGTAGGCCATTTGGTGGTGCAACAGAATGAAATGTCTTAAATGCTACGTGAGATATGTGAGGTATAAATAAATATGTGAGGTATAAATAAGTTTATTTGTAAACTTATTTGTAAATAAAACTATTTTTTTACAAAAGATATTCTAAAATATCTTTTAGAATATCTTTTGTAAACAAAACTCTAAACTTTACCGTACATATAAGAGGTATAAATGAGAGAAGCAACCTAGAACTAAGGAGAAATTTCCTAACAGTGAGAACAGTTAAGCCGTAGAACGGCTTGCCTTCAAAAATTTTAGGTGCTCCATCATTGGAGGCTTTTAAGAATAGAATAGAATAGAATAACAGAGTTGGAAGGGACCTTGGAGGTCTTCTAGTCCAACCCCTGCTTAGGCAGGAAACCCTACACCACTTCAGACAAATGGTTATTCAATCTCTTCTTAAAAACTTCCAGTGTTGGAGCATTCACAACTTCTGGAGGCAAGCTGTTCCACGGATTAATTGTTCTAACTGTCAGGAAATTTCTCCTTAGTTCTAAATTGCTTCTCTCCTTGTTTAGTTTCCACCCATTGCTTCTTATTCTACCCTCAGGTGCTTTGAAGAATAGTTTGACTCCCTCTTCTTTGTGGCAGCCCCTGAGATATTGGAAACTGGTATAATGTCTCCCCTAGTTCTTCTTTTCACTAAACTAGACATACCTAAGAAGAATTGGACAGCCACTTGTCTGGAATGATATAGGATCTCCTGCTTAAGCATGGCTTGGATTAGAAGACCTCCAAGGTCCCTTCCAACTCTGCTATTCTGTTATAATATTAAATCAGACAGATACGGTGAACCTCTACCTTTATCTGTTAAGAATTTGAGATAGGTCCCAAATTCAGGTTGGACACAGCACCCTCCTAAGATGCTGGTTTACACAAAAATTTGTCTCTCAAGAATGAACCAAAGAACTTCTCCTCTTCTTCTTCTTGTGCCACATCTGTCATCGGACATTGGCGATCATGTTAGCGATCCTATTTTTATCAACAGCCACACAAAAAAGTGCTGCTGAGTTTTGTCCAAACCAGTCCCTTAGATTTTGAAGCCATGATATTCTTAGCAATAGCAATAGCACTTAGACTTATATACCGCTTCATAGTGCTTTACAGCCCTCTCCAAGCGGTTTACAGAGTTCAGCATATTGCCCCCAAAAATCTGGGTCCTCATTTTACTGACCTCAGAAGGATGGAAGGCTGAGTCAACCTTGAGCCGGTGAGATTTGAACAGCTGAACTGCTGAACTAGCAGTAGCCTGCAGTGCTGCATTTAACCAATGTGCCATCTCGGCTCTTCTTCTGCCTGGACCTTGTTTGCCTTCAATCTTTCCTTGGAGGATTAAGAGAAGTATGCCATATTTTTCTGGGTGTTGCATCACATGTCCAAAATATTCTAACTTTCACTTTTTTATGGTTTTGATGATTTCCCTTAGCTTCCCCCAAGTGGCTTAGAAATATCTGTCAGCATTTATCTATCTCCCATCCATCTTCCTCCCTTTTTCTTCTGTTGTTTTGAGAAACTATTTCCCCAACCATCGACATGTCATCATACATAAAAACATGCCTGACCATGCCAGACAAATTCTTCACAGCATTGGTAAACGTTGCGGTTGAGGGTTTAATATAATGTTATGTTGGTATCATCAATTAAGAGTCAGAGATAAATATATCATCATCAGGTTTTGCTGATATATCCCCCAAAAAGCAAAGGCACGGGAAATAAGATTTACCACCAACTATTAGTTTGCAGCCTATATGCCCTTATCACCTACAAAGAAAAAAAGATGCTCACAGAAAACAGAGATCATTCCACTAGATGTCCCTAAGGTGCTTTTCCGGGAGGCAACTGGACTTTCTTGTTATTTTTTTCTTTTGAAGCACCTTTGGTGCTTGATGACCTCGATGACTGAGAGTCTCTACAGATTTTTAGCTATACAGTTTGGGATGAACACCTTTCGAATGGTGTGGGAGTAGGAATGGATTTCCAGAGGAAAAAATTGCAGACTACAGGAACCAGGAGCACCACTCAGGTGACCCTGAAGACACAGATAAACTTCCAAGTGCTTCAACGACCCTCTAAAAGGATGCAAATGATCAGCTGTCTGCAAGGAATATAAATCCTTCTATTCCCCATCGTCCTGTCAGAACTGAAGAAGCTTCTTGGATGAGAAGTGAAATGTCTTCAAAAGGAAATACAAGAAAGTCCAGTTGCCTCCTGAAAAAGCACCTTTGGGACAACCATGATCTGGATGGCTGAGAATCTCTACAGATTCCACTAGATGCTCACATTTCTTCTGCCATTACAACTTTGTCATCATAATTCCGTTTCTCACACACACACCCCTCAGATTCTGTATCCCAAATAGCTGGTTTTGAAAGAAGCTACCTTCCCACCTACCCGCCTTCTTTCCTACAGGGAAGATACAAATAAGATAAATGTATGTGTCCCCGACCCTCATTTTTAAATGCAAAGTTGCATTCACAGAAGGCAGGTGGGCTTTTACTGATTCATTCTCTGATGGTGACATTTAAATTTCACCATTTCTTGCTAGTGCCTAAAAAAAGAATATTTGACATGTATGAAAGAAGTAACCTGATATTCTCTTTTGGTCTTTCAGAACAATACTGAGATTCGGGGAGACAAGATAAATAAAATAAATCCAGTAAAATAAACTAAAAACCCCTCACTTTGGAATTTAAAAGTGCAGAATAACAGAGTTGGAAGAGACTTTGGAGATCTTCTAGTCCAATTTCCTGCTCACTCTGGACAAATGGTTATCCAATCTCTTCTTTAAAACTTCCAGTGTTGGAACACCCACAACTTCTGAATGAAATCCATTCCACTGATTAATTGTTCTAACTGTCAGGAAGTTTCTCCTTATTTCTAGATTGATTCTCTCCTTGATTAGTTTGCATTCATTGCTTCTTGTACTGCCTTCAGGTAAATGTCTATGGAGATTCTATGTCATCCAGGTCATGGTTGTCCCAGTGGTGAAATCTAAAATTTTCCCCTACTGGTTCTGTGGGCATGGCTTGTTTGGTGTGCGTGGCTTGGTGGTCATGTGACTGGGTCGGTGTGGCCAATTTGTAAAATTTGGTGAAACTCACTTAACTCTTGCTTAGCAACCAAAATTTTGGGCTCAATTGTGGTCATAGGTTTTCTTTCTTTCTTTCTTTCTTTCTTTCTTTCTTTCTTTCTTTCTTTCTTTCTTTCTTTCTTTCTTTCTTTCTTTCTTTCTTTCTTTCTTCCTTCCTTCCTTCCTTCCCTCCCTCCCTCCCTCCCTCCCTCCCTCTCTCTCTCTCTCTCTCTCTCTCTCTCTCTCTCTCTCACACACACACACACACACACACACACACACACACACACACACACACACCTGGCACAGATGAAAGCCCTTACCGGGGAGTTCTCCTGCATAGATGCACCCGAGGGCGGCAGAGCTTACTTGCAAGCAAGCTCTCCACCATCCTGGAACTGCGCCGCACTGGGGAGTTTTCCTGTGTGGCCGCAGGATGGCGGAGAGCATGCTTGGGCTCTCCCAAGCAAGCTGTGCTGCCGCCGCTGGTGCTGGCACTGCGGTGGCAACAGAGCACAACCTGCCCTTCAGGTGCCTGAGGGTGGGCGGATTGGCTCAGAAGCGGTGTGTCCCTGGTCATGGGCTGGATGCAGGGAGTGGGAACTGAGGCAGATGGGAAGGAAAGTGGTGGCAGTCAGACGAGCGCAGCGGGTCTTCCTCCCCCGTCACCGCCAGCTTTGGCCTTACCTTCTGCTGTGGCAGCAAGCGACTCCCGGGGCTGCTGCACATGCGCACCGCATTAGACTGCTGGTGCTCCAGCATGACATCAGGCTGGTCGGGATAGGGCCAGAGCGCATGTGCAGCCCTGGGACATCCACTTGCAGGGCGAGCGAGCAGCGACCAGGGGACCAGTTCGGGGGCGTGGCCAGACAGCTGTAGCTACCAGTTCTCTGAACCACTGGTGGTCACCGCTACTGGTATGCCCGAACCGGTCTGAACCGGTAGAACTTCACCCCTGGGTTGTCCCCAAAGGTGCTTTTTCAAGAGGCAACTGGACTTTCTGGTTTTTCTTTGAAGACATTTCGCTTCTTATCCAAGAAGCTGAGAGCTGAAGAAGCTTCTTGGATGAGAAGCGAAATGTCTTCAAAGAAAAACCAGAAAGTCCAGTTGCCTCTTGAAAAAGCACCTTTGGGGACGGCCTTCAGATGCTTTGGCGAATAGCTTGACCCCCTCTTCTTTGTGGCAGCCCCTTAGATATTGGATATTACCCCTAGTCCTTCTTTTCATTAAACTAGACATACCCTGCAACTGTTCTTCATATGTTTTAGCCTCCAGTCCCCTAATTTATTGCTCTTTTCTGCACTCTTTCTAAAGTCTCAACATCTTTTTATATCGTGGTGACCAAAACTAGATGCAATATTCCAAGTGTGGTCTTCCCAAGGCATTATAAACATGGTACCAACATTTCACGTGATCTTCACGTGATGCAGTTAAAGAGCAAATTGTGGTCCTCCAGCATCCCATCCCCAGATATCGCCTGGATGGCCTGAATCAAAATTGGGAAAGTTCATGTGTTTTAGGGAGTTATAGTGGACAAAATTGGCTCTTTAAACCCTCTCGGTGCCTCCAAACCTTGATATTCAATCTGCCTACTTTGGAAAGTTACCTTGGCGTACTTTCAAACTTAGAGAAACTTTTGGCTCTATAGTAATTGAGCATTCCTGCTCATGTAGTTTGCTAAATTTCTGCTCAACCCATGGAGCCTTTTATTCTTTTCTGTGTAGGTATCTTTAAAATTAGCCTACAGCCCAGTGAAGCATCTTATTCTTGTACATGCAGGGAACTCAAGAGACATATTTTCCTTTGTTTGACAAAAACAGGAGTAGAAGCAAGCCTTCTGTTCATTTGAGTAAGATGTCTTTTAAAATCTGTGTAGGCTTATTTATCTTTAGGGAAATCACAGTTGAGGATGAAAGAGTTAAACACTGTTTCCTTACACAACAATTTCCATAAGGGTTTCCACCTACCCCTTCCATATGTACAGCAATTAGCTTTGGGGGAAAAAATCTTCCTCTTTATTATCTGTATATGCAAGTATGTGTATGCGATATGTGAACCATTCCTGCACTATTTTTATTTATTTATTTGTTTGTCAAACATGTACAAGATAGCAGGTATAGATATATACATAAACAAAAACAAAATAAATACAGATAAATGAGGACAATAGGACAGTAAGACAGGGATGGTAGGCACAATGGTGCGCTTATGCACGCCCCTTACAGACCTCTTAGGGATGGGGTGAGGTCGACAGTAGACAGTCTAAGGTTAAAGTTTTGGGGGGTTGGGGAAGAAATCACAGAGTCAGGTAGTGCATTCCAGGCATTGCTCACTCTGTTGCTGAAGTTGTATTTTCTGCAATTGAGTTTGGAGCGGTTAACATTAAGTTTGTATCTATTGTGTGCTCGTGTATTGTTGCGGTTGAAGCTGAAGTAGTCATTGACAGATAGGACATTGTAGCAGATAATTTTATGAACTACATTTAGATCAGATCGAAGGCAACGTAATTCAAAGTTATCTAAGCCCAAGATTTCAAGTCTGGTGGAATAAGATTATTCTGTTGCGAGCAGAGGAGTGGAGGACTCTTCTCGTGAAATATTTCTGGACACTCTCAATTGTATTAATGTCCGATAAGCAGTGCGGGTTCCAGACGGGTGAGCTGTATTCGAGAATTGGTCTAGCGAAAGTTTTGAAAGCTCTGGTTAGCAGTGTAATATTGCCAGACAAGAAGCTACACAAGATTAGATTGATTACTTTTAGTGCCTTTTTGGCAATGTTGTTACAGTGGGCTTTGGCACTGTAGATCATTAGATATGAGTACTCCAAGGTCCTTGACAGAGTGAGGGTCATCGACAAGGTCGTGTCCTCCAAGCTTGTATTTTGTGTTCTGATTCTTTTTGCCCATGTGTAAGACAGAGCATTTGTTAGTTGAGATTTGAAGTTGCCAATTGGTTGACCATTCTGATACATAGTCAAGGTCTTTTTGAAGGGTAGTAGCATTGTCTGTGGTGTTAAATTATTTAACATTCTGTTGTACGCCACCCTGAGTCCCTAGGGAGTAGGGCGGCATATAAGAAGAGCAAAATAAAATAAATAAATAAATAAATAAATAAATAACATCATCGGCGAAGAGAACACAATTGCTTATAATATGATCACAAAGGTCATTTATGTAAAGTATGAAAAGTGTTCGTCCTAGAATGCTGCCTTGAGGGACAACACTATTGACGGGTGCAGGATTTGATAGAGAACTCTCTATTGTAACCACCTGTTGTCTGTTTGACAGGAATGCAGTTATCCAATCATGTAGTGGTCCAGAGATGCCATAAGATTTTAGTTTCAGAAGTAGTTTGTCGTGTACCACTGAATCAAAGGCTTTACAAACGTCTATGTAAATTGTGTCTATTGCTTAACCCTGATCGAGTTGTGTAGTCCCTATGTTTTTGCAGCGTAGGAGTTGCAGATTACAGGATATTTTTTTCCTGAAACCAAATTGTTTATAAGAGAGTAGGTTGTTAGTTTCTAAGTGGAGGGTAATGGATTGGTTTATGATTGATTTCATGATTTGCTGAACAGATCAATTATTTATTAACTAAAGCTTGAAAATATTGACAGACCAGGATTCAGTATGTCAAACAGTCCAACATTCTTGCCATGCAAGCTACAACCATGGCAGAATTCAGCAAATGATGGTTTTAAGGAGGGTCAGGAATGTGAAGAAAGGATACGCTAGGTCGCAATGCTTTATTTCTATGGAGAGATGATCTCCTCTTTGGATTCATCTCTTGGCAACTGCCTCCTTGAAGGAAGAATTGAATGGCCCATTATACTGTAGATGCTCAAGCAGCAAACAGACAAGCTTTCCAAACACCGGGCACCACCTCAAGCATCGTAGTTTTACTTGAAACTTTGTTTGTTTAATATTTTCTGTTTGTGACCCACCCATTTCGCTCAAGGAGGGGCTCTGGGTGTTGATTTATCCAATCCTCTTTCACAGACCCATGAGAAATTAAATATTCTAATTCTAAGTTTTAAGTTCTTTTAAGCTGTCAGGAAATTTCTCCTTAGTTCGAGGTTTCTTCTCTCCTTTATTAGTTTCCACCCATTGCTTCTTGTCCTACCCTCAGGTGCTTTGGAGAATAGCTTGACTCCCTCTTCTTTGTGGCAACCCCTGAGATATTGGAACACTGCTATCATGTCACCCCTAGTCCTTCTTTTCATTAAACTAGACATACTAGATGTGAATGGCTATCCTTACAGAAGGTGATAAGCCCTGTGGATTCAGCCCTTTAAATGTTATATCTTTTATACAAAATTTATAGAATTTCCAAAGTCATGAATATATCAACAATTAAAAAAAGTATGCTTCAGTGAAATGAATGTCTAGGCTTCTGCTTGGTAAACGGTCTGAATTGAATGCTTATTTCATACTTTCCAGAAAGCAAAATACTAAGATCAGGTGTGGAAATGTTATTTTGTTTTTGGCTAGAAAATGTCAGCTTTGGCTCTGACAAGCTGTTCTCTGAAGAAGTGTTCTAGAAATTCAGAAGACAGTATAGGGAATTTTTAGGTGAAGTCTGCTGCTCACATTGCAACATGTCAAGATTGGCATTTGAAGTTGCTCTCCGTGGTATGTCTTCAATATTTCAGTTCCTTCTGTTTCCTCTGAATCGAAATTAACCGTAGCTCTGGGTGCGCAATTCTCTTGCAAAGTCACTTGCCATTTCAATTTGAAATAACAAAGCTGCAGACAAGATAATGTATAAAAGTGAAGCTGTGTACAATCTTGTTTCTAAACAGTTCCGTGGCAGTAGGTAATATTGTAGAGAGTCAGATTGGTATAGTGGTTAAGATATAGGTAGTTCTCAACTTATGACCATGACTGAGCCCGGAATTACTGTCATAAGTCATGGCAGTCATTAAGCGGGTAACCGCGAGTCCAAACTTATTACCTTTTCCCCAGCTGTCATTAAACAAATGCCACTTTCATTAAATGAATCCATTATACCCAATTATTATTATTATTATTTTGCTGGAAACTGGAAATAAACACTGGAAACTAGCAAAACATTTCAAAAATTGTGGTCATGTGACCTGGGCCACTGCAAATAGGAGTTGGTTGCCAAATGCCCAAAATACAGTCGTGTGTCTTGGGAGTGGGGAGTACGTGTGTCCAGCCATTGACAGAATTGGGTCCTGAGTACGTTTTGGAGGAGGGATCTGTTGAATGCATGCTAAGTGGCCAGTCATTAAACAAGGACTACCTGCATTGGGCTAGAAATCAGGAGACTGCCAATTCTAGTCCTGCCTTAGACACAAGCCAGCTGGGCCAGTCACTTTCTCTCAGCCCTAGGAAGGAAGCAATGGCAAATCGCTTCTTAAAAGCTTGCCAAGAAAACTGCAGGGACTATTCAAGTAAAGTCAAAACCAACTACGAGGTAGTAGCAACCCAACAAGACAGACACAGACTTCACAGAATAATCAGAACTGCAGAAAAAACAATTACTGCCAACCTGCCTTCCATTGAGGACCTGTATACTGCACGAGTCAAAAAGTGGGCTACCCTCAAAACAACGCTATAGAGCACTGCACACCAAGACAACTAGACACAAGAACAGTTTTTTCCCTCTCTGCTAAACAAATAATTCCCTCACCACTCTCAAACTATTCACTAAGGCTGCATTACTATTACTATTAGTCTTCTCATCGTTCCTATCACCCATCTCCTCCCACTTATGACTGTATGACTGTAACTTGTTGTTTGTATCCTTATGATTTATATTAATATTGATTGTTTCCTGATTGCTTATTTGTACCCTATGACAATCATTAAGTGTTGTACCTCATGATTCTTGACAAATGTATCTTTTCTTTTATGTACTGTACACTGAGAGCATATGCACCAAATTTCTTGTGTGTTCAATCACACTTGGCCAATAAAGAATTCTATTCTATTCTATTCTATAAAAAGAGGGAAATAACATTTAACTTGCATTAAGTGCTTCTTTTACATTTCTTTATGAAATTTAGATTTCTACCTGTTTCTGCAAGGCAAAAGGAGAAAAGCAAAAGGACAGAAGGCTAGAAAAGTTAATAGATTTCAAATGTAAAACCAGCCTTGAGACATACACATGGACAGGGCTGAGTTCTTAATTTTGAATATCAGGACTTACAAACCCAAGCAAGAGAAACTCTCACTTGGTTGTGGCACAAAAGCTAACCAGGTCACTTCTCAGGATGGTTGCGAATTATTGGAGAATTTCTCCTTTCTATTAAAAAATAATAATCTCCTGCATTTTTCTGCCTACAGTATTAAAAAGCTGTTTGTTGCAAAGCACATAAATTATGACTTCATCATTTGAAGTCATTGTCTCAAAGACAATGATATCATATGCCATATTGCTTTCATGACAGCTTTATTTTTGCCCTTCTTTGCAGAGTCGCAAATACAGAGAGAGGTAAATAGAAATTACATATGGCCACACAAACATGAGCTGTATTATAATAGCCTTTACTTTGCTATCCTTTATAGTACTCGTCCTAAAACAGACCCAATTGCCCTTTTCCCTAGTCTTAAATAATGCCATTAGTCCCATAAAAAAAACAGACACTATTCTTTTACATAAGTATCTTGGTAATCTTGGATTCTCAGCTCACAAACAAGCAATGATAAATTATTCCACAGCCCCCGGAATATGTCCAACAGTTTAAGAACTCTGCTTTATAGTATATCCAGTCCTAATTTTAAGTGTATTTGCAGTATTTAAACAGATTTACAGTGATCCATGCCAGACTGATACTCAGTCAAGCATGGATAATGCTGAACTTCTATTAGAACCTGACCTTCAAGAGTTGAGTCAATCAACAGTTTGTTTGACATTTTTTGTTAATGGATTTTTACATGGATTATGTGTCCTCTGACTCCTCTTGTATACAAAGGTGAAAAAGGGTAGAAATGTATGTTTTAATTTATATCCTGAATTGAAAATGGAGGGGTAATGATGATGGTATGGATTCTCTTGTAACAGACGCAGTCTAATCATGTGTGCAGGCAATATGAATGACAGTGCTAAGTTTAAATCTCGCATGCTGCTTGGTTAATTACGTCTTATAAATATACATATCCAGACCAACAGCTATCTGGCTCATTATTTGTGGAACTTTGTTCTCATAATTTTATTTAAACTGCTTGTATTTTCTTTCTTTCTTTCTTTCTTTCTTTCTTTCT
>JALIGW010000016.1:10105000-10360000 GCA_023053685.1 Diadophis punctatus similis | reverse complement strand
ACCATAAGCTTTCTAATACACATAACTCTGCTATTAATATGAGCACTCTCAGTAATGTTATGACCACTAAAAATAACTACTAATTAGAAGTTGGTTGGTAATCTTTCTTGGAATTGTTGGACAGTTCTTATCTTCAACAAATAAGCAAGTGACCCCATTTGTTAAGCTCTTGAACTCTCAAATTGCTAATCCAGCAGTCACTCAAAAACAGCTTCTATCAAAATGAAATGTGTAATGTGACACCGTAATGAATTTCGCAGCTGCTAACTCCTAGGCCATTATACGTATCTAAATTCCATAATTACAAATATAATTATGATTATTAACTGGTTCCATTTTTATATTTGCATCAGCTGGATCTCTCTTATGCCCCCAACATAGGCTTTTCTTCAGGAAATGAATCCTACAACTCTTTCTTCATTTGCTGGATGAAGTTACGTGTTATCTTTTATGGGCTAGTTTATAGCATTCTGAAATCTGGTTTCCAGGTAAACCAGACAGAAAACATGACTAGATGAATTAATTATATTTTAGTGTAAGGCTACATTAATAAACTCCTGCAAGACTGAAAGTACATCCTGCCTCCATTCAAAACTCAAGAAACTCAAGAAAGAAAACCCCCAACTCCACTGAATTAGAAACGAGGCACTTTTACTAAGTTTGAAAAGATAGCAGCGAAAGCAAGGCAAGATCTGACGCAAAACACACAAAGGTTACATCTTGAAAGTCACCCCAAATCCTTCTCCCCAGAGTCCAACACTGAGTGTCCAAGCAATGTTCAGTATGATGTTATGGGAAAGCTCTTCTTCAGGTACTTCTCGCATCTAGAGTCTCAGGACGGTTGGCCTTGATGGAGTATAAAGAACTCCACTCAGCAGTGCCATAATTCTTGAGTGCAAACTTCCCTTCCAGTTCTCATGGGACTACTACACACCAGCTCGCTTCCCCATCTCAAATGCCCAAGCCCCCCTCACTGTTGCTATGGCAGCTGATAGCAAGCACACTGCAGAAACCCATGCTAGAGATCTGGCTGACACTTTCCATTGCCATTTTTAACTGCTGGATCCATTAGGGTGGATCTTTCCTAAGTTTCTTCCTCTGATTGTTAAGCCACTGAGGGCTCCTGCCTCTCTTGTCTGGTTATTTCTAGGCAACATCTCCCCCAGTAATAGGTTGCAAATCCCGTTGCTACCAGTTCGTGCATTATCTCTCTCTCATGCGTGACGCTTCTGCGCATGCACAGAAGCATCCAGGGTGGGTGGGTGGAGCCTCCCGCCACCGCTGTTGCTGGTTCGTGGAACCGGGCCATACTGGTAGCAACCCACCACTGATCTCCCCCCACATTCCCCAAGGGCACCCATACAATCCATTACAGTACCATTGAAAATACTGTCATGCAGCATAGGACCAGAATAGGTATCTCACCACAACCAAAGGAAAGTAGTATGTACAATGCACAGTGTACTTGCAGACCATGCTAAGCAAAATTTGGTTACATAAAATTTACTAAATTGGGGAGTTTCATCTATTAAATTTATATCCCACTTTTTCTTCCAAGGAGTTTAAGGTAGCTTGCACGGGGTTATTTATGGTCCAGTTCTCCTCACTTAAATGTAACCTGAAGGCATGAAGCATGCCTTCGTGGTAACCACCCCGGCCCTTTGTAATAGCCTCCCACTTGAACTTCAAGAGATCCCTATTCTTCTAAAAGTCTCTGAAGATCTGGCTCTTCCCTAGGCATTGGGCTAGTATGGGGTTGAGCTGGGAGGCTGTTGGTCTGGCATCTTGTGGGAAGGTTGGTTTTCTTTTTATGTCTGCTTTTGTTGATTGTTGTGGAATGCCTATGATAATATGAGATAGGAAGCCATGTAAGTTCTACAAATAAATTAAATAAATTTTATCTCCACAGTAGCAACCCTTTGCCTTAGATTAAGTCATTTTTCTGAAATGATATAGGGCAGTGATGGCGAACCTATGGCACATGTGCCACAGGTAGCACGCGGAGCTATATCTGAGGGCATGCGTTGCCCTATGTCAGCTCCAGCACACATGTGCAAACTGGCCGGCTGATTTTTGGCCTTCTTTTCAGCCGTTTTCTTCTCCCCAGGCTTCAGGAAAACCTCCTGAACCCTGGAGACAGCGGAAAATGGTCTAATGGGCCAACCAGCCGTTTTTCGCTGTCCCCAGGGTTCCCTTCCGGTTGGCCCATTGGCCCATTTTTTGCCGTCCCCAGGCTTCAGGAGGCTTTCCTGAAGCCTGGGGATGGCGAAAAATGGCCCAACGACCCTACCGGAAGACCGGAGTCTTCAGTGAGGCCTGTGCGCATGCGCAAGGGGGCAGTGCGTGGGGTTGTGTGCATGCATGAGGGAAGCGCAGGAATTGTGTGCATGTACGGGGGAGGGCATTGCATTATGGGGGTGGGCACGCGCGTGCACACTATCGCACGTGGGTGCACCCTTTTGGCAACCGAGCCAAAAAAGGTTCGCCATCACTGATATAGGGTCTCCTGTCCCAAAGGTGCTTTTTCAAGAGGCAACCGGACTTTCTGGTTTTTCT
Organism: Diadophis punctatus similis; assembly: GCA_023053685.1. Lineage (NCBI taxonomy): Eukaryota > Metazoa > Chordata > Lepidosauria > Squamata > Dipsadidae > Diadophis > Diadophis punctatus. The sequence goes on along the minus strand of JALIGW010000016.1, from coordinate 10,357,444 downwards.
TTTAAGATGTTTTGCTTCTCATCCAAGAAGTTTCTTCAACTCTCTTCCAACTCTGATGATGTTCTATGTTCTACTCAAAAGGCACTGGGTTAGAAAACCAGAAAGCTATCACACTGCTTTGCATTCAGCTTACTTTTATAGAAAGCTGGTAAGCTACTAGATAGGAATGCCAGGAAAGCTGTCACTGATGGCCCTCCATCTGTGGTCTTTCCAGTCTTGGAGAAATGCCAGCCAACAGACTACAGCAACGCCCAAACCTGTACTTTTGTCTTTATGACAGCCTCCCAAAAATGATTTGGTAGGAAAGATCTGAAAATAATGGTCAAAGTAGGTACAGTATTTAAAGTGCATCTAGTAAGCTAAGTGTACCAATTTTCTATTGTAACAAGCGAGACCTAATCCCCTGACATAGGTTGATAGAACCACATCATTTCCATGCCCCTGGACACCCTTGAAAGGTTCTTAGTTAATGGTGCTATGGAAACAGCAGTTTTCTTACTCTTAGGAAGAGAACTTCAGCCAACAGGCCTTGAACTCTCTGCCATCCTATTCGTGCCTTGTAGAGGACCCTTATCTTGCTTTTATCTGCTGTATGTGCTGCTATCTTCATATAATCCCTTTCTTTGAACCAGGGATGAAATTCAGCAGGTTCTGACAGGTTCTGGAGAACCGGTAGCGGAAATTTGGAGTAGTTCGGAGAACCAGCAAATACCACCTCTGGCTGGCCCCAAAGTGGGGTGAGAATGGAGATTTTGCAATATCCTTCCCCCAGGAGTGGAGAGGGAATGGGGATTTTCCTTCCCCCACCACGCCAACCAAGCCACGCCCACAGAACCAATAGGGAAAATTTTTGAATTTCACCCATGCTTTGAACCAACCTGACATACAAATCTTTACCTGGAAACTTCAGTTAGTATAATGAGATGTGAGTAGTCCAAGCATGATGGCTAGGGCTTGAGTAACTTAGCACATGCACATGAATTGATTTTTAACTTTGTTTTACATTGTTATTTTCTGAGAGAGAGGGTGGGTGGGAGAGTGGGAGGGAGGGAGGGAGAGAGAGAGATCTTACACCATGAATTTTCCGGGAACTTTTCATCAAGAATCCACTATATCTGATTGTATAATAAACTAAAGTCAAGTTCTTAAAAATTAATTGTACACAGTTTAGACATATCTATACTCAGTGATAGCTGTAAGCCAAATTCCTGTTGAATGATGTTATTGAATCCTTAATAATCCTTAATAAAAATCCTTTTAAAAATGCCTGTCAAATGATTTAAATTGTGTGTGTGTGTGTGTGTGTGTGTGTGTGTGTGTGTGTGTGTGTGTAGGATTTTTTGCTGATAAATGAAAATAAAGGGAGACTATATATATATATATATATATATATATATATATATATATATATATATATATATATATATATATATATATATATATATATATATATATATATATATATATATATATATATCTTTTGAGTTCATGCATGTATCTTCCAGATGCTTTTCAGTTGTGGTTAAAAGCATAGTATAATTAATCCTGGTAATTAGTATGCCATCAAAGACTTAATAGGAACATTGAGAAATCAATGACCTTTAATGCTAAACAGAGAGAGGGGAAAAAAACCCTACAACATTGTGCATGGGTTTATTCGGAGGAAAACCAAAATAGAAATATTTGATTTCCTCTGTGTCCTATTATCCCTGGACAAAGGAAGAACTAGATTAGAAGTGAGTACGATCAATAACATAAATGTGTATCTTGCTTTATTGGAAGGAGGCACTTAGTCTAAATGGAATCCATTGGATGGTAGAGGATAGGAAGGCCTGAATGAACGTTGCCATGGGGTTGCGATGGGTCGGACAAGACTTCACAACTAACAACAACAACAACAACAACAACAACAACAACAACAACAACAACTTAGTCTATTGAACCCAACTCCTTTGTTCATGAAGACATTCAAATTAAAATATTCCTGGTAGAACATTGCCTACGATGATAATTATGATTACCAGTCAAATAAAGGCCACTACCTCTCTAAGTAATAAGACCTGTTGTCAAGCTTTATTTTTATTTTTATTCCATTTTTAAGATCTTTATTTATTGTTTTAACCTCTTATTCTGCATTTTATCCACTTTCTATAAGCTGTGTAGAATTACCTGTGGCAAAGATGGACAGCATACAAGTTTGATACATAGATTAATAGATGAGAGATGAGAGAGAGGGGGGAGAGAGAGAGAGAGAGAGAGAGAGAGAGAGAGAGATGAGTGGATAGATATAGAAAGAAGATGAATAGATGATAGATAGATAGATAGATAGATAGATAGATAGATAGATAGATAGATAGATAGATAGATAGATAGATAGATAGATAGTAGATAGAAGATGAGTGGATAGATAGATATAGAAAGAAGATGAAGACACACAAACACACACACACACACACACACACACACACAGAGAGAGAGAGAGAGAGAGAGAGAGAGAGAGAGAGAGAGAGAGAGAGAGAGAGAGAGAGAGAGAGATATGAATGGATAGATATAGAAAGAAGATGAATAGATAGATAGATAGATAGATAGATAGATAGATAGATAGATAGATAGATAGATAGATAGATAGATAGATAGATAGATAGTAGATAGAAGATGAGTGGATAGATAGATATAGAAAGAAGATGAAGACACACACAAACACATAGACACATACACACACACACACACACACACACACACACAGAGAGAGAGAGAGAGAGAGAGAGAGAGAGAGAGAGAGAGAGAGAGAGAGAGAGAGAGAGAAGATGAGTAGATAGATGATAGATAGATAGATAGATAGATAGATAGATAGATAGATAGATAGATAGATAGATAGATAGATAGATAGATAGATAGACAGACAGACAGACAGACAGACAGAGCAGGCTTCCTTTATTATTTGGAAAGGTGTTTAGTTTTTCCCCCTAACATTCCCTTGGAATCTGCTTTTGTATAATTGAAGCTATTAGAACATAGAATAATAGAGTTGGAAGGGACCTTGGAGACCCTACATCATTTCAGATAAATAGTTATCCAGTCTCTTTTTGAAAACCTTCAGTGATGGGGCATCCACAACTTCTGAAGGCAAGTTAATTGCTTGCCTTGGTTAATTGCTCTCACCGTTAGGAGCAATTAACTAATAGAATAACTTGCCTTCAGAGGTTGTGGGAGCCCATCACTGAAGACGTTCAAAAAAAGACTGGACATCCATTTGTCTGAAATTATATAGATATAGAAATGATATGGATGAAATGATATATAGATACATAAATGATATTCATAATGGAATTACTTGCCATTATTTTGTATCTTATTCTCAGGAAGGAAGCACGATGTATTATGCCCTTCTATGTGACTAAAAGTGCTGGCCAGGACATTTTAGCATCTAAAATGTCTGGCATAAGATCTATTTTACTGCACTGTTTCTAATCCAATGATAGTTAATTTAAGATGCAGTGGCATAAGCAGTAACAGGCATTTCTTGCTATGCTCATAGGCCATTGTTGCTACACAAGCTACATTGATTGCCAGTCAGTTTCCGGGTACAATTTAAGGTGCCAGTTATATCACCTCTAAAGCACTCCATGGCATAAGGCCATGATGGCGAACCTATGGCATGCGTGTCACAGGTGGCACACGGAGCCATATCTGCTGGCATGCGAGCTGTTGCCCTAGCTCAGCTCCAGCGCGTATGTGCACGCCGGGTAGCTGATTTTCAGATCGTGTGGAGGCTCTGGGAGGGCGTTTTTGGCCTCTGGAGGGCCTCTGGGGGGCAGGGAGTTTTCGCCCTCTGTTTCCGCCCTCCCCAGGCTCCAAAAAAGCCTCTGGAGCCTGGGGAGGGCAAAAAATGGGCCTACCGGGCCCACTGGAAGTCACCACATTTCCGGCCTCCGGATGGCCTCCGGGGGGTTGGGGGAGGCAGTTTTCGCCCTCCACAGTCTCCAGGGAACCCTCTGGAGCCTGGGGAGGGTGAAAAATGGGCCTACCGGGCCCACCGGAAGTCAGGAAATGGGGGAGGGTGGGTCACGTATGCATATGCAGGGGCCAGGGGCATGGGGGATTGAATTATGGGTGTGGGCACGCATGCGCGTGCGGTAAAACATGTGTGCACGCTTTCGGCACCTGAGGAAATAAAAGATTCGCCATCACTGGCATAAGGCCTGGTCCTTTGAGGGACCACCTATCTCTAAATCTTTTTTGGACGATCGATACATTATGGCAAAGTGGATGTGCTCCACTTCCACCAATTAAACATTGTTATCTTCTGGACCTGAGGAAGTATATTTTCTCTGTTGTTGCATCCTCCACCCATTCTCCTCAGGCTATGGAAATCCCTAAGGCATGGCTTTCCTCCCGGGCCTGAGATTAATGTATTTGTGCGGTCCTTTTATTTTTTATCATTAAATTGTTTTCAGTGCAGACTGTCATATCCTGTTTTATGTCTTGTTTTAATGTTTTAAACTGTTTAAACTGTGTACTTGGTTTTTGTAAGCTGCCCAGAATCTACTGGAGTGAGCAGCCATAATGATTTTAATACGAGGGTGAGTCAAAAAGTAATGCCATTTTCTTTATTTCAGGTGAAGTTTTTGATAAAAATACCTGATATTTCTCCCAGTTATAAATGATTATATCATTTATGTTCTGAAATATTTTGTTTCTTACTTTTCAGGTTTTTAGACTCACAAAGAAAATTTAAAATGGCTGCCCCCTTAGAGTTGCGTCAAAAACAAAGAGCAGTGATTGAATTCCTTGTTGCTGAGGGGGAAACCCCTATGAACATTCACAGACGATTACAAAATGTGTTTGAGGACAATACTTTAGATTATAGAGTGCTTGAAAGAGGGTTTGAGAGGCAAACATTATTCCAGTGACGAGGAAGTAAAAACTGCAGTGAAGAAGTGGCTTAAAGAACAGTCAACAAAATTTTACGTGGCAGGGATACATGCTCTCATTCGAAGGTGGAACATTGCTATTGAGAGAAACGGTGACTATGTTGAGAAGTAGGGATATGATCCACAGAGGACCAGCTTCATTTTGATGTATGCTACATGTTCCTGTGTTGGCAATTATACCTGTCCTAAAGAAAATGGCATTACATTTTGACTCACCCTCATAGCAATAGCAATAACATTTAGACTTATACTGTATACCGCTCCACAGTGCTTTACAGCACTCTCTGAGTGGTTAACAGTGTCAGCATATTGCCCCTAACAATCTGGCTCCTTGTTTTACCCACCTCAAAAGGACGGAAAACTGAATCAACATTGATCAGGTCAGTATCGAACTTCTGGCTGTGGACAGAGTTTGCCTGCAATACTGCATTCTAACCACTGCACCATCACAGACCAGTTTATGTCCTAGTGTTACCTTTAACATCATCAAACAGCAACATCTGTCTATCCCAAGACTTGGGAAGGATTGATAAATGGATAAAAATGTCAAACTCAATCTAAAAATCAATCTGTACTATTACTTATAATCTAAAGGGATACCATTCAGGATCTGTACCACATCAATTTTTCCCTGCAAAATCAACATATACAATTTCTTGACTCAGCTGGAGAAAAACAAAACAAAGCAAAACCTATTTCTCTTCATTCTTACTCCCTCACAGATGCCGTTTCCTTCAGCATTTGAATAAGCTTGTAAAGCCGAGGGCAGATTCAGTGAACTCCCCCAAATCCACAGCGAAAATAAAACCTAAAGGAGGTGATCAAAGAAAATAAATCTATTAGGACAGAGGGAATTTGATACCAGTCTTCCCAGTGCTATAAGCAAAGTGTACCATTATCAATGGCTATTTTAGAACTGTGGGGGGGGGGGAAGCAGCATTAAAAAAAGAAGATTTAGATCTTTCCAGGAATAAAAAGTGTACCTTCAAGAAAGTAATTATAATAACTCAGGTTATTGCTTAAAATAACATTAGTGCTTGCTAGCTCACATAATGAAGATCAGTTTCTCTCATGAGTATTCATGAATGGCTATGTGATATAGTTACAGTAATTCTACAATAATTTTATTAAGAATTATATTAAACAAATGGAACTAACAAAGGAATCTAATACAAGAATAAGATCCCCACCTAAAGAAAAAAGGTAGGAAAAAGAAACATCTCCCTTCAACCTCAGGAAGCCTATTCAATATTAAAAAAATATTGCTATCTATTGTCCCAAATGTGCTTTTTCAGAAGGCAACTGAATTTTCTTCTTTATTACTACCGGTTCTGTGGGTGTGGCTTGGTGGGTGTGGCATGGCTTGGTGGGTGTGGCTTGGTGGGTGTGGCTTGGTGGGCATAGCAGGGGAAGGATACTGTAAAATCTCCATTTTCTCCCAATCAGCTGGGACTGAAAATAGATGGGGGTGGGGCCAGTCAGTGGTGATATTTACCGGTTCTCCGAACTACTCAAAATTTCCGCTACCGGTTCTCCTGAACTAGTCAGAACCTACTGAATACCACCTCTGGTGTGTATTAAAACACAGAGATAAAAGGTTTTCTTTAAAGTAGCTATTGTATTCTTTAGTAATCAACCTTCAAATTTTTGTTTTGCACTGAAATGTAAACAAAACACAGATTTTTGCCCATATGAGAGGATCTTTTTAATTACTTTCAAAAGGTTTCTTTAAATCAGTTTCACATTTAAACCATTTGCTGTAGAAGCAACTCTAAAGTCATTCCTTTGCCGTATACGACAAAACATAGAGAAAAAAATAGTTATTTTACAAAGCTGAAAAGATATAGCCTCCATTCTTTTCAATAGATCGAAGGGAAACTCGCCAGCAATTTATTGGCTTGTAATTCCAATGGTTGTTCAATCTTAAAGAGGCAGTACCATAAAATAAATGACAAAGTGATTAAAAAGATGAGGTTTGGACAAGCCTTCGGTCCATAGAGATTGCATATATGGCTCAGAGCTTGATGAAACCTGTGACTTTCAGTTGATTGCAAACAGCTGGGGGGAAAAATGACAGTTTCTGCTCCGTGTTCAGAAAAATAAGCTGTCAAAAATACAATCTCCAGATTTCTCTTTTCTTCCAGAGAGGATCCAGACCCGTTTTCTACCAAGATTCCTGCACAATCTGGATAGAGAGGAGAAATGTGTGTGTTAGCTTCCCTTGGCCTACTAGAAGCTTTATTTATTTACTTAATATTATTTGTTTGTTTGTTTGTTTGTTTGTTTATTATTTCACATTTATTTGGATCACATCAATGGAGTGTGGTTGCCCCACCAGGTCCCTTCCAAATCTGTTGTCCCAAAGGTGCTTTTTTCAAGAGGCAACTGGACTTCCTGGTTTTTCTTTGAAGATGTTTCGCTTCTCATCCAAGAAGCTTCATCAGATCTGACTGGATGGTGGGGAATGGAAGGATTTATGCTCCTTGCAGACAGCTGGATATTTTCTTTATTATTATTATTATTATTATTATTATTATTATTATTATTATTATTATTATTATTATTATTATTATTATTATTATTATTATTATTATTATTATTATTATTATTATTATTATTATTATTATTATTATTTAAACATCTTAATATTTTAATACAGATCTACACCCGTTTTTACAACATTGTTATTTCTCGTTTATACACAATAAATCATAAATTTACAGTCTCTCCTATCTTCATTTTCTTCTCACGTTGTCACACAGCCTTTCTTCTTTTTCTTAGTCCAGTTGTACCATCTAGTCCATGTTTTGTAATATTCTGAGTTGCATTGTCCTTTAAGTTGAATAGTCAGCATGTCCATTTCAGCACATCTATATATTTTGTCCATTAGTACGTTTTCTGGTGGGGTTTGATTATCTTTCCAATATTGTGCGTATGTTATTCTTGCCGCAGTTGTAATATGTAGTATTAAGTATTGTATGTTTCTTGGATGTTGTTTTTTCATTATCCCCAGCAAGAAAAATTCTGGGGTGTATTCTGGGGTGTAATTTCTTGCAACCAAGCATGCACTTTTTTCCAATAGCCTTTTGCTTCAGGACATAGATAGATATGTCAAAATTGAACAGCCCTCTCTCAACAGAGGGGGAGGGATACAACATCATCTATCTCCAATCTACAACACAGTCCTTTCAACAGTTCCAAGAAGGCTCCACATCCATTTGCACCACTCAGGTGACCCTGACGACACAGGTAAACCTCCTGGGAACCTTAACAACCCGCTAAAAGAATGCAAATGTCTAACTATCTGCAAGGAGTATAAATCCTTCCATTCCCCACCATCCAGTCAGAGCTGAAGAAGCTTCTTGGATGAGAAGTGAAACGTCTTCAAAGAAAAACCAGAAAGTCCAGTTGCCTCTTGAAAAAAGCAGCTTTGGGACAACCATGACCTGGATAACTGAGAATCTCCATAGACTTCCAAGGCTGTAATTCTATGTTCTGTTTCTATAGTTGTATGTGCTGTTTTTATTGCTGGATTGTAGGCAGCCCAGAGTTTCGTTTATTCGTTTATTTATACAATATTAGCATCACACTTGTGTTGAAAGCACTGAGGCACTTATGGGTTGAAAGAATTAGCCGATGACATCACCATTTGCCTGGGGGATGTCCAATTGGAGGCTGCTTTTATGTCCCCCAACTGGAGCTGGACCGAAGGCTAGCAGCTCACCTCGCCCCATGGCAGCGCTCGGGTCTCGAACACAGTCTTGTTAACCTCCAACCCAGCGTCCTAACCATGCAAGCCACTGTGTTCCTACTTACAAAATGTTATAAATAAATAACACCCATCAGCAGCTGAAGACTGAATTGGAAAGCTAGAGGAACACCGTACAGATGCTCTTCAAATATAGCGCCTCAGGAGACAACTTCACTCTGAGTTACGATCAAATTGGCTTCGATTCTTTACAGACCAAAATGATTGAAATGCAAAAGGGGACATCAGCCAACCTGCTTATCATGGTCACAGGAGATCCATTCATGGATCCAGGGCAAGATGTCAGAATGGCCTGGGATCAGGCACAGATGGTCTACCACAAAATTTATGAGGAACAAGAAAGAGGAAGGGCTAGTCTGTTTGAGGCTGCAGGTAAGAAAGAAGCTATTCATGAAAACCAGACTTATGTACGAATTCAAGTTCTTACTTACACAAGTCCTAAACCTCTAAACTGCTTGCAAAATTAGTGTGGGTTATTTTCAGTTAAGTTTGCAATCACCGCACTCTTAGTCAATTCCTATATCCAAGTCAGACCAAGGGCGTAAACCACTGTGTTCAGCTACCAAAAATATAGTTTGGTGTTGTTTATTGAACAGCAAATGTAAAAAAAACACTTAAGTGACAAAAATGAGACAAAAGGCAGGCAAAAACAGGGGGAGAGAGCTGAGCAACAAGCAAAAATGTACATTTACATTCTAGAACTACTAGAAATAATACTGTGTATAATTACCATGGGCTGTCCCAAAAGAAGTCCCCTTTGGGTATTAACAGCTTTAATCCTTTTACGTACATAATGGCAGCAAAATAGGGATGAAAAGTAGAGCACGAGATAATCCCTCCTCTATTCCGCACCATTAAAGGAATAATTTGGTGGATAAGGATGATGTATCCAAGGGGAACTCAGCCTAGATGCTCTTCAAAATACAAGTGCCTCAGGAGACTCCTTCACTCTGAGTTATGATCAAATTGGCTTCAACTCTTTACGGACCAAAATGCACTGGTGAACTGTCAAGCAAAGTTATGAGTACTGTAGAGATCTTATGCTGGCAAACTTTATTTCCATGTGTATCAACCAACCAACATGGATCCAAATTGATGCAACGATTTTATGTCTAGAACAGTGATGGCGAACCTATGGCACGGGTGCCACAGGTGGCACGCGGAGCCATATCTGCCGGCACGCGAGCTGTTGCCCTAGCTCAGCTCCAATGCACATGTGCGTGCCCACCAGCTGATTTTTGGCTCACACAGAGGCTCTAGGAGGGCGATTTCGACCTCTGGAGGGCCTCCGGGGTGGCAGGGGGGAGCGTTTTTGCCCTCCCCAAGCTCCAGGAAAGCCTCTGGAGCCTGGGGAGGGTGAAAAATGGGCCTACCAGGCCCACTGGAAGTCATGAAACGGGGGAGTAGGGGGGTCACGCACGCATGTGCAGGGGGGTGGGGCGAGTGGGGGGCTTTGAATTATGTGTGTGGGCACGCATGTGTGTGTGATAGCGTGCACACACACTATTTCGGCACCCGAGGAAAAAAAGGTTCGCCATCACTGGTCTAGAACTAATGCTTTAAATTAGTGTTTAAGTAGCCCTTGGGTCATATGCTGTTTCAGAACTTCTGGAACCCAATGGGATTGGGTCAATGAAATCCTTGTGAAGCAACCTAGAACTAAGAAGAAATTTCCTAATGGTGATATCAGTGGAATGCCTTGCCTTCAGAAATTGTAGCTGCCCCATTGCTGGAAGCTTTTAATAAGAGACTGGGCAGCCATTTGTCTGAAATGGTATAGAGTCCCCTGCTCGAACAGGAGGTTGGATTAGAAGACCTTCAAGGTCTCTTCCAACTCTATTGTTCTATATGCTCTGTTCTATTTCCTACCCCTCAACATTAAGAAAACTAAGATCGTGGTATCCGGCCCTCTCCATTCCTGGCAAATAGATGGGGAAGAAATAGAGGTAGTGACAGATTTTATTTTCCTGGGCTCCAAGATCACCGCAGATGGGGACTTCAGCCAAGAAATTAAAAGACGCTTGCTCTTGGTGAGGAAAGCTATGGCAAATCTAGACAGCATACTAAACCTGCCACTCTGCCAACAAAAGTGCTTATAGTCAAGGCTATGGTTTTCCCAGTTGCAATGTATGGCTGTGAAAGTTGGACCATAAGGAAGGCTGAGCGCCAAAGAATTGAGGCCCTTGAACTATGGTGCTGGAGAAGACTCCTGCGAGTCCCTTGGACTGCAAGGCGATCAAACCGGTCAGTCCTAGAGGAGATCAATCCTGACTGCTCTTTAGAAGGCCAGATCCTGAAGATGAAACTCAAATGCTTTGGACACTTAATGAGAAGGAAGGACTCACTGGAGAAGAGCCTAATGCTGGGAACGATTGAGGGCAAAAGAAGAAGGGGATGACAGAATGAGGTGGCTGGATGGAATCACTGAAGCAGTCGGCGTGAGCTTAAATGGACTCCAGGACAGGAAGGCCTGGAGGGATGTTGTCCATGGGGTCGTAATGGATCAGACACAATTTCGCAACTAACAACAACAAATTTCCTACCCATTTGTTACAGGATTATAGCAATAACACTTAGACCTATATACCGCTTCACAGTGCTTAACAGCCCCTCTAAGCAGTTTACAGAGTCAGCATATTGTTCCCAACAATCTGGGCCCTCATTTTACCAACCTCAGAAGGATAGGAGGCTGAGTCAACCTTAAGCTGGTCAGGAGTGAACTCCTGGTAGTGAACAGATGCCTGCAATGCTGCATTCTTAACTCTTTCATTTTGTCAAGCCTGGAAGCTGTCTTGGCCATTGGATCTTCAGGCCTGCCCCATTTAGTGCTGTGGGAAACTGGGAGGGAGGATTGTAGGGAGCTTGGGAGATATTTATTTATTTATTTATTTATTTATTTATTTATTTATTTATTTATTTATTTATTTATTTATTTATTTATTTATTTATTTATTTATTTATTTATTTATTTATTTATTTATTTATTTATTTATTTATTTATTTATTTATTTATTTATTTATTTATTTTAGTGTTCTTCTATGCCGCCCTACTCCCTGGGGACTCAGGGCGGCGTACAACACTTAAAGAACAACTAAACAATATAGTTTAAAAACAATTTTAAAAGAATTTAAAAAATATACACAACCATACATACGTGGGGGAGACCTAGGATGTGAATTGTCTCAAATCACCCCGCCTGCAGGAAGAAGCCATAATAACATTCCTTTCTCCGAGAGTCAAAGCTGCTCTGCCCTGCACCTGGATGGGTGTGGCTGGGGGGGCGCAGTGGTGGGTTCCTACAGGTGCGGTCCACTCTATAGCACCGGTAGCGGCCCACTGGTGACATCACAGTACCGGTGCGATCGGTTGCTGGTGCCTGGGCGCCACCATTTTTTTAAAAAAAAATTAAATTTTTTTTAAAAAAATTCTTCTGCACATGCCCAGAAGCCGAGCTTCTGGCACTATGCATGCACTGCCTTCCTACCCCACAGTGAGTCCAAGCAGGGGAGGATGGCTGAGGGAGTATGTGAGACGCTGAAAGAATGGGCGGCAGGAGCTATCTCCATTCCCCTCCCTTCAGCAGTCCAAGAAGCCACGAATGCGCGGTGATGATCCTAGGCATTTTTGCATGTTCGAGGCTTCTCAAGCTGCTGAGGGAAGGGGGAACGTTCACCCGGTCACATGGCTGGCAAGCCACACCCACAAAATAAACCACGCCCACAGAGTGATAGTAAAAAAATTAGGAACCCACCCCTGGGGGGCATCTCCAGTTGGGATGGTTCATAGATTGGGCCGTGTGATGGACATGTGGGTGCAGGGGAAGGGACTTGGACTTTCTTTTGGGTGGGGAAAACCTGGAAGCTTTCAGATTCGGGTTTTCCCAGATGTGCCAATATGACAACTCTAATAAAATGGAACTTTGAGGAATGCCTAGCCTCGGAGTGTTACTTGGAACCCTGACACACTTGAATGAAAAGGTTATATAGATTTAAATTTGACTGTTTTTCATTACTGCTGTTCTCCATGCAACCCCCATGTCCTGTTATATTCTCTCATAGCATGGGGAGAGGAAAAATTCCTGGAAAAGATTTATTTATTTATTTATTTATTTATTTATTTATTTATTTATATTCTCTCATAGCATGGGGAGAGGAAAAATTCCTGGAAAAGATAAATGAAGAATGTTGTGAGTGAATGCCCAGAATATATATTCCCAGCAGGGTCAACCTAAGGGTGAAGTTCATCCCAGCTGCTCAGCTAAAGCACATAGGTGTCTTTTCTACAGTAGTGATATAGGAAGATGCTGGAGGCAGACAATCACTTTAGCGACAATGGCAAAGGCATCAATTCATACTCTGCCAGAGAAGACTATGATATATGTACTCCTGAATGTTTACCAAGAAAACCACATGGATATAAATATAAAATATTTTACCGTAAATCTATCTTTGTGGTTGCTTAGAGCTGACATCAACTTGATGATAGATAATCACAACTGTACCTTGAGTGATTGGGGATGCACTCACCACTTGGAGGAACCATTTTAATAGGCAGTCCAGCATCCCTGTGTTTTTGAGTCTTTTCTGTAAAAGTTCCATCCAGCCTCCAATAAAAATGCAACATGGTCCAGGTAAACAACCACATCATCCAGCAACATGGTCCAGGTAAACAACCACATCATCCAGCATATGGTGGGCCAACCACCCAACTTTCATTATTGCCCTTATCAATGAAATTAACAATTAAATCAAGGAAGGTGTTCACACAGACATTTTCTTCTCTTTTTAACAAGAGGAGAGCCGAAATGTCCACATGCCCCATTAGAATTTCACAGAAATTCATGCCTCTTTTGAAAAAAAGGAAGGTTCAGAGCCAGCAGGAATCTAACTGCCTACATGGAACACCAACTCATCTCCCCACTGAAGCAGTATCTATTTATCTACTTGCATAGAACATGCTTTCAAACTTTAGGTGGACAGAAGCTGAGGCGAATGACAGGAGCTCATCCTGACATGCAGTGCTAGGATTTGAACCATTGGAGCAGAAACTATCTCCAGTGTTATCAAGCCACTGAGCCACCACATCTCCACAGTTCCACATTCAAAATGGATAACAAGTCCCCAAGAAGATTGCTGCCCTATCTCCCTCAATGACCCTGTGTTTAGCAAAGTCACATCTCTACATGAATTGGTGAATAATTCATAATCTGAATAATTAGGATTTTGCATTAAGAACAAGTCACACATGGCTTCACAGCCATGACTGGATTGTCAAAAAAAATTGGGTGGGGGGCGGGGAACCTCACTTAATTATCTCAGGGGCAGAAGCTGAGAAATGGAGATGTAAGGCTATTTCTCGCAAATAATTTTCCAATTTTAAATTATTTTCCAAACCCTGGAATCAGGAGTGTACATCTGCACATTTTCCCTGCAAGATGAACAGAAGTGCTATTGGGTTGATTTGGGAAATGCTTAGCTAAGAGGTAATGGGCAGGTTAGTATAGGGAACATCTGAGATTCAGTCCCAGCACCTTCTCAGGTAGAAATAGATGACTCTAGAACTGAGCACTGTGAGTTGGCTAGACCAGGTACATTGTAACTTCCTAGGAAAATAAAGGAAGGTCACAGCTCCATTTTTCCACCCCTACCAACCTCCCCCAACGTTGTTTTGTTTTTCTATTGGACAGGGTATAAAAGGAGATTTAATCACAGATCTAGTGCATTTCATATTGTTTGGCACTGTGTCTCTATAATTTCATTTTCTAAGTCAGAGGTTGCCAATCTGTGGTTCAGAGTCCTTTTTAATGTTCATCAGAGTCCTATCTAACCATAATTGCTGAGAATAGTGTGGAGGAAACACATGAAAATTATAGCGTAGGTCCAAATCTTGGCTGCATACAATATTAAAAGGAAACAAGCAAACAACCCATGGAAAGAAAAACAAAAATTCAAATCCCATCCATTTAGATTATCATTTACTAATTGTGGTCCTCTGGGTTCCTTTCCCAGGGAAAGTACAGCCATCAGCCATCCAGAGGTTGCCCATTCAAGTATTCCATCAAGCTTACTTTGAACATCTCAGATGAAAAAGTTGTGAATACTCCCCATGGGAAGCCATTCCACCGTATTAGATATACACCACTAGGAATGTTTTCCTTCCCTTTGCCAATTCTTCTTTTCTCTTCCTCTAAGATCACCCAATCGCTCCTTTCACATTGGCCTTGCCTCTTCTACTTTGTGTGTTCAGAACTGTTAAAATTGGTGTTGTATCTTCTTTGAGCCATTTCAGAGCCAAACTGAGGTAGTGTGGTGCTTATAATAATTCCTCATGCATCAATCCTGCCAAGCTGCCTAATTATTTGTGTAGTGTGTTTTCTGATCTTCTTCCAGATTCCAACTGTGCCATGAATAATGTGACTCTCAGAACACAGCAGACTGCATGCAAATTTCTGCTGGTGTAAATTTACATGAACTTTGTTGACACTGCTCAAAACATTGTTTTGCATTAGCTAACATCTTTCCAAATATTACAGAATCATAGCCTAAATGCTATAGGCGTATTTTTTTAAGGGAAAAAAAGCCATCGAATTTAGCACCATCTGGTTGGACAGGGCTAATCATTAAGTAGCACAATCACTGTGGTTGGCAACATGATACCAGTGGGCACCAAAGCATATGCCTCTCCCAAAACATTAGCCATATCTATGCAAAATTAGATTTTTTTAAAAAAAAATTAAATGACTGGAATCTTCCAAGGCCTTAAAATATAAGCACCAAAATTTTGTACCAAATCTACTACAAGACCTCACAAAGTCTTGAGCATTGTGAAGGAGAAATACATGAACACTAAAATATGAAAAAAATGAAAGTAAAGGAAATGGAGCAAAGAAAGATAATGTCAGGGTTCCAAGTAATACACCCATAACAAATAGAACTCCGAGGCAGATAAATTCCTCAAAGAACAATTTTATTGGATATATCATATTGGCACAAGCTGGGGGAAACCGATTCTGAATGTTCCCAGGGTTTTCACCTAATTAAAAGTAAAAATATTCCCCCTTCCCCACTCGGTACACATGGTACTGTCTGGTTGCCTGGCAACTTCACTCCTCCTCTCTCTGACCACCTGTTGGAATGTCCTTGGTTCCCAGGAGAAAGTATTTTGTTTTGGCTACAAACCCCAGCTTTCTCTATTCTCCCCACCCTATCCCTCAACTCCAGTGTGGCAACACTGAAGCCTCAAAATGGCCTCAGTCAGGTCAGCTTCAGGGTTGACAGATTCACTATCTATCAGAATGTCAGAAGTCAGAATAACAGAATTGGAAGGGACTAAGGAGAAAATTCCTAATGGTGAGAGCAATCAACCAATGGAATAGCTTGCTTTCAGAAGTTGTGGGTACTCCATCACTGGAGGTTTTCAAAAAGGGACTAGCCAACCATTTGTCTGACATGATATAGGGCCGTGATGGCGAACCTATGGCATGCGTGCCACAGATGGCACACGGAGCCCTCTCTGCAGGCACGCGAGCCATTGACCAGCTCAGCTCCACTGCGCATGTGCGCGTGCCTCCCGCCGGCCAGCTGATTTTCAGGTCAGACACTTGCATGCTTTCTCCTCATTTTCTGCGGCCAATGCCTTCCCAGATCTCTGGAGATTCCACCCCACCACTGTTTGGGCACGCAAGGCTTCCCCCCCAGCTCCATTTGGGGAAAGGAGGCTTTTCCCCCCTCCCAGTTCCGTTTGGGGAAAGGAGGCTTCTCCCCAGCTTTGTTTGGGGAAAGGAGGCTTACCCCCCCAGCTCTGTTTGGGGATGGGAGCCTCCCCCCCTCCCACCACTGTTTTGGGATGTGAGGCCAAAACAGGGGGGTCATGCGTGCATGTGCAGGGGGTGGGACGTGTAGGAGGGGCATTGCATTATGGTGTGGGCACTCACACACGTGCGACAGTGCATGCGCGCACACTTTCGGCACCCGAGGGGAAAAAGGTTCGCCATCACTGATATAGGGTCTCCTGCTTGGGAATGGAATTGAACTAGAAGACCTCTGAGGTACCTTCCAACTCTATTATTCTATGTTTTATGTTCTAAGTGTCAACTCTGGGATTCTGGGATTGCTCCAGAAAAGATGAGGATTTCCAAATTACCTGGCAGTTTCAAGCTCCTGGTCACAATATCATTTGATCACTAGGAGGTAGACGGGTGGTTTGAAAAATCTAATAATAAAATACAATGAAAATAGGAGGTTACCTTGCACCAAACCTAAAGTTCAAAGCAAGTGAACCTGAAATGGGAAGGAAGACAGACTTCCCCTTCCTTCTTTCCCTTTTTTCCAGAGGTACTGCAGAAAACACCAAAGTTCTGGAAAACTAGCTGTTTTAAAATATATACTATTATGGTCCTTTGCAAAGTCAGCAGTTTTTCAGACTGGATTTTGGCATGCTTATTCTGCTGTGATATAATAAATAATGGATAACATCATCAGGAATTGCATTTGGTCCAGCAAATCATGTATACAGGTATTCTTCAACTTATAACTATAATTGAGCCCTGAATTATGATGGGTAAGTCATAATTGTGGTCATTAAGGGAGTCACCACATGATCAAAACTGATTTTACTAACATTTTTGCCATGGTCATTAAGTGAACATCGCAGTTGTTAAGTGAATGCAGTGGCCGTAAGCGAATGCAGTGGCAGTTAAGTGAATTTGTTTTGTCCAATGGATGTTTTTTTTTGCTGGAAACTAGAAGCACATGCAAGAAACTGGCAAAAGAATGTAGAAGATCGTGATAATATGACTAAAGGATGTTGCAAAGATTATAAAAGTGAGCTGATTGCCAAGCAGCAAATGCAATGCTTCTGAAAATGCACTAAGCAGGGAATGAAGACAACTGTCTCTTCTTTTGTTGTTTGCAATCAGTACATGTTATTTTGAGATTTACTGCTTCTAAATATAGTTTCCACTTTGCAATCATGAGTAAGAGACCCAAAGGAGAAATCTGAAGACGTGCAGATTATACAAAATGAATTTCCAAAATTCACTGATGATATCTAGAGGAACCAGACCATACATAATTGTAATTGATACATTTTAGGTACTTTAAAAATAAACACGTATTGTTAAACTAGGCAACCCTGTGCCCTGTTGCATCATCCTTTGAAAGAAAAGTAAGGCAGCGTGATGGAACCAGAATAAAAATTAAATTTTAGTCTTACCTTTTTTTATCCGAATGCTGAATGTCCCATAACCGTCCAATATGGGTATATATCATAAATAGAAATATAATTGTAGTTGGAAACCAGCTGCTCTCATAAGCCAATATTTACTTACCAATAAACAGAATAACCACCGGCTAGCCAAAAACACAGAGGGAACGAGAGCAACTTTCTGCTGGCTTCCCCATTGACTTTGCTTGTGGGAAGCTGCAGGAACATCGGAAATCATGATTATGTGACCAGGAATGCTGCAATGGCCAATGACTTTGTGAATAAAATGGGTCTGAACATTGTGGAAATTTCAATTCCAAAGGATAATTTCATCCTAGATTTTTTTTAATGCATTCTTTAAGTTAGCAGATTTTAGGTATCTTGAATCAAAAAACGGTTGCAATCTAACACACTCTTTGGGCTAAGCCAAAGGTACAAACAGATGAATACAATGAAAGTTTTAGAGTATACAGTAATCCCTCGCTATATCGCGGTTCACCTTTCACGGTCTCGCTGCTTCACGGATTTGCGTGGGCGGCCAGGCAGTCAGCGGCAAAGCGCGCGGCTCCAGGACTCGCAAACCTCTCCGATGAGTTCTGTGCCTGCGTGGTGGTCTCCTGCTTCAGTGTGGCAGCGGCAGGTGAGTAAAGTGGTCCGATGAGCTCTGCGCGTGCGCAGAAGGACTGCCGCTCATCAGCTGTAGGGCAGGCCACGCTGTCAGCTTTCCCTGAGGGGAAATGGCCATTTGCGCCAAATCGACGAGGGAACGGCCTACAAGCTCGCTCAGGAGATCAGTGCCAAGCAGCCACAGCAGACATCAAGAGAGGGAGAGGTTGGAGGATTTTTCAGGCTTTTTTGGGGCGCCGAAAACGCAGAAGCCGGGTAGGAGGGGTTAAAAAAAATAAAGGTTCCTACTTCATGGATTTCGCCTATCACGGGTTCTTTTTGGAACGTAACCCCCACGAAAAATGAGGGATTACTGTACAGATCGACACAGTGCCTAGCCAATCTGCTTGATGTCCATTCTAGTAAAAGACTTGAGTTCCAGAAATTTTGTAGTTTTGTTTTCTGTTTGGGAGCATTTTGTTGATTTCTCTAGGACATTATTTTCTGACTGACGATAAATTTATTTATTTATTTATTTTATTTGTCAACAAGTTCAAGGAAACAGGACACATGAAAAAATGGCACAAATAAATGGATATAAAGAAGCAAAACATAGCCATAAACACATAAAAAGAGTACATTCAAATGGGTACAGTAGGACAGGGACAGTAGGCACGTTGGTGCGCTTATGCACGCCCCCTTACAGATCTCTTAAGAAACGTGTAAGGTCCACGGTAGACAGTTTAAGGTAAAAGGTATGGGGGTTAGAGAAGCTAACAACAAATTCCTGGGCTCTGCACTGGTAATGCTAGTGTTCCTTGAGGACAAATCTGAATTAGCCCTTAATACAATTATATCTGATATAAATCACAGGAGGTTTTTTGTGGCTGATTACAGAAATGTACAACCTCCATCCTTTGGTAGCATTTGAAGGCAGATATCAAAGTTCATCACTTAAATACAAACCTCTGAGTGATATTGACTTTAAAGGAAATAATAATCCTGGGGGAAAGTGCATGACAGATAAATGAAGGAAATGTACAGAGAAAAGAGGCGGGGAAGTTGTGAATCTCTAGACATTGCTGAATTACAATTCCCAGCCTCCCTGCACACTAGTCATGCTGGAGACTATTGCAGCTAGGTCATGTAAGGTCAAATAATCTCAGGATATTACAGGATAACTAAGGTGGCAGAGCAATCAAACTATAGAGAATGCTTTTTTGAATGCTTAAATATAAAACTCTTTGAAAATGATTAACTGGTATTCCAGAGAGAAAAGCCTCAGGCTCAATCTGCTCCCTGGTGTATGAATTTTGTACTTACAGGATCCTGTTTATACAAGGGAACATTCACAATCCATATGCAGAAAAGTCCATATTCTTATTTCTGATATCACCGCCTTAATTATATAATAATATATTCTGGCTCTGGGCTCTCCAATATAGCAATTGTATGCATTAATGCAGCGTATCAGCAGGAGTTCTTTTAAAGAATATTTTCAACTTTCTTAAAAGAAAGAAACTGGCAAAAATGCCCTTGATATCCCTAATAATCCTGGTAGCTGTGGCAGAAAACAAAATTCGGAGTGATGTCTTTGTAAATGCACTCACCTGTCTAGAAACAAGACAAAGGGAGAAGGGCTGATTTACAGGGTCTCAGAAGGGTATGTCAGGAAGCAATTTCCCCAATTTGACATCCATCAAATTGCTATTGATGGACGACCATGCTCACTATGGCAGATGCATTATTAATAGGGAGAAATTTGGAACAACCTTTTTTTCCCCCATCCCAACACATGTTTAAGATAAATGTTTAAGATCCAAGGGGATGAGTAAGGTTGATTTAAAAAAATCATGTGTTTTGATGGAAAACTTGATCTTTGACCTCTTCTCGTGATATAGGAAGCCTAAGAGTATCAGAGCAGATCAGTAGTGGGTTCTGAATTAGTTTGCTACCAGTTTGCGCATGCACGCGCATGTGCGCGCAATGCTTCTGGGCATGTGCACGCAACGCTTCTGCACATGCGCAAAAGCGTCCCGGGCATGTGGGCGCAGAATCCTGGGTGGGTGGGCGGAGTCTCCCGCCACCACCACTACCGGTTCTAAGAACCGGTCCGAACCAGGAGCAACCCACTGCTGGAGCAGAAGGAAGAAAAAGAGAAGCCTGAAGTGAGAAAGAAAGTTTCTGGGTAACTTTCTTAGAATCAAATTATTTTAATCAGTCAATCAAAGACTCCTTTCTTATCACTTAAACACACTATTATGTGTATAGGATACAATTTCAAAAGCTGTGTGGAATTCAAGCTACAATCATTTCCATTTCCATATTGTACTAAAAAGAATTACACAATCAAAATATGAGGTAAAGCCATGCTGATTTTTTGTAACAACTATATTGTTTTCAAGGTGTTTACAATCCTGATTCCTTCATATTTATGACTTGCTCTAGCATCTTGACAGGGGGCAGTGAAAGATTGATTATTTCATAAGTCTCTGGATCATCCCTTCAACCATTATGGAAAATATTCCCATTATTTGCCATTTTTCCAAGCTTCTCATAGAAATTGGGATTCAAAGAACAGGCTTGTTCCTAAATGTCTATCGAGATTTTCAATCATCCAGGTCTAGATTGCTCCAAAGATGTATTTTTTCCTCCAAAAGGCAACTGGACTTTCTTGGCTTTTTCCTTTGAAAACATTTCACTTCTCATGTAAGAAATTTCTATAGTTCAAAGGAAAAAAAGCAAGAAAATCCAGTTGCCATTTGGAAAAAGTACCTTTGGAACAGTTGGTTAGAGTTTGCAGCAATCCAACCAGCACACGAGTAAATGATTCAGCAGGATTCATTTATAGAAGAAACTTGCTTATATACAATAATATAAAGCATGATGCATGTATACAATACCCATGCAGCAGAAGCCAGAACCAGAACTCAGAATCCAGAAGCACAGAAGCAATAATGCAAGGACAAACCAACTCATATATACTGTATATATACAGATTAGTCAAGCTAAGCCACGCCCAGGCTCCGAGCTGTCTAACATGACTCTCAGTCACCAAACAGTTCCCATTGGCTGACTTGTTGTTATGGCTATTCCAGTTTATAAATTCTTATATACTGACACAGACTGGTTCTTAATTAGCCTAGGGATTGAAACTCATTTAGAGTTTAGATATGTTTTCACCCTATTTCTCTCAACGTCAGCCTTTAGTCTTGCACCTTCACAGTTTCCTGATAGCCATATAGCTTTTGGTTAGAGAAATCTAAGTCCAAATAGGACTTCAATATAGGATGTCAATAGTTCTGCCTGCATTTTGTTGTATTGTAGCATCCAGCCCTTCCAAATAGTAGTTGACCCATCCTCATGCTGAAAGAAACAGGAAAATTGTCAGTCCTAAATCTTTCTTAATGAGTAGGAGATAGGAGCTAATCCCTGTTGCTAGACTAAAGAAACAAATCAAGATTTTCCTCAAAACGTCACGGTTGATGGAATTTCTTCTTTATATCAAGTTAGTTGATGCGAATTCTTGATTTAGAATTTGGAATTCTTGTTAGGTGTTCCTCTTTGAATTTCAGAATCTGAAATTCTCTATCAAACTCTTGTTTATTCTTCCTCTTCATGGTGTCTCTGTGAGAAAATGTGAAAAGGGAAGAGAATGTCAAAGATCAGGAATTCCAGAGGTCGTTATTACTGTATTTTTTGGAGTCTTATACTCCGAATGTAGTTTTTACTAAGCTTTTTTTCAGCCCTAATGTGCTGAAGCTGACCAGACTAAGGACTAGCCAGATGAACACCTGGTAGGCAGATTATTTTTTCCCTATTTTCCTCCCCTAAAATTAAGGTGCGTCTTATACTCTGGTGCATCCTATACTCCGAAAAATACGGTATATACTGGCAGCTTCACAAGTAATAGTTTACAGTGGTACATATACTTTTCAGAAAGGTGAACAAGCATAACATTGGTGTGATGTGAACTCCTTTTATTTGGTGGTTTCAATACAAGGTGACTAAAACCCTTTCTCTGATATAAAACCAATTCCAATAAAACCTCACTAAGCCACGTTTTAGCATACCAAACTCTCTATGAAATATTCTTGCAATCATGCCTAGAAGGATTTCTTTTAAAATATGTGCTGCTTATTGTATCTTTTTTTTCTCCTAACATCCTTCGGATGTCTTCTGCTTGGTTGAATAAATCTGTAGTCCATTTTCTTTATTATTATTATTATTTTTAGGGGAAAACACAGCTTTATTGTCAAGAAGATAGCCAAGGGATTTACTAAGTAATTCTACTTAATGCTAATGAGAGAGTTTTGCAGTTTTATATGCATACTTACTGATAATGTGAATAAGTTAACTTTCTAAATGGAAGGCAAAGAGATATCAGAAATTGATGATTTAGCAAGAATGTCAGATTATGGTCCAAGAACACTGGATTTTATTCCTCTCCTTGCATTCAAGACATTAGAAATCTTGTGATCATGAGAACCAGAAACTTGTATTATGAACATAATTTAAAATGGGTTTTTGAGATTCATAAAACGGATGTGTGTGTCTGTTCATCTGGTCAATTGCTTCCTAACCAAAAGTTGATTATTTCATAGCTGAGAAATATTAGCAGTTAATTGTAAATTACCACTCTTGCTCAGTCAGGAAAGAGCAAGAGAGTTTAATTTGTCAGTTTCATATTATTTTTTGTTGCCATGGTTATCACAGCAAATCTTTCTTTAATCTCACTGCTTCGTGCCATTGTGTAATAGAGTTGGAAGTGAATAGTGATCCACAAAATCGTGTGAGAGAAGAATTTTACCAGTCTTTAAGGTGCCATAAGACTCTGTTCCTTTTACTGTGAAAAAGTTCCATTCACTGATTAGATTTATGTCCCACCTGGACCACAGAGAGAGAAAAATCAAGTTATATTTGCTACCCAGACTTCTATGAAGCTATCTCTTCAAAACTAGTCCCCCTTGTAAAAAAATATCTACCAAAAGACATGGGCTGTAAGATTTGAAGATGTTACTTCAGTTTCATGAGCCAACTCGATGTCTCTTTTCAATTTATCTAGAAATAACTGGGGTTTGTAAAAACTCAGAAAAAAGGTGACTCATTTCTAATGTTTGAGAAATTTGGTGGTTTCCATCTAAAGCAAACTTTAATATTCTGGCTGTTTGACATGAAGGGATATCAAATATATGCTATTTATAAATGCTGGTCACTTCTGTACAGTAAACTCATCACTCCAGATTGCCATTTCTTCATCAGCTTCCAGTTCCATAGGACAGTGATGGCTAACCTTTTGGTTGTTGCATGCCAAAAATGGCAGCATGTGCGCACTATCGCACGCGTGTGTGCCAGTACCCATAATGCAACACGCCCACCCACATGAGTGCACAAGTCTCCCGCCCATTTGCTGCAATGCGCATGCACACCATTCAGAATTTGCTTGATAAAAATTGTGGAGGTGCAAAGTCAACCGCAGGCGGCATGGCGCCCCCACCTGACCCCCACCATGCCTGCCACCAGCCGAGCCGAGCCGGGGAAAGAGCAGCGGGCAGGGCAGGTGGCCGCCCAGCCAGCACATGCTGCCCCATGTGCCTGAGTTGGCTCCCAGCATTCCTCCTGTGCAGCCCCACCACCCCAGAGAAGCAGCAGCAGCTGCAGGGGGAAGGGCAAGAGCTACCAGCCCGCTCAGGTGCACATCTCCCTCCTTCTGGGCTTCCCTCACGCGCCCCATCTTATTCTTATCCACCTTCACTGTTGCTGCTGCTTCCACAAGTGCACACGCCCAACTCATTTCAAAATGCAAACAAAACACAAGGGGTGGGGGCGGTGAAGCCAGCACTCCCAAAACCTGGGGCGGGCGAGTGGGGAGGCCAGCCAGGGTGGTCTCCTCACCTTAGTGGCCAGGGTGGGCTTTGGCGGTGTGTCTCCCCACCTCTGCTTTTAGGCTCCCTCCTACTGGGTGGGGGAGGGGGAGGGGGAGGAGGAAGGCGGGGTTGGCAGCATGGATCCGGCTTCGTTTTCAGACTGGCCGCCACCTCCCCTTCCCTTCCTACCGAACTTCCAAGCCACGAGAAGGAGAAGAGCTCCTGAACTGTCAGCAAAGCAGAATCGGGGCTGCCGAGCACCGCCTGTGCTTCCTCTCACCTCCTGCTACTTCCAGGTCCTTTGCCCATAGCCAGAGGCTGGGTTTCCATGAAAGTGTCCCAAAACCCAAGCAGGAAAAGGGAGAAAAGGAGCCTGAGCTGAGCCTCCCAGCCATCGCCCACCTCTGCTGCTTCCTTCCTGGAGTGGCGAGGAGAGAAGGAGGGTGAAATCCAAAAGGCAGGCGGGCCTGGCCGGATCATAGCCTTCCCATCCTCCTCCTCCTCTCTCTCTCTCTCTCTCTCTCTCTCTCTCTCTCTCTCTCTCTCTCTCTCTCTCTCTCTCTCTCTCTCTCTCTCTCTCTCTCTCTCTCTCTCTCTCTCTCTCAACACAGGCTGCTGCCTGACTGGTTGGTTGGCCGTGAGCAAGCAAGGCCGGGCATGGTGCATCTGCACTAGGTGCTCACCGGAGCCTTTCGGATCTTGCTCTCCTCTCCCCACACTCCAGGAAGGAAGCAGCAGCGGGAAGCCTCTTTGCGGCCACAGCGGCGGGCAATGGACCAAAATGCAGGTGGTGCAGCACCCCCACCCGACCCCCACCATGCCTGCTGCCACCCGAGCTGGGGAAGGAGCAGCGGGCAGGGCAGCTCGCTCGCCTGCCTGCACCATGGTTGCTGCATGGAGAGTGAGATCTGAAAGGCAGGCAGGCCTGGCCGTAGCCTTCCCTTACTCCGCCATCTGCACCAGGTGCTCACCGGAGCCTTTTGGATTTCGCTCTCCTTGTGGCAACTGAAGTTCGCTCTACTTGTGGCAACCAATTATAAACATGAAAGAACTACAGCTATTTTAACTGGATTTTCTGCATTGATTGTTGAAGGAATTATGAAGGTCATTTTTCAATACTTTTAGGACAAACTTTTGCAAAGAGTCCACTCAAGCAAGCAATGGTTTGCTAATAAGTCATGTTGCTTACATTTGTTTGGAAATTTGTCTTGGGTGTAATGAAAAGCTTGGACAGTATTTTTTTTTAAGGAAATAAGCTTTCCCAATTCAGTGTTTGATTTATAAACTTGGTTAGTTCTGGTGCAAAATATTCCACAGTTCTTTGAAAACAAACTCAAACTCTGTTTCCACTCAAATTCTTCTGGAGCTATTCACTTTCTGCTACATGGGATTTCTGCAGATTATCCCCTTAGAAGTTCTGCCAGTTCAGGCAGAAATGCAAAGGGATTTTGCAGCTCTACAGGGAGTGTAAAATCCAATAAATAATGCAGCTAACTACATCTCATGAGAGGGAGATGGAGAAAGAGAGAAAAAGAGAGAGAGAGAAAGAGAGAGAGGGAGGGAGGGAGGGAGAAAGGGAGAAAGGGAGGGAGAGAGGGAAAGAGAGAGAGAAAGAGAGAAAAAAAGAATTCCTTTCATCTGAATAATCGGCCTCTCTAAATTGATATGCTTACAGGGAAGTCAGAAAACCTGAAGGGTGATGAAGGATACAACAATCAGATTGAAAAGATGCTGCATCTCTGAAGAGCATTGAAGATGTCAGAGGATGCTCGGTCCTGCAAAAGGAGGGTCCCTGAACAACTGTTAGTCTCTTTAAATTACTCTGCATTTCAAACAGGAAATCACCCAATTAGACTAACAGCTGCAGAGACCGAATAAGCCTTCAGCTGAACACTATATAAAGCAGCTAAAGTAACTGTCTTTTTTCCCCCTTTTTCATTGTGGTTAAAATAATTTTTTTTAATTAAAAAAAAATCTGTCCTAGCATTCTTTTCAAGGATGATTAAAGAAAACATGAGACAGCTGATTTTGCTAAACTGACAAAGGGCAGCAAGGAAGGGGGAGAGAAAATTTGAAATGCAAATTAGGAAGATTCTCGCAGCCTGACTAATCTTTTGCCCCAATTACTCCCAAGGAGAGAAGAGTTGAACAAACAGAAGAATGCAAAATGATGGTGAAACAAAGGAGGTGGCATCTGAGATGGGAGGCTTTTGCTGCTTTCTTCAGAATGATGGAAGTGGTATTGAAGCACTGCAACGTAAACTTCATCCCTTTCCGGTGTGCAGGTAGTGTCAGGACACACGTAGGCAAGAAATAGGACTTGTGTCACAATAACTGTTACTTGCATCACTCCGAGTCTCCAGATTCAGCTTTCTGTTAGCTTCCCTGAGAAATTCTGATTCTAGAATTCTGTCTCTGCGTCTTTCTCTCAAATCTTCCTCACTGAATCTGAATTACAGCAATATATAATTTCAGTTTGATGTAAGGGTTAAGAGACAAGGCTAGGAACCAGGAGACCATGAGTTCTATTCCTGCTTTAGGAACAATGTCAGCTGGATGATCTTGGGCTTGTCACACACTCTCAGTCCTGGGAAGAAGAAGGCAATGACAAAGTACAGGTAGTCTTCGACTTGCAACAGTTTATTAGACAACCATTTAAATATGAGCCAGCAGTGTGCAGCAGCTGCCAAAAAAGCCAACACAGTTCTAGGCTGCATTAACAGAGGGATAGAATCAAGGTCACATGAAGTAATAATATCACTTTATAATGCCTTGGTAAGGCCACACTTGGAATACTGCATTCAGTTTTGGTCACCACAATGCAAAAATGATGTTGAGACTCTAGAAAGAGTGCACAGAAGAGCAACAAAGATGATTAGGGGACTGGAGGCTAAAACATATGAAGAACGGTTGCAGGAACTGGGTATGTTTAGTTTAATGAAAAGAAGGACTAGGGGAGACATGATAGCAGTGTTCCAATATCTCAGGGGTTGCCACAAAGAAGAGGGAGTCAAACTATTCTCCAAAGCACCTAAAGGTAGAACAGGAAGCAATGGGTGGAAACTAATCAAGGAGAGAAGTAACTTAGAACTAAGGAGAAATTTCCTGTCAGTTAGAACAATTAATCCGTGGAACAGCTTGCCTCCAGAAGTTGTGAATGCTCCAACACTGGAAGTTTTTAAGAAGATGTTGGACAACCATTTGTCTGAAGTAGTGTAGAGTTTCCTGCCTAAGCAGGGGGTTGGACTAGAAGACCTCCAAGGTCCCTTCCAACTCGTTGTTGTTATTGTTGTTGTTGTTATTGTTGTTGTTGTTATTATTATTATTATTATTATTATTATTATTATTATTATTATTATTATTATTATTATTATTATTATTATTATTATTATTATTATTATTATTATTAAATAACCGTTCAAAGTTACAACGGCATTGAAAAATGTGACTTATGACCTTTTTTCACAGTTGCAATCTTTACAGATTATCCTCATAATCATGTGATCAAAATTCAGATGCTTGGCAATTGGTTCATATGTATGACCTTTGCTATGTCCCAAGATCATGTGATCACCTTGTGCAAACTTCTGATTAGCAAAGTCAATGGGGGAAACCAGATATACTTAACAACCATGTTACTAAGTTAACAATTGCAGTGGTTCACTTAAGAACTGTGGTAAGAAAGGTTGTAAAATGAGGGGGAAACTCACTTAAATGTCTCATTTAACAACAGAAATTCTGGGTTCCATGGTGGTCATAAGTCAAAGACTACCTGTTGAGAACATTGTCTTGAAGGCTCATGATATATAGAAGTTTGATATGTCTATCAGTTGCATCAACTACGTTAACATCTTATGTACCATGATATCATGCAGGAATTTATTGAAGAGATTTGTATTACAACTGAAGAAGATTCTTGGATGAGAAGCGAAACGTCTTCAAATAAAAACCAGAAAGTCCAGTTGCCACTTAAAAAAGCACCTTTGGGACAATCATGACCTGGATGACTGAGAATTTCCATAGACATGATCTCATGCAGATAACATGTCACTTTCATGATATCTTGTTGCACGTGATATTACTTCTATCCTTTTCTCATGATTGCCTTTCTATATAATTGCAATCACTCAATAGAACATGAAAGATTCTGACAATTGTATCCTTTTTATCTCTGTATTGTTCAGTGTGTTTTTTTCTATATAGATAGAGTGCATTCAATTTCACACACCCACACATGACTCTACACATCTATTGCTTTATTGTTCCTCTGGTTTGCCCCTGTCCTAAAAGTTATTCATAGCAGAATCAAATTTTAGAGCTAGAGAGAAATATGGGAGTCGTTTAAATTTAATACCTTGTTCCAAACAGGGAAATTGACTTCTAGATGCTTCTTGAATACCTCCAGTGAAGGGCAGCTGGTTTGACACTAAATGACTTTTAGTATTAGGAGGTTTCTCCAAAGATTTAGGACTAAATATTGCTTTTTTGTGATTTCCAAAATAGCTTTGTGCCTCTCCTTGGGATAAAGAAAAAATATATGTGTAGAAATCATTCACGTACTATAAGGCAACTTCTTTATAGTTTTTCTCCTGTCTGCAAGCTAGCAAAAACCTAAACCAGAGTGGCTTTTGCTATTCCTGTTGCCAGTTCTCTCTTGTGAGAGATTGTGAGGAAGCTGAGCAAACAATGAGAAGAATGCTAACTATAAACAAGTCACAGATGGAGTTGTTTCTTGTTTTTATTTATCATGCTTTTTTTAAACTAGAGTTGCGTGATCATTTTCACTTGGGATCAAGTGAATCTTCTCAGAAACTTAAGAGACTTGTAAGTGGACAGGCCTGGTGGATGACAGCACAAAATGATCTGCAGTCATGCATTGTAAGACACACATAATGACTATGTTTCAACACACTTAACCCAATTACTGAACTGAGGTTTTCTGAGTTCACATACAGTATCCTACTGAATTACCCATTAACCAAAATTGTTAGGTTTGCCCAACATGGCCAATACTGCCTATTACCTGTACCTACTTTGCTAATGTTTATGTTTATACCAATACCTACTATCTTGTACATGTTTGACAAATAAAAAATTAAATAAAATGAATATATTAGCAACTTAAAAAAATTATGGAAATTGTCAAGAATTTTACTTGATGGTTTCAATACACGGTGATTAAAATTGTGCTGTGGCCTAGAGGTGGAGCTCTTGCCTCACAATGAGGAGGTTGTGGGTTCGATCCTAGGTAGAGGCAGATGTAAGGGTCTCCTACTTAGGCAGGGGGTTGGACTAGATGACCTGCAAGGTCCCTTCCAACTCTCTTAATCTGATGTGATATATAGCTTCCCATAATTACACTGGATTTTGAATTCATCTTTTCCTCTGTTTAAATTCAAAGCTTAGCCAACAGCACTATATTATCTCTCAAGAGCTAACTATATGAAGTCACAGTTACCATAAACTAAGCAACAATGGCTGTCTTCTTGGAATGGTTATTGTTAATTCGTATACGGGGTATAATTTATGGTTTGCTTAAACCTTATCTCGCATTTAAGTGTTGCATTCAAGTCTTCCAATTGCAGCTGCTTTGCTTTGCTTTCCTCTCCCCACCCCGTTTCCCCCCTTCAGAAGATATAACTCAGATAATTATATTTTGGTAAATTGGTTACACATTTAGATTGAATTGTACCAAAGGAACAGACCCACTGCTGAGCATAATATCTGTCTTAAGATAAATAATTATTGTTTTTCTGCATGCAATAACATTTCCCAGACTGCAAGGACAAACATGGAGGGGGTGAAGCAAATGACAGAGTAGTTAGATTAAAAGACTAAATCAGAGTTCTTGCAATTTGGTGTGTTTATTCAATAAGCAGACTACAGGCAGAAAGAAAGGAATTATCATAACTAGATTCATGTTAATAAGGAGGTTTTTCCAAGATGGGCTTGTACCTTGTACCTATATTCTTGCAAGAATATAGCAAATCTAGAAGATGGATCCATGTTAGATCAAAACTGGGGAGAACATCTGAGCCAAGCAGAACTGCAAAATTCTATCCTTTTCATTTTATATCACAGAAGTGAAAAAATACTTGGAGAAAACTCATATGGAATCTGCTCAGTTATGTGCATTTTATATCTGTTTTTCTTTGGGGGGTTGCACTGAAACCAATCTGTTCTCCCTTGTATGAATCTCTATGCTGTCCATGTTCTGAATTGCAAAACTATGTACCCAAACTCTTTAAAAAGTATTTCTTTTGATATGCATATATCAACAGGCCCCAAATTACAGTTTTCATCTAGAAAAATGTGCAGCATTTTTGAAAGTTATACAGCAATAATCTTGGACGGGGTAAGGCTGAAACAATTTCACTGTTTATCCAACTCTTATCTGACTCTGGATGAGACTTCAAATCTTCTAAAGGAGTGAAGATGCAATTTAGAAAATAACTGCCATGGTGCAGGGAACATTTTTTTCAACTTTAGCTGGTACATCAAGTGTAAAGATTTTCATGGAATGATGACATTACCAGAATAATTACTGAAACTCGCTTTTGACATATTTTAGATGTAAATTACTGTAAAACTTATGTAAATGTAAATTACTGTAAAACTATGATGTATGGCCCAGGGATGGGTTCTAACTTACCTTGTTGCTGGTTCGCTTCCTCCCACGCCACTTGGGCCTGCATCATGGGTGCGCATGCACTTCACGCATGCACGCATGCATTTCGCACATGCGCACATGCACAGTGCTGAAAAATCTGAATAATAAACAAATAAATAAATAAAGCCAAAAACAAGATGGTGACCGCATACACAGTGCTGGAAACTTGGCTTCTGCACATGCTCAGAAAAAGAAGAAAAAAGAATTTTAAAAAAAATTAAATTTAATTTTTTTTTTAAAAAAGATGGCAGTGCCCACAGA
This sequence comes from Diadophis punctatus similis, assembly GCA_023053685.1. Classification (NCBI taxonomy): domain Eukaryota; kingdom Metazoa; phylum Chordata; class Lepidosauria; order Squamata; family Dipsadidae; genus Diadophis; species Diadophis punctatus. Next base: position 10,326,132 of record JALIGW010000016.1, on the reverse strand, counting down.
CCAGCACCGTTCGAACCAGTTCTGTGACATCATCATGACATCACCAGCAGGTCTCTACAGGTTCGGGTGAACCGGTCCAAACCGGGAGGAACCCACCTCTGGTATGGCCCTTCTAAACTATGGCTGGTCCAAAATATGGCAACTGTATTCTTGTTTCCACTATATTTGCTCACTGTCATCTGAACCGCAAGATAGGCAGCAAATAAATTTGATAAATAAAATATTTTTATCCAATCACTTCTGGATGCAATGAAAGGGGCAGGTTATGACCTTTAAACTCCAAATATGTTGAGACTTAAAAGGCTTCCTATTTTCTTGTGAATCTGTCCAGTTTACAAGAACAGGTAGAGCAGTTTTCCTCCAAGTCTCCACCTTCAAGTCTGAAGATATCTGCCAGGCTTCAACCAGCAGGCAGGAGGAAACCCCTCTGCCAAAACTCAGGATACCCTAAGAAATTGTAAGCAGTCACAGGGAGGAGGGAAAGCAGCGGTAGGTTGCTCCTAGTTCGGACTGGTTCTTAGAACTGGTAGCGCCGGCAGTGGGAGGCTCCGCCCACCCACCCAGGACGCTTCTGCGTGAACGGGTAGCAAAATCATTTACAACCCACCACTGAGGGAAAGGGATGAAACTTGTATGGTGATGTGATTCAAATGCTATTCCTTTGTATATGTATGAGATGACACAACACATGTATGAAAAGAAAGGACCTCTGTCAAGACATCATAGTGCAAATTTCATGTTGGCAGTTAGAAACAGGTACTATAAAAGACATTCTGAAAAATGGTTTATAGTGAAGAAAAGTTAGAAAGCCATAGCTAAACAATCCCAGCATCTGTAGAAATTACCGTATTTTTTGGAGTATAAGTTGCACCTTCCCCCCCCCCAAAAAAGAGGCTGAAAATTTGGGTGTGTCTTATACTCTGAATGTAGCTTTTTCAAAGCTTTTTTTTCAGCCCTAACGAGGTGCTAACGATCTTCCCGGCTCTTATGTGCTTGCAGGCTTTTTCATTGGTATTCTCTCCGAAGGAGGTTTTTTTTCCAGCCCTAAGTCTTTGCAGGCTTTTTTTCATTGTTACTTGCTCCGAAGAATGTTTTTTCCAGTCCTAACAAAGTGCTAACGATCTTCCCAGCTCTTACCGGCTTGCAGGCTTTTTCATTGCTACTTTCTCCAAAGGAGGTTTTTTCCCAGCCCTAAGTCTTTACAGGCTTTTTTTCATTGCTACTCGCTCCGAATAAGGTTTTTTTAAGCCCTAACCAGGGGATAAAATAATGTGCTGAAGCTGATCAGACTAAGGACGCTAGCCAGATAAATACCTGGTAGGCAGATTTTTTCCCCTATTTTCCTCTCCAAAAACTAAGGTCCGTCTTATACTCCGGTGTGTCTTATACTCTGAAAAATACGGTGACATTTGTGTTTGCAGAATTAACATTTGAATCCATTTGCATTTATTCCTTTTATCTGATTGATGTAACAGGCTGCACAAATCCTTCTTCTTTTTTTGGATGATGTTTTCTTTTGTCTCTCTCAGCTAGGTATGATATTGTTTTCTTCTGTTTGAATGAGAACTACTATCCAAATGTCAGGAGCAAAGGATCAGGACCGTAAGTTAGGCTGCAGTTCAAAGATGTATTCCTCAAGCCTATACACAAGAATCTAGTCAGCTAAAATTCAACACTAAATTGGCACCAGATAAGCGTCAATGGAATTCGAGAGGGGTTGGACTTGGATGGTTTGCGGCAATGTAATGACTCCAAGCTAATGATGTGCTTAACTCCACCTCCAGCTCTGCCTGCTCTTCTCTGCATCTACTATCATAGTTTCTACATGGAGACAGACATTGGATGGAATTTCACGTAATTTGCTTCATTTGAAGTAGAGGTGAACATTTTGACTTTCCCGTTCACTTTTGTTGTTTATGTCCTAACTGATTTCTAATCCTTGTGATTGATAGATGTTTTAAAATAATACATTTAAAAACCACAGTGAGAATACAGTATAGTATCACTGTGGTTTTTGAACACATTATTTTAAATTATATTTTCACTATTGGTTGCATTTTTAATTTACCTGTTCTGTATGCTTTTTCAGCAGCAACGGCAGACTAACAGCGCTGTAAGCTGACTATGTACTGTAAATAAAATATCCCTTGAGTCAAAGCCAACGTGTCAGAAGCAAGAACTAAAACTGGGGGTAAAATTAGAGCCAAAATAAAAGATTCACAAGAATGTCTGCCCAGGGGAAACTTAAAGAGAGCTTGGTTCAAGAAGAGTAACAGATTTGCTGTTTTTATCTTTACAGCCAGACTTGTTATCTTCTGTCTGACAGGATTCACCAGTTCCCTCAGTGGCTTTCCCATTTCCTAAGCAAACCAGTCCTTTAAGTGCATTTATCTAAGATGTTTTATTCTGAGATAATGAATATTCATAAGCACATTTATCTAAAAGAGTCACTTGAATATGAAATTTTTTTATTAACCATGTCTTAACTCAAGGACGTTCTTACACACCAAAGTGTTACACCTATTGCAGGTTTGCTTAGTTAAAACTTCATGACCACCTTGTTCCAGCAGCTGACTGGAAAAGTCAGAAGAAACTTCTGATTGTCCACAAGGTGTATATGGAAGCATCTTTAGTTAACTGGAATTGGTAGGAGAGTCCTTGAAGATTCACCTTCAGAAACACCAGAGAACAACATTCTTTTGTGATGAGCTTTAAAGAGATTCTTTGCAAAACGTCTTGGATGCTTTGGTAGCCAAAGGAATTTTGAAGCATGTTTGAGCTGAGAACTAATTGCAATTTAATCTACAGTACAATATGTGTTATCAGGTAGATTTGGTTTTGAATGTGTTTGCCTGGCTGTCTATAGAGGTAGTCTTTCTTTCTTTCTTTTTTTCATTCTCTCTTTTTTCTTTCTTTCTTTCTCTCTTTCTTTTTATTTTTTCTTTCTTCGTTCTCTCTGTCTTTTTCTTTCTTTTTCTTTCTTTCTTTTTCTTTTTCTTTTTCTTTCTCTTTCTCTTTCTCTTTCTCTTTCTCTTTCTCTTTCTCTTTCTCTTCCTTCCTTCCTTCCTTCCTTCCTTCCTTCCTTCCTTCCTTCCTTCCTTCCTTTCTTTCTTTTTCCTTCTTTCTTTCTTTTTCTTTTTCTTTCTTTTTCTTTTTCTTTCTTTTTCTTTTTCTCATTCTCTTTCTTTCTTTCTCTTTCTCTGTCTTTTTCTTTCTTTCTTTTTCTTTCTTTCTTTTTCTTTTTCTTTTTCTTTTTCTTTTTCTTTTTCTTTTTCTTTCTTTCTTTCTTTCTTTTCCTTCCTTCCTTCCTTCCTTCCTTCCTTCTTTCTTTCTTTCTTTCTTTCTTTCTTTCTTTCTTTCTTTCTTTCTTTCTTTCTTTCTTTCTTTCTTTCTTTCTTTCCTTGCCTACCTACTTACCTACCTACCTACCTACTTATCCATCAATCTTTATTATTTTTATAAGTAATTCAAGGTAGGAAACATATTTAATATTCCTCCCTCCTCCTATTTTAAATACAACAACAATCCTGTGAGATAGTTTGGGCTGAGAGAGAGTGACTGGCCCAAAGTTACCCAGCCGGCTTTCATGCCTTAGGCTACACCAGAAATCATATTCTCCTGGTTTCTAAGCCAGCACTTTAACCACAAAACCAAACTGCTTCTCCAGTTTCTTATTATGTGTATGTCACCTACTCAAATGTCTTACAGAAATTTACTTCAAATATAGCTTAGATTCATCATTTTCACTACATTTAGCATTGCAATTGGAAACATCTCACAGACGGCTTGCAAAAAATTTTTTTTTTCATGTGTCAGCTACAAGGATATTGGATCTGGACTGCATCAGTAATAAGTTCTAAAACCCATTGCTACAGGTTTGCGCGGGCGCTCGCGTGTGCGCACAATACTTCTGCACATGCGCAGAAGCGTTCGGGGTGGGCAGAGTCTCCCGCCACCGCTACCGGTTCACAGAACTGGGCCAAACCGGGGGCAACCCACCCCTGGACTGCATAAATATAGATGACCAGTAGAGAACAGGAATCCGTATCTCTCTGTTTTCATCTAGTGGTTAGCTGGGATTTTCTAGTTCAGATTCAGTAGCTATATCTAACTAACTGCAAGAGTTTCTACTAGCAATAAGAGAAGAATATGAGCTTCGAACAATCTATGTTGGAAGAAATTTAAAATGTTTTTCTTTTTTCTTTTTCTTTTTACCAGCCTACTGATTCACCAAATGTTCCCGATTTTGAAGGCGATAATCTCACTCACATTGCCCTGGAATGACTCTGGGTTTGTGGTACATAGAACATGTGAAACAATGCCCAAATGGTCATTGCAGTAGCAGAAAAATTAACCTTCAGCCAATAGTTCCTGACTATTTGAACCATGGGCGAGCTTTCTGCGTAGCACTCCATGAGCTTGCATAATAGCTCTCTTTGCTACACTCCTTCTGGTTTTTTCAACTTGCAGCAGCTGCTGATTCTCTAGTAGTATCTGGATTGTGCAAAAACAGGTGACTGTAGAGTCCTCTCAGTGTGACAGCTTGAACTTAAAATGCTTTTGCATTAAAAGAGCTTTTGGTTTTGCAGTAATAGGGACCTCCAAGAAACGCGCCTTTTCCTGCCTGGCTGAATAGAAATAGCTTTTTCCCATAGCAAAAACCACAGAGTCTGACTTCTCCACTGGAAAAAAAAAGAAAAGGAAAGGAACGTGGCTTAGGAAATCTGCAGTGGCTACAGGCATGAGATGACAGAGTACAAGTGGGGAAAGGTTAATGTGTCTTTAACTTTCCCACTTAAGCAATCTCAACTGCACTAAATTTGCTGGGAGAAGCTTTGTATGTGCATGTCCAAATGTATGTTCATTGGTATGCACTTCCCTCCCAAGAACCAAAAAAGAAAAAGAAACATGAAGTTATTTCTGAGTATTTTCCTTTATTGTTCTTCATCTATAGACAGACATCTTGCTAAATTAAAGCAATTATTTATTTTGATACTCTGCGAATCATGGGGAGGGCTGGTTCAGAGGTTAAAGATGCTGAGCTTGTCGGCTGGACTGCTGAGAGCCCAGGTTTGAGACCCGAGCCCTGGGTGAGCTCCCGTTCCTTGCTCCAGCTCCTGCCCACCTTGCAGTTTGAAAGAATGCAAATGCAAGTAGATTAATAGGTACCATTTTGGTGGGAAGGATACCGTGGACCTTCAGCATATAGCCATGCTGGCCACATGACCATGAAATTTGTATTTGAACAACACTGGCTCCTTCAGCCAATAAACGGAGATGAGCACTAAGCCCTAGAATCAGACATGACTGACAGGGAAACATTTATTCTGTAAATCACTGATTTCCACCTGGACATCTAGACTACATTCCATCGCAGTATCTTAGCTGTATTTTCCATACATATTGTCTGGAAGTTGAGTCATGGCAACTGGACTTATTTTCAATATTGCCCTGACTCAGCTTCCAGACAACTCTACCTGGATGACTGAGAATCTTCATTGAATATTCCATACATATTACGAGATCAAAATGGTAACGAAACCAAAACAAAATCAAAACATAGCAATAGCACTTAGACTTATATACCGCTTCATAGTGCTTTACAGCCCTCTCTAAGCAGTTTACAGAGTTCAGCATATTGCCCCCAACAATCTGGGTCCTCATTTTACCGACCTCAGAAGGATGGAAGGCTGAGTCAACCTTGAGCCGGTGAGATTTGAACAGCTGAACTGCTGATCTGCAGTGCTGCACTTTAACCACTGCGCCACTTTGGCTCTTGTGAGGTATTGTGAGGGGATTTTGCAGTATCCTTCCCCTGGAGTGGGATGGGAATGGAGATTTTACAGTATCCTTTCCCTGCCATGCCCACCAAGACACGCCCACCAAGACACACCACACCCACCAAGCCATGCCCACAGAACCGCTAGTAAAAAAATTTGAATCCCACCACTGATTCTGGGTTGTCATTTTATTGACCTTAGAAGGATGGAAGGCTGAGTCAACCTTGAGCCAGTCAGGATCGAACTCCTGGCAGAGGGCAGACTTAGTCTGTATTGCAGAATAAGTCTGCCCGTTAAGTCTGCCCACTGCCACCATGGCTCCTAAACATCCCCTTTAAGTAAAAAAGAAAAAAAAGTTGTCAATGGCAATTACTAATAAACTTCATTTCAAATAAATTGTAAGGGAACGATTTTTCCTTCTAGACAAATTTAGTTGTTGTGGTTTCCCCTTCCTCTTCTAGGACTAACATTTTTAAAGGCCATTTGCATGCATCTGTAGCTCGTACAGGCCATTTTAAATAAGTTATATTTTAGATAAAATTTGATTAATTGGGTCTCATGTATAGCTCATGTCACTGCTAAGAATATATAAAAAGGCACTCTATGTTATGAACTATACAATAATACAGAAGGGAACACTAGAGAAAGTTTACTTGAAAACCATCTGTTATGAACTATGGGGGATGGGGGAATTAAAATCTCTATTTCCTGCACCAAGTGCCCCATTAGTGCATGCTGTCTATACGGGTCGTTGATGTTCACCCAGCTGTCAAGTGGAACCAAAACGTTCTCCTGTTACAATCTGCATACCTAAAAGGATAAAAATATACTTCACTGTTCAGTAGCAGAAAGGTTGTGACAACCACACTATAAAAACTATAAAACTATAAAAAAAATAGGCCTAAACATTTGCTTGTTTGATACAGCTACATCTCTTTATGTGTGAAAAATATTCAGGACAATGTCCGAAATATTGAAATATTAGAGGTAAGTCACAGACCACAACTCAAATCTAAGGCAACAGAGGTGACTGGTGAAGAAGCTAAGAGATTTAATGAACACCCCTATGAATCCTTTGAGGTTCCTGAGTCCCTCAGTCCATAGGATAGAGTGCATTCTGTCCTCCAAAGGAGAAAGAGATATAAGGGGTCCTTGGCGTTTTCTGAGCTTGGTTGTTTTTTTTTTCTTGCAAATGTTTCATTACCCAAACTAAGTAACATCATCACTGCTATTTTAAATACATTTTAGCACTGATGGTGTTACTTAGTTTGGGTAAGGAAAAATCTGCAAGAAAAAAAACAACCAAGCTTGGGGAAGCACCAAAGACCCCCTCATTTCAAACCTGAGGTACAAATATTCTCCTTTAAAGAGATATAATCTCAGAAATGAAGATCCAATTCATCTTGCAATTCCTATAGCATTATTCATGGACCTCACCTCTTCAATTTTGGTAGTAGATGATTTCTGGAGGCAGGAAAGCCTGTGGAACTTGCAAACTCCAAGCCTGACTCCTTGAATAGAATAGAATAGAATAGAATAGAATAGAATAGAATAGAATAGAATAGAATAGAATAGAATAGAATAGAATAGAATATAGAATTTTTATTGGCCAAGTGTGATTGGACACACAAGGAATTTGTCTTGGTGCATATGCTCTCAGTGTACATAAAAGAAAAGATACGTTCATCAAGAATCATAAGGTACAACACTTAATGATAGTCCGGGTACAAATAGGCAATCAAATCATATTAGGAACCAGTCAATATAAATTGTAAGGATACAAGCAACAAAGTTACAGTCATACAGTCATTAGTGGGAGGAGATGGGTGATGGGAATGATGAGAAGATTAATAGTAGTGCAGACTTAGTAAATAGTTTGACAGCATTGAGGGAATTATTTGTTTAGCACAGTGGTAGCATTCGGGAAAAAAACTTTTCTTGTGTCTAGTTGTTCTGGTATGCAGTGCTCTATAGCATCATTTATTACATATATTTTTGCAGCCCTCCCCCCCAAATAAGCCCTCCCCTGAAAATAAGCCTCCCCCTGAAAATAAATCCTCCCCCGAAAATAAGCCCTCCCCCGAAAATACAATTTCCTCTGGTTAAGGTTAGGGAGACAGAGCTGGAAATCAGGTAAGACAGCAAGAGGAGACCCGTCTTGCTCCAAGTGCCCCAAAATAATAAGACCTCCCCAAAAATAAGGCCAAGCGCTTATTTCAGGGTTCAAAAAATATAAGACAGAAAATAAGACATATAAGTCTTATTTCTGGGGAAACATGGTATATATAAAATATAGCATTAGTGAACAAGGAGAATTTCAGAAAATAACCATTATTTGAGAAGGAAAGGCACTTTTATTCACCTGAGAAAAGACACTACGAGAACATAGTGTCTATATATCTTTCTTTGTTTTGTTTTTTATTGACCAGGCTGCTATCAAAATGTCATTTTCTCCAGTGCGTGTAGTAAAGTGTGATTAAAAAGAAAATCTCTTGTTCTCTCCTTCTCTCTGTTTCTCCCTTTTAGTCAACGATCACCATTCAGAATAATGCACCTGGAAATACATCTGCTGAATACTTAAAAATAGGGGAAGGAAGACTGGCCTCAAACAATGACAAAAATGGATGGAAATTAAGGATACTTCTGCGGTCACTGGCAAGGGTATAGATTGATAATGACAGCTCACAGTTTCCCATATAATAGGCAACTAGAAAAGAGATTCTTTTTTTCCCCGTCTGCTTTAGAGAGAGAGAAAAGAAAACATGGCAAATGAGAAATCCTGCTGAGAAGATCCAAATGTCTGCCACTTAATTTCAATAGTACCATTGTTGAGATCCAAACCAGCACGTGTTGATTGGGAAAGTTTAATCCTCAATCAGGAAATTGTTAAGGACAGCAAATAGCACTTCTTTTGTCAATTCGCTGTTGATTAAGATTGGAGGAGAAAATTAAAGCCAAGAACACACATGGCTAGGCTACAAGAACGAGGAAAATAAAACAATAATGTTACAACAATTGGCTTCGTTTTGTCGCCATTTCCCCTTCTTAATTGCCTCCAGAGAAAACTTAGCCCAGAATTTAAGTAGACCATCTGGGCAGTTTTTTCTTTTTTCTTTTTTTTCCCCGCACATTGATTCTGGTAATGATGGGTATGAGGAAAAAAGGAAGATTAGAGATGTCTAATTTTGAGTGAAGCTAAGGATGTAAATCTGCAAGATTCATCTTCCTGGGAAATGAACTTCTCGTTTCTAACAGAGCATCAATTTTGGCTCCTGGTTTTCAAAGTAATGAGACCAACTTGTGTGAACAACAATGTCTTTTCAGAAATGTACCATTTTAGATTGAAGGACATGCACGTGTTTCAGGGGGGCCTGGAAAGATTTCCAAGGGGGCTTAAAAACAATGTTTAAGTGTAAGTGAAATGTATACTGCCCCAAACATGCACAATTTAAAATTATTGTGTATGGTCCCACCTCACCCATCTTCTCAAGAAAGCAGAACTCTTGAAACACTTAGCATTTCAAAAGGAACTTTTATTGAAAGACAGGGATAGCAAGGAGATCTAGGCAGGATCTGAGGTTTCCTGCTCAAAACACTAAATTAAACTATGCAAGCAAAGCCCCTCCCAATGTCCAGTCCATCATCGAGCCAACCCCAGGTGGCGAAGATGTTTTGAGAACCTCAGGCACAGAAGGTGATCTCTGCTATTCTCTCAGCCACTTTGGTTTCACTTTCTTCATCGCTGAGATAGCGCAGATGGCTCCAACCCCATTCCATTCCTCCTCCCTAGGATGACCCCAGGCACATTCCTTCCCCCTCCCTATTTCCCTCAAGGTCCTGTACAACAAAGCAAGTGAAAGCCCATGAAAGATTCCCCCTCAAGCCTTCCTCCTCCCAACAGAATGGCAGCATTCCAATAGCTTTCTATGGGATCTGACATATTGTCTTTGTTGTTATAAAGATTTTGATATTTCTTTTTTTCCCCCCCAATCTTCCAGGCTAGGAATCTATGCACTTTATCCAAAGCAAAAATATATTGGGGACTAATTTCACTGTCATTGTTTTTTTTAGTTTTCAGAGTTTTAGATTTTTATTCTTCATTCCTGAATGTTAAGCATATTAATAATGTTTACTAGTAAATAATGAACTTGGACTATACTCTTTATCTTAAGAATGATCTTGAACTGAAAACCTCTTGGAGGGAATATCTGGCCTCAATTTTGACCTGTTGTTGTTGTTGTTGTTGTTGTTGTTGTTGTTGTTGTTGTTACATCTCGCCTGATAAAAGAGTGCTGAAGACCTAAAAGCTTGCGCACATTAATTCCATTGCATATTAAGGAAGTTGGAAATTTTCTTCTATCAATAATGATGGATACAAATCACTTATTAACGAATAAAGGCAAAGATGTGCATCCCAGGATAATGTTGCAGGATCCAATTGGGGTCAGTCACCGGTACCAGAGATGTAGTGTTCCGAGCTTTCGGGCTCATGCTGGACCTCATGCTCAGGGAATTTCTCTCTGCCAGAATGTGTAGAGAATGTATACCTTCAGGTGGAGAGAAATTCCCTGAGGATGGGCTCCAACACAAGTTTGAAGGCTCAGAATATTAAACTCCTGGCCTCAGTGACCAACGCAGATTGGATCCTGCATTAGTTATTGAGTTGGATGTTTCTTCTCTATCAAATTGGCCACCCCTGAGCATACTTTTTGTAGTGTTTGGAAGGAATTGATATTGGAGACTATTTCCAAATGCTGTACTTAATTCACTGAGAAGAGAGTTGGTAGTTCTAATGCTCTTTCTAAGAGGGTATAACTTAAAATGAAATATTATCAAATAATTCTTTTTTTGTGGTGGTACAGTGTTATGATTTTCACTCTGAAATGTATTTAATTGCATAGAAAGGCTAATACCTGCATGTAATTCAGCTGATTAAATCCCATTAAACCATTGCTACTCATCCAGTTATAGTCATAGGTACAACAGTTTAGAATTTGGCAGTTTCTCTCTCTCTCTCTCTCTCTCTCTCTCTCTCTCTCTCTCTCTCTCTCTCTCTCTCTCTCTCTCTCTCTCTCTCTCTCTCTCTCTCCCCCCTCCCTCCCTCTCTCCCTCCCTCCCTCTCCCTCCCTCCCTCATTCCCTCCCTCTTTCTTCTTGTGAGATACACACACACAAACAGACACACACACACACACACACACTATATATATATATATATATATATATATATATATATATATATATATATATATATATATATATATATATATATATATATATATATATATATATATATAAATCATATAATAGGGACTATCTATCCCCTATTATACAGTATAATTAAATAAAAGTGATTGGAATTCAAGCAGTCTTTACTGCAAGATTTTTAATTCAGTGTAATGGTTGTGGAGAGTTTCTTATAATTAAAAACATTATCAACCTTATGATTAGTTAACTCTTGTTTAAATATGTAAGAAAATTAAAACCTCATTGGATCAGATTCCACCGACTCCATTTATTTAGTCAGTGCAGATTTCCAGTGGTGTTAAATATAGATTTTAATTAATCCACACTTTCTTCATTTTCATTTGTTCAGATATCTTTGTGACTTTCAATCTGCACTATCTCATTATTGGTGGTTCCAATTTTAGATCTAGTCAAAAAAAAAAGTCCATTGAATTCATTAGCCATGGTGGCGCAGTGGTTAAAATGATCCTGCAATCAAAATTCAGATGCTTGGCAATGGGTTCATATTTATGATCATTGCTGTGTCCCAAGGTCATGTGATCAATCCCCTTTTGCGACCTTCTGACAAGCAAAGTCAATGGGGAAGCCAGATTCATTTAACAACGGGGTTAATAACTTATCAACTGCAGCAATTCACTGAACGGCTCTGGCAAGAAAGGTTGTAAAATGGGGCAAAACTCACTTAACAAATGTCTCACTTAACAACAGAAATTTTGGGCTCAAGTGTGGTCATAAGTTGAGGAACACCTATATATACTTTTTCTTCTTGCCAAGCGAAAATGGAGGAAACATTTCGATCTTGAACTAAAGAAATGGGAACATGGAATTGGCTGGGTAATTCTCAGATCCATGTATCTGCCATTCTTCAAGGGAAAGGGGGGAGTTGGTTCCTGGTACCCTTTACTTCTTATTTTCCTTTCCATGTATCCCATATCCTGCATTGCACTCTTGTATAACCTTTAACCTGATTTATAACTGTTGCCTGGCACCTTAGCCGCCTGATAGTTTCTCACCTCTTGGGGAATGAAAAGGGAGGGTGGGCCATGTGGGCTGCATCGCCAGAAGATGGCCCTGAGAAAGTTCTCTTATCTCTTTCTCAGAGTGGCCAGTACAATAACATCTTCACACCTGTGGATTGGCTGAATCCACATCGGACTGTTGGGAGGGGTCTCTAATTTATTTTATTCTAACTGTATGCCCTGAGGGATCTCAGACCCTGCTTTCACCCCTTTTCAATAAAAGGTTCCTTTTGAAATGCCAAGTTTCAAGAGTCTTTACTTTCTTGAATAAGGGGGAGAGGCCGGGCCTTACAGTAACTTTGGGCCAGACATCCTTTCCTCTGGGAAGTCAAAAAAACATCTATTAACTGCACTGGATGAGCATGATAGATTATGATATATCCTATACTAATGAAGGCTCATCCTGCAGTGTATTGATTTAGGGTGAAGAGATAGAGAAAGGGAGAGAGATAGAGATAGATAGAAGATGTAGGGCAGGGAGTAGGGCGGCATAGAAGAATACTAAAGAACACAGGAAGATGCAGGGAGTAGGGCGGCATAGAAGAACACTAAATAAATAAATAAATAAATAAATAAATAAATAAATAAATAAATAAATAAATAAATAAATAAATAAATAAATAAATAAATAAATAAATAAATAAAAATGAAAAGCATGTAAGAAACCTCTGTATAGCAGAGACAGGATCATCTCAGCACTGAATGAATACTGGTTGTGAATCTATATATAAATGTATTTTTTTTCCTCCTGGGGCAACAAACTATATTGCATAGCTCCACTACTAATATATAAGCTTATCTGAAATCATTTCTTTTTAATCCTTGTGTCTTTAGGATTGAATAGAATCATCCCTACAGAGGGACAAGGGGGAAAAAGCCCAGGAAGAAGAGTTCTCTATGGCAAGAGTTATTAAGATGAAAACAGCGGCAATATAACAGTTCCAGCTAATGAACTATTTTCAGTTCAGAATTAATGTAGATTAGATGAAAACTTTCTGAGTCCCCTCCCCCATCAGAATGCACCAGTGGGAAACTGTGGGAGGTTTTTCCTCTGATTGTGGGAGAATTTGCAACCATGGATGCAGGGGTAGGTTCCTACCGGTGCGGTCTTGCCTGTTCGTCGCCACAGAGCCGAAGAAGCTGGTGGCATTTGCGACACAGGGCTTCCCCCGCATGCTTTCCCCGGCTGCCAGGACGCTGCCATTTGCGTTTTTTTGCCCTCTGCACAAGCAGAACGCTTTGCACATGCGCAGAGGGCAAAAGGACGCAAATGGTGGCATCCCGGCGGCCGGGGAAAGCGGGCAGGGGAAGCCCCGTGCCGCGAACGCCACCAGCTTCTTCGGCTCTGCGGCGACGAACAGGCAAGACCACACTGGTAGGAACCCACCCCTGCATGGATGACCTAAATCACCTGAAAACCAACTCTTACATAAGATAAGCTTCACATATATACATTATATTTATTTATTTTTATTAAGAAGGGGAAGAAAGGGACAACAGAGAATGAGGTGGCTGGTCACTGAAGCAGTCGGCGTGAGCTTAAATGGACTCTGGGGGATAGTAGAGGATAGGAAGGCCTGTCCATGGGGTCGCGATGGGTCGGACACGACTTTGCAACTAACAACAACAAATTTTTATTAATCACATTTATATAGCCACCCACTTCACCAAAAGTGATCCGGAGTGACACATAATAGATAAAACAGCCAATATAAAGGCAGATAAAATTTTAAACAACATAGCAATAAATAAAAACAAGGAATATATATCCTAATAGGATATCTTCACATATCTACTGCCTTTCTTTATGTTCATCTGAAGTAGCCTGATATCTATTAGATATCTCAGACACCAAGAAAAGGAAGGGCATGAGCTGCTATTTCCATCTTTGGATTCCTCCTTCTGCAGCTGATTTTCCACTAAACTTACTGTATTTTTACACACACAGGCAAAGGAAATATCATAAATTAGGCTGACTTAGTCTGAGACCCACCAGATGTGCTGAATCATGTCAGGACTTTAATTACCTCACATGAAGGGAATGCTCCCCAAATTCAGATACCGTAATTTTCCTTATTGACTAAACCGCTTTTCAATTTGATGTGTTTGTTACCACTCTTTGCAAAGTCATCTATGTTTTGCAATACCATGTGGTTGTGGATTGACCAAATATTCTCTAAACAAACATGATCAAGGCAGGGGTGGGCTGCTGGGGGGTTCTCAGGGGTTTGGGAGAACCTATAGCTAAGATTCTGTGCAGTTCGGAGAACCCCCAAATCCCACTCCTGGCTGACCCCGCCCCACCCACCCCTCCCCTTCGAGGAGTCCCTACGCAGCCGATTTTGGATGCAGGTAAGTGCAGGGCCAGCACGGAGGCTTGGGGAGGGCAAAAATGGGCCTACTGGAAGTTCAGGAAGCCAGAAATGGGCCCATTTCCGGCCTCCAAAGGGCCTCTGAAGCCTGAGGAGACCGTTTCTGCCCTCCCAGAGGCTCAAGGAAAGCCTCCGGAGCTCAGGGAGGGTGAAAACACCCTCCCCGCCGTGGTGCAGGAGGCTAACTAGGCCACGCCCATCATGGCCATGCACACCCAACAACCGGGCAGAGAACCCCTTGCTAAAACTTTTCAAGCCCACCCCTGGATCAAGGGCCAGGGAGATGTTTTCTTTATAAAAACAAGATATAAAAATGATATGCGATTGCTTCCTATATTTATATTAAGTTGCTATCTCTGCACTATTGCATGATAATTACTATACTATTACTCTATTACTCTATTACAATTACCTATATATATATTATGCTCTATACTATTACCAGTATGCATCAATATTTCTTTCTTAAGCCTGCTCTCTCTTCAGTCCCCTTTCTAAGCTTTAGCTGAACCATGAGATGCTTGGGAAGTTATGGATCACTAAAGACATTAGCATGTCTTTCCTCGGGCTTCCGGAGCCTGGGGAGGCTGTTTTCTCCCTCCCGGAGGCTCGAGGAAAGCCTCTGGAGCCCAGGGAGGGCAAAAACGTCCCCACTGTCATGCTGCAGGAGGCCGACTAGGCCACACCCACCCAGCAACCAGGCAGAGAACCCCTTGCTAAAATTTTTGAAGCCCAACCCTGCCCCTAATCATCTTGGTTGCTCTTCTCTCCACTCTTTCTAGAGTCTCAACATCTTTTTTATAGTACGGTGACCATAACTGGATGCAGTACTCTATGTGGGGTCTTACTAAGGCTTTATAGAGTGGTATTAATGCCTCACTTGATCTTGATTGTATACCTCTGTTAATGCAATTTAGGATTGCATTGGCTTTTTTGGCTGCTGCCGCACACTGTTGGCTCATATTTAATTGGTTGTCCACTAATACTCCAAGATCCCACTCACAGTTACTGCTATTAAGCCTGGTTTCACCAGTCTATATGTGTACTTTTGGTTTTTCTTGCCTAAGTGTAAGACTTTACTTATTTATTTATTTTATTTTGTGAGATTTATATACCGCCTCACAGTGCAAGCACTCTCTAAGCGGTTTGCACCAGTAAGCAATATATATTTATATTGCCCCCAACAATCTAGGTCCTCATTTTTCCTACCTCGGAAGGATGGAAGGCTGAGTCAACCTTGAGCTGGTGAGATTTGAACTGCTGACCTGCGGATCACAGTCAGCTAAAGTGGCCTGCAGTACCTGCCTCTAACCGCTGCGCCACCTCGGCTCTAAACTTACACTTTATTACAAAGATCTCTACTGGTCATTATGTTTCTTGGTCTGAAAAATTCCACTGAAAAAAGTTTGAGGGTTCTTCTAAGCTTTAGCTGAACCATGAGATGCTTGGGAAGTTACGGATCACTAAAGAGAAGACACCAGCTGAAAGAGGATGATCACACAAATATTTTCCACTGCCATGGAAGAAAGAATTCCATATAGCAATAGCAATAGCAATACGCACTTAGACTTATATACCGCTTCATAGTGCTTTACAGCCCTCTCTAAGCGGTTTACAGAGTTCAGCATATTGCCCCCAACAATCGGGTCCTCATTTTACCGACCTCAGAAGGATGGAAGGCTGAGTCAACCTTGAGCCTGGTGAGATTTGAACAGCTGAACTTCTGAACTAGCGGTCAGCTGGAGTAGCCTGCAGTAGCTGCATTTAACCACTGCGCCACCTTGGCTCATCTGGGCAAATACTAACGCAAACTTATATGTTCTTCTCCTTTTCAAAGCAACTGCTTTTCTTTCAAAGTGGGGAAGAATTGGGAAAGACCTTATCAGCAAGAAGCTTAAAATAAGCCATTATTAATCTCATGTTAAATATTGCCACATGTAGAATCAACATTTCATTAAGGAAGGAGAATAGCCAATGGATTCTCTTTCAAAAACAGGAGCAAAATATGGTGGTCTCCGATAAGAAGTAAAAAACAAAACAAAACAAAACCTGGTGTTATTATCCCAAGGTGAGCAAGTGACATCCTCTTTTCTTTTCCCCAAGAACATCCTGACTGAAAGAGGTTTTTTTTATCAAATCATTACTCCTAGAAAGATACATGATGCATACCAAGTACAGTAAAGTCTCCGTGGGAGGATAATGCATTTTAATATCACCAGCCTGAAAATAAAAATGAACTCTGACTTCTTGTGCCCGAAGAAAGGAGAGTGAAGGATAGGGCAGTAACCTCTATACAGTGAGGAATACATTTTTTAAAAACATCATTAGCAAAAGCAGAAAGAATGTTCTATTTTTATAAGCTGAGGAACAGTCAGGAAAATCTGTGTTCCGGTCACATCCAACTGCTCTGGCATCCTGCAGATCACGGCATCCAATGTGAAAACCCTACTTGGGCTGCCCCTCATAAAGCAACTCATAAAGTCCATCCGAGTTGGGCAAGTTATAAATTCAAACAAACTGTCCTGTTTACTGCATAAAGAGCCGTATGCATTTGCTTTCTAATGTTTTTTTTATTTTATTCAAAAAGTTTTATTAGTACAAAGTACAAACATTTTTCTCTTTTTCTCCCCCCCCAACCTCCCCCCCTCCCCCCCCCGACTTCCCAGAAAAAGCACAGGGTATAATATTCAATAAACATAAACTTAAAATATACTAACAAATTATAAATTCAAAATTTCTCTAATTTTTTAACTCCACATTATTAAAGACCTATTAAACCCATTCTAAAGTTCTTAACATATATCATTATTAGGCTATATATATCTTCTTAATCTGATACTTTTTAAAAATATAATCAGTCCATATACTATTTGCTTTCTAATGTTAAGACCAAGATCTATAGGCTTTTAATCATATAAAGAGTTTAAGTAATCTTTGCCTAAAAGAGCAGCTCTTGTATGATGCAAGAATAAAAATGTTATTGGATTGGTTTATGAGGTTTCAGATATTGATGTTGCTTACATAGTGAGTGCAATGCTGAGCACATTTAGAAATGTAAAGCACTGAAATCAAAGATTAAAAAAAAAACCTTGTGGCCCATGCTCATTGGTGCCACTTTGATGGAGTTGGCTTTGATCATCCATACTACCTACAATGGGGAAGGGAAGGGAAAGGTAGGGTAGGGAAGGGGAAGATAGTACAAGACAAGGCAAACATGGGTCCTGTTTGCAATAGAAATAAATAGAAATAAGTAGAAATAAGTAGAAATAAGATAGAAGGGATGCGGTGGCTCAGTGGCTAAGACGCTGAGCTTGTCGACCGAAAGATCGGCAGTACAGTGGTTCAAATCCCTAGTGCCGTGTAATGGAGTGAGCTCCCATTACTTGTCCCAGCTTCTGCCAACCTAGCAGTTTGAAAGCAAGTAAAAATGCAAGTAGAAAAATAGGGACCACCTTTGGTGGGAAGGTAACAGCATTCTGTGTGCCTGTGGCATTTAGTCATGCCGGCCACATGACCACGAAGACATCTTCGGACAGCACTGGCTCTTCGGCTTTGAAACAGAGATGAGCACCCGCCCCCTAGAGTCGGGAACGACTAGCACATATGTGCGAGGGGAACCTTTAGCTTTACCTTTTTAAGTACCCTTCCATAAGGTCCTCCCTCGCCAGTCTTCTCAAGAAAGCAGAACTCTTGAAACGAAAGTCATTTCAGAAGGAAACTTTTATTGGAAGATTGTGACAGCAAGAGATGTAGGCAGGAAGTAACTTTTCCCGCTTGAAACATTAGATGAAACCAGTGCAGACAGAGCCCCTCCCAAAGTCCAATACATCATCGAGCCAACCCCGGTGTTTGAAGATGTTATGGGAAACTCAGCCTGAGAAGATGATAGATGCTGATCTCCAAGGCAACGCTGCTGCTCTTCTCCAGAGATGAGATAAGGCAATTACTAGAGGCACATTCCTTTCCCCCTCCCAAGGTCCCACAAGTTACATCAAAGCAAAGCAAGAAATAAAAACAGAAACCCCATACAGAGATCCCACCCAAGCCTCCACCCTCCCACCAGAATGACAGCATCCCTGTAGGAATCTACCGTATCTATTGATTTATTATTAGCAAGTCATTTTCTGCTACTACCGGTAGCAACCACATAGATTTTGTTCATGACAATATATCCCTAATTTATTTTTTCAAGCCTCCTAATGGGACATATCTAGTCTCTGTAATTGAGTCCATCCACTTGCTGAAGGCCTTCTTCTTCTTCTTCTTCTTCTTCTTCTTCTTCTTCTTCTTCTTTCTTCTTCTTCTTCTTCTTCTTCTTCTTCTTCTCCTCCTCCTCCTCCTCCTCCTCCTCCTCCTCCTCCTCCTCCTCCTCCTCCTTCTCCTTCTCCTTCTCCTTCTCCTTCTCCTTCTCCTTCTCCTTCTCCTTCTCCTTCTCCTTCTCCTTCTCCTTCTTCTTCTTCTTCTTCTTCTTCTTCTTCTTCTTCTTCTTCTTCTTCTTCTTCTTCTTCTTCTTCTTCTCTTTCCTTCCACTATTTCCAGCATTAGGGTCTTTTCTAGAAAGCTAGATCTTCGCATAATGTGTCTGAAGTAGGGTGATTTGAGCCTGGTCATTTGTTCCTCAAGTGAGAGCTCTGGGTTAAATTGTTTAATGATCCATTGGCTGGTGTTCTTGGCAATCCAAGGCTCTTCTCCAACACTGAAATTTACAACAGTCAATACTCTTCCCATCTTGCTTCTTTAAAGTCCAACTTTCACTTCCATAGAATGTCACATGGCTTGCACAGTTTGAATATTTGTAGGCATAGGCACATAATGGCATTTGAAGTTTTCCTAAATATAAAGCAGGCATTATTTTTGGAGGCATAATGCGTGAAACAATGAAGAGGCAGGATATTCGACAAAATGAGTTTTAAAAAAAGAATGTTAAAATTAATATCATATTGAAGTTCAATCTTGCAATCTTTGGATTGGGAAAAAATTTAGGAATAGCCCAGGGACCATATAATTTTGTCTATGTATGGAAAAGGACATTTGAAAGTGAGAACAATTAACTGTATCTTTCCCCCTGCAGGTACATAAACATTCTGCCTTTGGGGCTCTCTTATCTACAACAGCTATTATGCTCTTTCACTTTGGAAACAAGAAAGCACAGTGTCACTAAATTGGAAACAATTTTTCATACCATACAATCTTCCCAGTTGCTATGAATCTAATTAAAAACATTGCACAGCCATCTTAGTTTTCCATATTTAACATATTACTGAATGATTACTCTATTGTCTTTAATGAAAACATTCACTAAGTAATACAATTAGCTCAAAGTAAATTAAATGTGAAATTCAGCTTTTGAATGATTGTAGCATCTCACACACACACACACACACACAAAAGCAGTGCCGGTTGCACAGTGGAAAACTGGGTATAGATGGGCTTTTAAAATATCTGAATGGGAAGAGAAAAAGAAGAAAGGACTTTTTCTGGAATTTTTTTCACATAAGTCTCATCAGCAACAGAAACGAACGCTGTAACCCTGTGTCTGCCATGATACCACAGACAGATCCAATGCTTTTCTAAGATATCATCATAGGGCAAATAATGGAAAAGTATTATTATCATTTGTTCACAACTATGTGAAGTCACAGCTATCAACTCTTTAGCTGGTGGTGGCCTTCACATGTATTGAGTTCTTTTCAAGAACCTAGGATATAATGTCCCAAAGGTGCTTTTTCAAGAGGCAACTGGACTTGTTGTTTTTTCCTGAAGACATTTTACTTCTCATCCAAGAAGCTTCTTCAGTTTTCACAGTTCATACCCCAACTCCATTCGAAGGGTGATCATCCCAAAGTGCATAGCTAAATGTCTATGGAGATTTTCATTCATGGTCGATCCAAAGGTGCATCTGGATGATTGAGAATCTCCATAGAAATCTATTTAATGTATTGGCATAGTATAGGTGCAGATCCAAACAGTGTGGCCTTTTGCAATTAACTAATATAAATGTTGTCAATGCCCAGATTTTATAATTGTTTTCCATGATATTTTTGGTAAGGAACCACTGGGATCACCTGGGCTGGTTTATGCCATAATCTTTCGGTTTCAATTCTCAGATATTGATACTTCGTGATCTTCTCCGATTCTTTTACTTTTATTCTACTATCCCCTGGCATTATCAAATCAATTGTCCACGCTTTCTTCTTTTCAACCACAGTTAAAACTGGGGTTTTATGAGCCAAGACTTTATCAGTTTAGATTCAGAAGTCTCACAATACTTACAACCTGCTCGTTTTCGATTACTTTTCTCGGCTCTGTTTTCAACAATTTTTCATTACTGACACATACTAATTTCTAGAAACGTTACAGGGAATCGTTTTGGTGACTGTGTTATGTTATTGTTTATAATTTTATAAATTATAAAATTATTATTTAATTATATTTATTTATTTAATTATAAAATTAATAATTGTTTATAATTTTATAATTTTAATAAATACTTTTATTATAAACTTCTTATTCGTATCCATTTCATGTATTCATAATTATGTTTATACTTATATCTGTTATCTAATACATGCTTGACAAAATAAATACATAAATAAAAAATAAAATAAAATAAAATAATAAAATAAAATAAATAAAATAAAATAAAATAATAAAAAAATAAAAATAAAAAATAAAAAATAAAAAAAAATAAGTCTGCACTTTGAATCATTTAATGATTGCAAGATTGAATCTAGGTTGATCATTGGGACCAGAGGTTTACTCTTCCAAGCTTTCAGACTCATCCTGGAACCCATTTTCAGGGAACTTCTCTCTAGTGGAATATCTGCTTTGGACTATTCTATACTTTATATTTGCCTTTATTCATTTAAATATTTTTCTGGCCTTAATTGCATCAGTTTGAACAACTTGCTTTTGTGCAGCTAAAATCGACTCTTTTGTTACCTTTTTTATTGCTCTAGGTGTAACCCATTCCTAGGTTATATTTTTATACCCTTTCCCTTTTATCTTTTGAATTATTACCATATTTTTTGGAAAAAATACAGTATTAAGACTGATGTCTCAGTCAAGGAGGGAAAAAATCATTTTGTTCAAGAATTATGTTGCATGCTTTTGTAAATTGTCAAGTTGGTGATATAGAGATCTGCTACAGAGATTCAACTACTAGAGACCATGAAACAGGAATGGAATGCCTAGAATCATAGGCAAGAAAACGTAAATATTATTTTAAGGGTGCACATAAGAGAAAGCAATTCTTTGAATGTTTTGGTTCTGACATTTCTTGAAACAGAATGCTGCACTAGATTTGGAAGAGAAGCAGCCTATTCCTTCTGGATTTTGTTTTCATTAGTTTGCATACAATGACATCAATGAAAAAGTTAAACATTTCTCTTGAGCAGGCCAGTTCTGTGATACACTTATTGGGAGTGAACAGCAATATCTGGAGTACATTCTAAATACACACAATACCATCTTACCTGCTGAGATTCTTCCCATCCTATGGCCCCCTCTCAGCTGGAAACAAATATATCAAATTTAATTGCTTATTTTCCCAGTTTCACTTTGCTTCATCTTGTTTCTATATCAGTCGATATTTATTTTTAAACTACATGAAAATAATGTACGCATTGTCATGTGCATTGTCTCCTAATGTTAGTATTTTTGTATGTCTTCCTGCTAAGCTACATATTTTGGGGGCAGTTATAGTTGTATTAAACTGAATGTATTTTTATGCAAACTCTTCTTCTTACGTTCCCATCCTTGACAGGCACTTTTCTGTAATGTGTGCATTAGGAAAATTGAGAAAGCATTTGCTTACAGTTTGCTAGCATTACCCTTCCTCCTAAGAGAGTGGAAGTAACCTCATAGACCAACATTTTCATTTTCTTCAGACAAATATGTGTAGCTGCAGCATTGCTGCTGAGCTGATAGACAGAGGCTAGTGAGGCTACTGCAGTTTGCCTCAATGAGGGTCTTCATGCCATAGAAACAATCTAATAGGTCCAAGCAAGGTGTTGAAGTTAGCAGGATTTCCTTCATTCAGATATGTCATATCAGTTCAGGTGTTTGTCCAGTAGTTCCAATACTTGATTGGAAGAATTGGAAGAGACATTTGTGTGATTAGCACACATGCAACCTGTCCCTTACTTCACTATGAACTTTTCTGCACAAGAGACTTTGAATATTCCAAAGGAGAATCGTAACAAAGAATTGTTAAGAATTTTGGACTATTGTCACTTGCTCTAAGTAGGACTGCTCTCGAATGTTAAATGTACCAATTTAATGTTTAAATTGGTACAGCATGGAACAGCCCTGTTGGTCACATAATGCCTCTGTGGGAAGAAATGTCCATCTGGTTCAGTTCCAAGCAGGGAGAAAGATACTGGAAACATGGAGGCTGATTGGAAAGATGGTTTAATGATGAACAGAACCACCAATCACATGGTTCTGGTTCTGGAGTTGAGAGTAGCGAGGGGGTTTATACCTTCTCTTGGGCTTTGCACTTGAACTTCCTGTTCCTGTGCAATGTATTCTATTGGCTGTTGTCAGACTCCCATGGGGCCATGTAGGGATTATGTAGGGGACATAGCTGGCTCTGTAGGTTGTCTGAGCTCCCAGGTTTGGTTGAAGTTTCTGCAGGTGATGCAGTGAAGGGGCATTGGGCAATTCCTATTAGGGCTGAGGGATAATCCTACCTGACAGAGGTGATAATTAATCTCACAAAGGAGAAGTTTGATCTTTTCCCAGACATCAGACATTAGAAAAGAAACCGCAGTTTAAAAGTCTAAGTAAAAATATTTATTTCAGTACAAAAACAATAAATCCTCATTAGTTTACATCTCTGGTATAAAAGTAGGTCTTCCTTCAATGGAAGCCAGTAACAGAAGGAAAGAATGGAATGCACACATGCGTACAAGAACATATCAATCACGCGCTCAGGAATAAACCATTATATTAGATAGGGATGCTTCTCCCTGCATATACATATGACAGGCAATAAATCACTGCGTGACACTACCTTTGTTGGATCTTGGGTGAGGGTATTTGCTTATGAATAGAGCTATCTATCTCTTTATCTCTTAAGTGCTGACAGCTGCTGAGGGTTATTAAAAAAGGTAAGGACTACTTTCTGTCTCCAAGAGCATATTTCTCCCTTTAAGGAAATATAATTCCTTAATATTCTGCCTTTTTAATATTTCCCAAATCATTCTTCTAGGAGAGGCATGCGTGCTAACTTTCTACACCTCTATTCCAGCTACATGGCCTTCCAATACAGTTTAAGATCTCTAAAATCCTACACGTCTGAAGGACTGGTTATCTTCAAAAATGTCCATGATTCAGAATAAATCTACCTGTCTGATAAGTGAAAGCCTGCTGAGGGTTCTACCCTCAAGGAACTACATCATTAGGGATCCTTGTAGCTGGATCTTCTCAGTGGTCGCTCTTCTTCTGTGGAATGACCTGCCCTCATGTATGTGGATCAGCATTTCATAGATAAATAATTGCAAGAATGTAGACCTCTGAATCTATAAGATTTTAGGGATGTTAAATCTGGGCCTATCCCTAGAAGATGACACTATTCTGCTTATTTTCTACTTCCCTTCCTTCCTGAATGTTGCTTAACTTTAATGTTCTCCACTATTCAGAACCAGTATATTAGTAAATGCTAGGGAGAAATACATGACACAATTGCCTTTTTTCAGTGATGCAACAGCTTGCTACAGGGATGCTTTAAGATGTATGTATTTAATACCATTTATATGCCCCACACAAATGCAAGCAATTAGTCTGGGTAGCCCAAAAATGCAACCATCTTAATTTTCTCTTCTTTCATTTTCCATATTCTTTCCTCTGCCAGCAAAGCTAACAAAGTATTTGAGAGCATCTTCAATACAAGATCCATCTGCATCAAGAGTGGATCAATTTGGAGCTGACAAATGGAGCTTATTTTTTTACTGATAGAAATGTATTACAGTATAAATAGAAATGCTATTTTTCAAAGGATCTTGATAAAGTCGTTCAGATCACACTTGCCAGAGATGGAAGCAGTTCAAGTTCATTTATAGCTCATTTCCAAAACACACCTGATGAGATCATGTGGTCAAATTAAAAGATTTCTTTTAAAAGAATAACCATCAGTGCGGCTATGCCAGAGCGCATAGATAGATGCCAGACACCAGAGCACAACACATCTCAGTTCAAGCCAATCGAAAATTCTTAGAATAAAATTGGGAAAATGTGCTCATCCTTCTTTTTAAATGGGCTAACTGATTCAAAGCGAACTACCCAGATTAATGTTGGCTAGGGATGTAGAACTGTTTTTGCAATTTTAAAATCTATACTATTGAAAATTCGTTACTCATCTGCCAATCATTTGCTGCGGCAAAAATGAATCAAGACCTTATTTTCATCTTACTGTTAAAAAGCCAATTCATACTTCATGCTCTTCCATGCTGGACATATTCATTGTAGGTTTAAGAAAATCAGGATACCATGTGGGACAAATATACAAGTCATTAAGCAATGAATTTGTATTCACTAATTTTTAAATCCCATGGGCCAAAGAGCCTCTCTGTATAATTTTAATTTTTTTAAAAAAAATATTTCCTTTCTACTTACTTTTAGTTCCCTCCAATGCTTATTTTTTAAAGCTGAAAACAAGTAATGTAAATATGCCAAATTATTATTAGAAATTAAGAATACTAACATGAAATACTATTTGTCAAATATTTAATATCTGAAGGATGACAGGTAATATTTCAAGGTCTTGGTTGTAGGTACATTTCAATCTTGCTATCAGATTTTGCATAAATGTATTATCCGCTGGCTCCCAATATTGTGGTGAAGCATCCACCATGTAATCATGATGTATTGTAAAGAAATATGGATAAATCTAATTCCAGGCCATGCTAATTTCATATGTATTCAATGAAAAACTGATTTCTGCCTCCATTTGTGTATCAACCTTCTGCATTGCATTTTAATTCGTTATTTGCTGTAAATTGGTTATTTTGAATACCTTTTCTACTAAGCTATGGATTTTTTTGCATGCAGATTAGATAGATAGATAGATAGATAGATAGATAGATAGATAGATAGATAGATAGATAGATAGATAGATAGATAGATAGATACATACATGCATGCATGCATGCATGCATGCATGCATACATACATACATACATACATACATAGATACCAGATAGATAGATAGATAGATAGATAGATAGATAGATAGATAGATAGATAGATAGATAGATAGATATAGATGACAGATAGATGTTAGAAATAAA
Source organism: Diadophis punctatus similis (assembly GCA_023053685.1). Classification (NCBI taxonomy): domain Eukaryota; kingdom Metazoa; phylum Chordata; class Lepidosauria; order Squamata; family Dipsadidae; genus Diadophis; species Diadophis punctatus. The sequence goes on along the minus strand of JALIGW010000016.1, from coordinate 10,300,424 downwards.
TAAATAAATAAATAAATAAATAAATAAATAAATAAATAAATAAATAAATAAAGAAGGATAGATAGATAGATAGATAGATAGATAGATAGATAGATAGATAGATAGATAGATAGATAGATAGATAGATAGATAGGAAGGTGAGTCAAAAAGTAATGCCATTTTCTTTAGGACATGTATAATTACCAACACAGGAACATGTAGCATACATCAAAATGAAGCTGGTCCTCTGTGGATCACATCCCTACTTCTCAACATAGTCACCGTTTCTCTCAATAGCAATGTTCCACCTTCAAATGAGAGCATGTATCCCTGCCACGTAAAATTTTGTTGACTGTTCTTTGAGCCACTTCTTCACTGCAGTTTTCACTTCCTCGTCACTGGAATAATGTTTGCTTCCCAAACCCTCTTTCATGGGGCCGAAGAGATGATAGTCCAAAGACGCTAAATCTGGTGAATATGAAGGATTATATGATCACCTTTTGCAACCTTCTGACAAGCAAAGCCAATAGAGAAACCAAATTCAGTTAACAACTGTGTTACTAACTTAACAATTGCAGTGATTCACTTAAAAACTGGCAAGAAATGTTGTGAAATGGCACAAAATTCAGTTAACAACTGTCTCGCTTAGCAACAGAAATTGTGGGCTCAATTGTGGTCATAAGTCAAGGACTACCTGTAGGTACATGTATCATCTTCATTTTCATTTAACAACCCCATAATCCCTTGTGGGGTAGAATCTGGGCAATTGAATGGAGCTAGCAGAGTGTTTTAATGGCCGGATGCCCTTCCTGTTGCCAATGTGGAGTTTTGTTCAGCAGATATATTCTCAGTGTGCCCAGAGAGAGAAATATCTGCCTCTACCTAGGATCCAACTCACCTGTAGGTACATTATGCACAATCAAAACAAAATAAAACAAAAGCTCAAAGGACAAATTCAATGGTCTTTTTCTATCTTTGTATCATGGGTGAAATTCAGCAGGTTCTGACAGGTTCTGGAGAACTGGTAGAGGAAATTTTGAGTAGTTCAGAGAATCGGAAAATACCACCTCTGGCTGGCCCCAGAGTGGGGTGGGAATGGATATTTTGCAATATCCTTCCCCCAGGAGTGGGGAGGGAATGGGGATTTTGCAGTATCCTTCCCCTGGAGTGGGGTGGGAATGGAGATTTTTCAGTATTCTTCCCCTGGAGTGGGGTGGGAATGGAGATTTTGCAGTATCTTTTCCCTGCCATGCCCACTAAGCCACGCCCACAGAACTGGTAGGAAAAATTTTTGAATTTCACCTCTGCTTTGTATACAGTATATATTGTTTTAACTACTTCTAATATACACACAGATACTCTATAACTCAGATTTTTACCACCTTCCAAGCATTCTTTTAAAAAATACATTTTTCCAAATAGATGTTGCTTCATACATTTTGGCTTATTTGCTGAGAACTATGATCAACAGATGATCGCGATTATTGCTAATTGTTAATTATTGCTAATTGAAAACCATTCATGACACCATAGTGAAATTTGTGTAGAGGGCACTCATCTATCTTATCTGACATGCAGATCTCATTTGCACACAATAACTAAATCTTCTATCTTCTGTGCAGGTTTTTGAATTAACAGCTTCTTGTTCGAGCGCCTTGCTCTAGTACGGTTCATGGACAATTGGGAAATTATTTGAAGAATTGTAAAAGATACATTCATCTCTTATTTTTCATTGAACAACGATCTCTCTGGATTGTCTGCAGCCTCTCCTAATTCTCCCACCTGAATTAAAACAATTCCTCCCATAGGACTTTTTCAGAAGAGGAATAATGTGGAGATGCAACAAAGTAGTGAAGAAATATAGAAAGAGGGGAAAAAAACATCCAGTATGCTGGGCAATCTTGGTGAACTAAAAACACTAATAAAAGAACTTCTAAAGCATTTCAAGAATGAAGCAGGAAAATTAAGTTCTTTCCTGCAATTTAGGAATAAGGAGATTAGTAGAACTTCAGTCCAATGCTTACCATTTTTTTCTCAACTTCTGTATGCTCTTCTTTTCAATATTAATTTACCGTATTTTTTGGAGTATAAGACACACAGAAGTATAAGACACACCTTAGTTTTGGGGGAGGAAAACAAGGGAAAAAGGCCTCTGCCTCCAAGCAATTTGCCAAACAGCAAACAGCACAGATGATATACACTGTTTGCTGTGTATTTCTGTGCATGTGTGCCTGACCCATAGAAATAGCAAAGAATTGGAGAAATGTACGTTATGCCAGAAAGTTTTCTTAAATGTAGGCACACTAACTCCTCCCAATTATTTAAATAGATCTACTCCAAGGTAACTAAACTCTAATACTAAACAGGACACTGTTACATTTCATACTATACTTGTACAGAGCTGTTAAAATTAATTAAAATTTCTGGAAGTATATATTATTCTCTATTATTTAAAAGAAGATACAATAGCACTGGGCCTCTTCAGAGCAAGCATTTCTTTTTAAAAAGCTTCTTTATTTTGTTAAGTTGTCTAGATTTACAGGGATCTCCAACCTTGACAACTTTAAGACTTGTGGACTTCAACTCCCAGAATTCCACAGCCAGCAAAGCTAACAAAGCTGGCTGTTGAATTCTGAGAGTTGAAGTCCACAAGTCTTAAAGTTGCCAAGGTTGGAGACCCTTGGCTCTAGAACAATAATAAAGCAGTCTTTAAAAAATAAGTCTAATAATTTGAACATTCTACAGACATTTATAGTTATTCACTTACCCCTTTGCAGCCAGTTCAGCAAAAATAAAAACCTGCATGTCTAATCTCTCCCAGCTATTTGCCTCTTTGCAGTTAGTTTCACTTTCATTTTTCCACGTGGCAAAGCTAATCAGCTGTCGATCGGGAAACTGCTACTGACTTGCTTGGGTTTACAGGCTCTTCCCTCTTTCCTGCAAGCAGGTAAATTGCTGGAAGACAGAGGCCAAAGGGTGGTGGTGGCTGGGTGGGTGGGACTACATTCGATGTATAAGATGCACCCAAGTTTTCACCCTCTTTTTTGGGGTAAAAAGGTGCGTCTTATACTCCGAAAAATACGGTATCTATTTTATGCTCCTATATGCTTTTTTTAAACATATGTTCCACATAACATACACACTATGTTTTTAAAAAATTAATGCAGGTGGAAAGCTTTTTCTCATATCTGTAATTTTTAGGAACTCTCCAATTGAGAATAATCAAAGGTAGACAAGACTAGGTTCATCTCAGGTAGTTAATGGTGCAACCATTCATAGGAGAGGAAATCTTCAAGAAAAAGAAAATCAATTTTAATCCCAGTATTTATGTTTATATGTGAACCTGGAAGTAAGTCCATATTTACACAGGAGACACCAATTGTTACATTCTCTAGAGGTGAATTGGATCAACTCAATCCAGGCAATAAATTGAGGGATCTGTTCATGGTTCTGAAATTCAATACAAATGCAGTTGGATTGAATCTCTGAATTGACTTGAAAGCCAGTTCAAATGTTTCCAAAACAATTTGGACATTCTGACATGTACAGAATTGACTTTTTCTGAATTGATTCAGAAATCTGAATTGAACTGCCCCAATTCAAATGTTTGATGCATACATTCAGATCATTGGATGAAATTGGAACGTTTGTTTGACCAGAATCAAATAATTCCTACCAGCCTGAATCCTGTTACTCAATGAGTCTCTCACCCATGGATTAAAGCCAGAGGATTAAAGCAAGACTTTTGAATTTAGAACTTAATTTATATTGTATTAATGCTTGGAATATATATTCACGCTACTGCTTTACTGCACTTGTTTTTGCTTTATTTATTGAGTGATCAACTTTGCATGGCTGTCCACGTCATGGAAAGTAATTCTGGGTGGCGTACAGCAATCCAATAAAACAGCACATATATAAACATTATAAAATATAAGAATCTATATCAAAATGTAAATATTATTAAAATCAAAATAAACAAACCCTAGGCAAATAGAAAATTAGAATATCCATGTCTCCGGTTCCATAGGGCCCCCAGATTTGGTGACATAACCAGATCTTCTTGACTTCTGGAACAGGAAGAGGTTCTGGAACTTGACTTCTGGAACATGGTGCTAATCTAATTTGTTCCATAAGCAAAGTAAGATCATCATCTGGGACCCATCAGATCTACAACTCTAGTTAATGGTACCTGCAGCATGGCTTCTCTGCCAGAACTTATGGGTAGGGTTGATGTAATTAGGGATAGGCAGTCACTTGGCTAATCCAGTCTTATATCATGAAGGGTTTCAAATATTAAAATCACCCCCATTGTGTTGTAGAGTGGTCCTGGGACTCTCAAAATCCAGATCTTCCAGAAAACAATCCTTTCTCAATTCATGGTATTGATTGCCAACTCAAATGTCATTAAACCTTCCAACACATACGATGCTGGTCTTAGTTTGCTTTAAAAGGTCTAATGTTGCCTTGCCATCATACACAAAGAACATAGCGTTAGCATCCCTTTCTTAGAAAATATCAACTTCATTATTTGGGCATCGTAGAATTACCAAAGAGGCTTCAATCGAATAAGTGAAATAGCAGTTCTTTTTAATGAAACCTGTAGATAATTCATTCAAAACATGTCAGTCATATTTTGCCTCCCAGAAGATCATAAAAAAGGAACACAGATACCTTGCATTTCTTATGGGGCTTCAATTTCCCAATTTTTTACGAACATAATGTCTTTGGGAAGAAATTACTCAGAATTAGTAATTTCTGATCCTTCCTGGAACAGCCTCTCAGCAGAATCTGAGCTGTGACACTTCAGCATAATCATGCTTGATTACACACAGGATGTTATCCCAGATATCAGCAAATGGAAATAGCAACTTAGCTGCATCCTTCTATATGATTGCAATGTGCTCCAACATATCATTTTTTTATTTAAAGAAATAGTACTTTAGTACCAATGAAATGTTGTTTTACCCCCATGGAATCATCCAATTGTTCATTTCATATATATGTATTATATATGTCCCTCTCACAGTAGTAACTGTGAGAGGGACCTTGGAGTCCTAGTGGACAACCATTTAAACATGAGCCAGCAGTGTGCAGCAGCTGCCAAAAAAAGCCAACACAGTTCTAGGCTGCAATAACAGAGGGATAGAATCAAGATCACGTGAAGTGTTAATACCACTTTATAATGCCTTGGTAAGGCCACACTTGGAATACTGCATCCAGTTTTGGTCACCACGATGCAAAAAGGATGTTGAGACTCTAGAAAGAGTACAGAGAAAAGCAACAAAGATGATTAGGGGACTGGAGGCTAAAACATATGAAGAACGGTTGCGGGAACTGGGTATGTCTAGTTTAATGAAAAGAAGGACCAGGGGAGACATGATAGCAGTCTTCCAATATCTCAGGGGTTGCCACAGAGGGGAGGGAGTCAAGCTATTCTCCAAAGCACCAGAGGGTAGGACAGGAAGCAATGGGTGGAAACTGATCAAGGAGAGAAGTAACTTAGAACTAAGGAGAAATTTCCTGACAGTTAGAACAATTAATCAGTGGAACAACTTGCCTCCAGAAGTTGTGAATGCTCCAACACTGAAAGTTTTTAAGAAGATGTTGGATAACCATTTGTCTGAAGTGGTGTAGGGTTTCCTGCCTAAGCAGGGGGTTGGACTAGAAGGTCCCTTCCAACTCTGTTTTTCTATTCTATTCTATTTAAGTAGAAACAATATCCAATCACTTGTTTAATTATTGTGCTTGTGCGATGTCTGGATAGTTGGATGCCCAAAATTTTGTAAGATGGCTACAAGTGAAAACAGTAGAAGGACTTAGCTTATTCTTAGCTTATATTTAGTATCAGCATGACTGTTGGTATGTAAAAATAAATGCAGCTGACTAAGATGTGGCCTTGAAAAAAAATGTAACTTGAAACTAAGTAAATACAGCAAGATTTTTTTTAAGCAGGATATTGCTGTATATGGGTCTGGTTTGATAAGTCACAAATTACGCAAGTTTGTTTTAGTGTCAGACCTGTACTTCAGTGAGACCTGCTTTTCGGTAGCCCCTTAAACGTTACCAAAAAAGAGAAAATGTAAGAGGAGGAGGAGGAGGAGGAGGAGGAGGAGGAGAAAGAGAAAGAGAAAGAGAAAGAGAAAGAGAAAGAGAAAGAGAAAGAGAAAGAGAAAGAGGAGGAAATTAAACTTGTATGCAATTGGCAAAATGAAAAGATACACCAACATTCATCTGCAGACACATGCACATACACTGAGAGAGAGAGAGAGAGAGAGACTTTTTATAGGACTAAATGCTAATTGTGTAATGTGTACAATCTTAGTTTATGGAGGAAGTGAAATTTAAGAAAAGGAAACAAAATAAACTTTCTCCCCTGATTACTTTTACACTGGCAGAAAAAAAGAGAGACCTGACTGATACAGATTAACAGAGTTGGAAGGGACCTTACAGGTCATCTAGTCCAACCCCCTGCCCAAGCAGGAGACCCTACATCTGCCTCTACCTAGGATTGAACTCACATCCTCCTGATTGTGAGGCAAGAGTTCTACCTCTAGATTGGAGTAACTAGAAAGAATACTTATCTTAATCTGAATTTTCCTTGTCCAAGTCCAGTATTCAACATGGAAGAATAGGAGATAGGATTGTATCCACTAATGCTAAATTGTACCCCAGTTTCTAAACTGATCCTAAGTGCATATCATTGCATGACCAAAGTACGTCCAAAATACATTCCAGCTAACTCTAATTCATATGGCCTTTCTTTATTAATTGAGTCAGATGAGTCTTATTTAAGGACCCATAAACTCCAGAGTGGAACCTCATAAGATCAATTCTGTCCGAAGGATGGAAGAAGTTGGCGTCAAAGAATTAAAGAATTTCATTCTAGACAGAGATATATTTTTCTGTCACTTTAGAAGTAACACTCGACACAGAATTTCATCTGTTTTGCAGGAAACAACTGATCTGATATTCTGGATCTGGTGATCTATCATCCTGGAATCTCTCAACTGAATTGCCAGTTGGTTGATTGATTATATGCTATCAAGATGCTGTTGAGTCTTAGTATCCACACAGATAGATTTTCTCCATGATGATCTTTCCCTAACTTTGTCTTTCAGGTCTTCCTGAAAGACAAAGACATTAATCACCATTATAACGGAGTCCAGATAGATTGTACATTGAGTTCCTCCAGCTTAGAAGTTTTCAAAGATGCAAAATGGTCACTTCCAGTTGGTGAGAAGTTCTACCATTCACAAATAGTTACATGATGTCCAGTAATCAGTATACAGAATAATAACAATAGAATGTACTCCTGAATTTTTCTTATTGGGAATAGTTAGAAAACAATACCCTAAAAATGTTAAATACTTAATGTTGCATATTGTGACAGCGGCAAGAATTGGGTACGCGCAACATTGGAAGGACATTCAAGTGCCCTCAGAGAACGCAATAATGGCAAAGATATATGACTGTGCTGAGATGGATAGATTAACTATTGAACTGAAAGGACAAAAAGATTCGGAATATTACGAAATATGGACAAGATGGTATGAATGGACCAAAAAAAAATAAAGTCTGAGAGACAATGCAGGACGAGGACGCAAGATCTTATAAATATTTATTTATTTATTAGTGAGATTTATATACCGTCTCATAGTGCAAGCACTCTCTAAGCGGTTTACACCAGTAAGCAATGTATATTTATATTGCCCCCAACAATCTGGGTCCTCATTTTACCTACCTCGGAAGGATGGAAGGCTGAGTCAATCTTGAGCCGGTGAGATTTGAACCGCTGACCTGAGGATCACCGTCAGCTAAAGTGGCCTGCAGTACTACACTCTAACCGCTGTGCCACCTCGGCTCTTAATATGAATATTAAGGCTCTTAAATATGAATTAAATAATGTATAAACTATGTTAACTTAATAACAATGTATGGAAATGGGTGTATACTTGTGTAGAAATATCATGATGTTTTAAAACGGAAAATTAATAAAGAAATTTTTAAAAAAGAATAATAATAGACTTGGAAGGGACCTTGGAGGATCTCTAGTCCTACCTTCTACTCAAGCAGGAAACTCTATACCATTTCAGACAAATGGCTGTCCAGTCACTTCTTAAAAGCCTTCAGTGATGAAGCACCCAAAACTTATGAAGGCAAGCCGTTCCACTGGTTAATTGTTCTCACTGTCAGAAAATTTCTTCTTAGTTCTAGGTTGCTTCTCTCTTTGATTAGTTTCCATCCATTATTTCTTGCCTTGCCTTCTGCTGCTTTGGAAAAGTTAGAATAATTTATCAGTGGAACGAGTTGCCTCCAGAAGTTGCGGGCACTCCAACACTGGAGTTTTTAAAGAAGAGATTGGGCAAGCATTTGTCTGAAATGGTATATGATTTCCTGTTTGAGCAAGGGGCTGAACTAGAAGACCACCAAGGTCACTTTCAACTCTTTTATTCTGTTAATGCTGCGGTTTGGGACCTTTGTAGAAAAAAAATGTTGCGTGGTTATCTTGGGACAGAGAGTGGGTTTTAATAAAGCTTTAATGAGTGATTAACGTGAAGACTTTATTCCACAAATAATGGCTGGATCTGTGCACGTAGTATCTGGAATCACAAAGCCTATGACCTGCCCTCTCCAAGTAGTCATTGAAGGTGTAAAAAGTGCTAACAGCCTGTATTAATGACACCACAGATTCTACTCCCTTGACAAGAGTAAAGTGAAACAATGTTAAAATCATTCCATTTTGGCATAGTTTAAAATGCAGTGTGAACACAGGATTTCTACCACAATCATTTGACAAAGTGATATTAATTTGCACCACAGTGCTTAATTTGTGTCAATTAGTTAGCATTGCAGAATTCCTGTCTTTTTGTTTTCTTTTCAAACTACAGATTCATTATAGGCTTCAGATTTATGAGGTTATTTAAAGAATAATATCAATACGAGATTCCCCCCCTGCAGTTTTTATGAAACTTTGTTTCCATCTTTGGTATTTTGACCCAACTTTACAAGTACCATGTTTTCCCCCAAATAAGACATCCCCCGAAAATAAGCCCTCCTCCAAAAATAAACCCTTCCCCAAAAATAAGCCCTCCCCAAAAATAGACCCTCCCCAAAAAATATTTAAATGCATGTGCAGCCGGTCCCCGCCATTTCCTCTGATTAGGATTAGGGAGACAGCGCTGGAAATCAGGTAAGATGGCAAGAGGAGCCCCATCTAGCTCCACACACCCCAAAATAATAAGACCTCCCAAAAAATAAGGTGCTTATTTCAAGGTTCAAAAAAATATAAGACAGGGTCTTATTTTCGGGGAAACACAGTATGGACTGTCCCAACTTTCTTTCTAGTATCCCTTTGGCCATCTCTCCTACCTAAGGCAATTTTTAACCTCAGTGTATTAAAAATCAGAGCATACTGTTGTCTTCCTAGCATGGAATTCTGGGCACAGATCACCCTTGGCATTGACTGCATCAATTTCTTTCCTTTTGATTTGCCAGTAGCTAATTGTGGTTGACTCAGAAAGCTGCAAAGTTTTCCTAGGAGACCGCTAGCTCACCAATAGAGCTTTTATCTGGAAATGACAGTTGGAACTCAAGATGTGGAAAAACCAGGATGATGAACAGAACACAATAACAGAGTTGGAAGGGACCTTGAAGGTGTTCTAGTCCAACCCGCTGCTCAAGCAGGAGACTCTATATAATTCCAGAGAAGTGGCTGTCCAGTCTCACCCACAACTCATTCCACTAATTTATTGTTCTAACTGTCAGCAAATTTCTCCTTAGTTCTAGGTTGCTTCTCTCCTTGATTAGTTTCCATCCATTGTTTCTTGTCTGGCCTTCTGATGCTTTGGAAAATTGGTTGACCCCCCCTCTTCTTTGTGGCGGCCCCTGAAATATTGGAAGATTGCTATCATGTCACCCCTTGTTCTTCTTTGATGCATTGGGGGATTTTGTAGTAGTAGCTACAAAAGGTCTCTGCTAAAAATTGGCTGGATTGTTGTGATGTTACAGAACACACAAATGACATTTGCCTGCCTTAGGTTAGATAGAAGAGACTGGAAAATAAGTAAGAATTCAAGCCTTCTTATGGCTCTGGAATAAACAATTGTCCAGGAAAGCCTAAGCAACAAAGACTGGAAATAAAAATCTAAGGAGGAGGCCTAAAGAGGAAATATGAGTGAAAAAGTAAAACTAGGAGAATGAATGGCAGAGAGAGAAAAATTAAATACTTGTAGCCAGCACTGGAGGCAGAAGTGGGGAACCTAGTGTTGATCCAGCTGCAACAAAGCTCATGCCAAAAGATAACACATTCTTCGCACAGTCTCTAAACAAGAATTTCTTTGACTTCTTCATTTATCTGACTCGAATTTTACAGTCAGTTTGGGCATTATTATTTGGGGGTGTGCAGCACTTTGGACTAGAATACAAAAAAGAGCTTTGGAGCATATTATCCTCTTTTATTGGTACTTTTTACTTATGTTATGTTTATACAAACAACTACTATCCTGTACATGTTTGACAAATAAAAAATAAATAAAATAAAAAATAAATGAATGCTAATGGTCTACATCTCCTTAAACCAAATGCATTTTTCCCTGGAATTACCGTATTCAGTAACTTCAGAGGGTAGAATTCCAGTAACAGACATAGCTGTGTTAAAAAAAACCCAAAAAATTGCAGCTAGGGGCTGTGTGAATACCTCTGCAACATTCCAAGTATCTCTTAGCCTTCTAACCAGAAGCGCTGCACGACTGTATCATTTACTATGGTTCTATGGATTGCATTACCCTTAAAAGCCTTGCAGAAATCTCACTCATTTACTTCCTTACACCATAGTAGACATCCGAAGCTAGTGCAGTCAGATAAAGAAACTTCTTCATTTCCTAGTAGAAGGGCAAAGCGTTAGCACTTTTTCTTGACTTAGAACTGGATTGGGAGAGACACTTGAAGAGGAGAATGCAAAGTCATCTCCAGTGTCCTTTACAGGTGGCTTCCTTGCTACTCTATTTTTCCCTTGGGGTGTATAGGGTGCTCAGGGAGGGGTAGCACCTCTGGTGTAGGGGCATGTCATGTCCTTTTACGGTAGCTCATTTTAGGGCAGCTTTTAGGGCAGCTCGTTCATCTTTGGTCCCCACCTGTCACTCAGCTCTCACCTGTGGCTCCTAGCAGCTGTAGCATGTGCAGCGGCCACACCCCGGGCAACAGCTTCGACAGGCTGGCCAAACCAGGTTGAGAGTAGCCGTTGGGTCATCGACCTTCAAACGGGGAAATTTTGACAGGTCGCACTTACGGTTGTTTTAAATGGAGAATTCAGATGTTTGATGGAAAGTTGGTGAAGCAGACTCGAAGAATGGGTTAAGCACTGTCCTATATGGCTACAGGACCGAGGAAAAAGAGGGGGTGCCAAGGCAAGAGGGTCCTATTTATACTTTTGAAGAAACTCGGTCTTGATTGGCTGGAGGGCAGGTTTAACCCATTCTTGGAGGCTGGATCCACCCACTATGGAGAAAAGGACTTGTCTATTCCGAGCATGTAAAGACAGATTCAAATGGACTGAGCGGATGAAATCTACTAGAATAGGACAACGGTCATGAAGGCGGTCTCTGCAAGTGATGTGGTACGCTAAGAGCACGGCAAGACACGAAAGACGCCCTGGTCAATCACTGCGCCCAGCCCATCTCCAACTGTCTTGACTCTTGTCCTCCTATTTGGAGCAAGATGGAATCTGGGAAAAGAGAGTGAGGCTGATTATGCGCACCTCTCCCTCACTTTAATCCAATTCACGCGCAAGTCTTGACATCCCCCTCCCCCGATTGATAGATGTCAAGATCCTCTTTGAATACAATGGACGAACATCATCATTTTTCCCTTATTGTCATGAACAGAAGGGGTGGGAGGAAGATCAGGTTGATAAGTAGCATAAAAACATTTGGCCTAATTGAAAAGTTGTTATTATTATTGTTTTTTTTATTTCCTGAATAGATTTCTTTGCTTAGGAATTTTAGGTGAAGGGTTTTTATTGGGTCAACGGGGGGGGGGGAATCAAAGTGATTTACAAATATAAATATTAATAAGATAATCTGCAGATTTGCCATCTAAAACACATGACACACAAGAAAAAAATGGAGGAAGAAAGACCATTTAAAAGCTTCAGTTCTCAAAGTCAGTTATGGTTGCAACCATACAGAATGTAAAACATTCAACTGGTCCAAGACTAAGCCATGAAGCATCCACCCAAAGTCAAAATGAACTCTTCAACTTCCTCATAATAAGTGTGTTGGTGAGAGCATACAATATTGGGGAATCCTTGGATTAAAGGTCCTTGCCTTCAGGTTCTTACCTTCCAAAGGAAGACATAAAGGGAAAGGCTTTGAGGTATGGATTGAGGGATAGGACTAGCTACTTGAATATGAGTTAGAGTGACAAAGGCAGCTGGCCTCTCCAATGCAATATGGAATGCCCTACTTCCTTTTCTTTCTTTGCACATGTTGTGTCAGATACTACTGAATCAGAATTACATCTTGATTGCTTAAGACTCACCAATCTGAATGCAACCCAGTGGACCTCCAAGCCAGATCTGTAATACAGTTCATCAAATATTTGATTAATGTGATTAAGACTCCACTCCTCTGCTCACAATAGAACACCTTATGCCACCAGGCTTGAATCTTTGGGCTTAGACAACCTAGAACTATCCCGCCTACAGTCTGACCTAAGCGTAGTACACAAAATTGTTTGCTACAATGTCCTACCTGTCAACGAGTTCTTCAGCTTCAACCGCAACAATACACGAGCATGTAATAGATACAAACTCAAGGTAAACCACTCCAAACTCGATTGCAGAAAATACAACTTCAGCAACAGAGTGGTCAATGCCTGGAATGCACTACCTGACTCTGTTGTTACATCCTCAAACCCCCATAAATTCAACCTTAAACTGTCTACTGTGGACCTCACCCCATTCCTAAGAGGTCTGTAAGGGGCGTGCATAAGCGCACCAGTGTGCCAACTGTCCCTATCCTGCTGTCCCCATTTATTCGTCCCCATTTCCTGTGTTCATGTTTATACTTATACCTGTTATCTCGTACATGCTTGACAAACTAACTAAAATAAATAAATAAATAAATAAATTTGCAGCCATTCATTTAGTAACCATTCAAAGTTACAATAGCACTGAAGTAAAATGACTTAACAACGGTTCCTCGCACTTAAGAGTATTCACAATCACGTGATTGTTTTTCTGTGCTTAGCAACTGACATGTATTTATGATGGTTGTAGCATCCTGGGGATTATGTGATCTCCCTTTGGGTTCTTCCTAGAGAGCTCCAACAAGCGAAGTCAGTGGGGGAAGCCAGATGGCAAAAAAGGTTGTAAAATCATTCCTGGTCATGTGATAATTCACTTAATAACTGTGTTACTGAGCAACAGAAGTTCGGGTCCCAGTTGTGATTATAAGTCAAAGAATTCCAGGAGGTCAAATAACATTATGTGAACTTGTTTTGTTTACTTTAACATTTTTTTGTAACATTACGTGAACTTGTTTTATTCATTTTAATCTACTCAATACAAGTTAATTGATTTCTTTGTTTAATTGTTATCTAAGTGACCGTGCCAGCCTATTTCGTCCTGACCTGTCACTTATTCAGAGATACTTTATGAAAAAATAAAGAAAAAAGAAAAACATAATAACCTCTACATAAGAAAAGGGTTTGTGGTGGCAGGAAAACTTCTTTCAGAGGTGTCTGAGAGTAAATGGGATTTCACTTTAATTTTGAAGAACAAAAAGATAATTAAAAAATACCCTCAGCAAGAGGCTGCAAAATACCACCTCATTTAGTGTACAAATATTACACATTTCAGGGGTGAAATCCAGCAGATTCTGACAAGTTCTGGAGAACCGGTAGCAGAAATTTTGTGTAGTTCGGAGAACCGGCAAATACCACCTCTGGCTGGCCCCAGAGTGGGGAGGGAATGAGGATTTTGCAGTAACCTTCCCCCAGGAGTGGGGAGGGAATGGAGATTTTGCAGTATCCTGTTTCATTTTTAAAAAAAAATATGAAAGTTTGATTTTGATTTGCTAATTAGATGGGTTTGCTGTTATAGGAATGACTACTATTTAAAAAATGTTAAGCCTGTGGTGTTATTATCTTCTGCTGTGCTAAAAAGAATTGGAAGTCTCCTTCTACCACATACGTTCTCCTTTTTCCCTTTTTTCCTCCACTAGTTTCCCATTATTTTCATTTTCTTTGTATTTTATATTCTGATAAACTAATTTATTTATTTATTTATTTGTTTGTTTGCTTGTTTGTTTGTTTGTTTGTTGCATTTGTATGCCGCCCACTCCACAGAGACTCTGGGCAGCTCACAACAGTAAAAATTTACATGCAACAACAAATATAAAAAGCATTAAAAACAATAAATATTAAAACATTAAAAAACATTAAAAACCACAATTTAAAAACCCATACAATAAATCATTCATGGGGCCAAGAATGATCGATTTGTATTAAAATCATTGGCCCCAGGCCTGTCGACAAAGCCATGTTTTAACTGCTTTTCTGAAGGCTGGCAGGGTGGGAATAATGCGGATCTCAGGAGGTAGTGTATTCCAGAGAGCCGGTGCTGCCACAGAGAAGGCCCTTGTTCGTGGGCCCGCCAGCCGACATTGTTTGGCTGACGGGACCACCAGCAGGCCAACTCTGTAGGCTCTAATCGGTCTTAGGGAGGTATGTTGGAGAAGGCAGTCTCGGAGGTAAACTGGTCCTAACCCATGTAGGGCTTCAAAGGTAATCACCAACACCTTGAATTGCGCTCGGAGCCCTATGGGCAGCCAGTGCAGTTTGCGAAGGATGGGTGTCACATGGGTGTATCTAGGGACACCCATCACCACACGCACCACCGCATTCTGCACTAGCTGCAGTCTCCGAATGTTCTTCAAGGGTAGCCCCATATAGAGTGTGTTGCAATAGTCAAGACATGAGGTAACAAGGGCATGAGTGACTGTAAGTAGTGCCTCCCGGTCCAAGAAGGGATGCAACTGGTGCACAAGACGAACTTGTGCAAAGTAATAACATTTTACATCTGTGAGAATTCAGTGGGCAAAACTAATCTCATCCAATCAGTTCACCGAGATCTATGGCAAGCTGTCAGCCCTTTGAGAGAGACCAAGTTCAGAAACAGACAATGTTGGGTTTCCAGGAATATTATTTCACTCTGGCAGTGAATAACAGACTCTTGAATTTTATCCTGGGTCCTCTCATATTACATTATTTAGAGTTTTTTTCCTCACACCTCTTTCAACGTATTGATTATGTAATTGCTTCTCCAAGTCAGCTTGTTTCTTCCTTTCCCCTTTTGCATGCCTTTGGGCTGGCTTTAAATCTCTTTACACATCCTTATCTAAGGTAGGATTTTGATTGATAGATATGTCATCAAGTTGATTTTGACTCTAAGCAATCACATAGATAGAACTTCTTCAGGTTGATTTATCTCTGATTTGATCCCTCAGGTCTTCCAGTAATGCTCTGTGGTAATTAAGTCCATCTATCTTGTTGGTGGTTGTTCTCTTCTTCCCCTTTTTTCCCCATTCCTTCCAGCATTATAGATATTTTGCAAGAGCTATATTGTCATTATTGTGTAGTGGGCTTCAGTAGGGAAGAAGCTGACCAGCATAGCTACAACAGCATTTATTGACTCAAAACTGTACTGAGGAACAGCAGGCAAATATCTATAATTTATATTCTAGGCCCACAGGGCCTTAACCAATCATAATCCTTGAATGACCCAAGATTCCCTCTAAAACAGTTGGAGTTAACAGTTAGAGTCATCTAAAGGTTAGTTTCACTTTAGCAGGGCTTAACACAACTATATATATTCAATACGTAACAGTCATGTAATGTGTCCAAAAAGTAGACCAGATCTTAAAAGCTGTTATTTTCTTATCTGTTCATGTGGCCTTTCTCAGTAACACTTTTCGATATAGGGGACACATGAACTATAGTTTACTCAGTTGGCTGGATTTTACACAACAGATTTAGTCATAGATTAATCTATGTGTTACTCTACCATAGATTAATTATCTCGGTTTCCACACACTATATTAAAATGTGGTTTGCTGCACTGCCTTCTTCTAGTCTGTTCTAGATGTTTCCTCGACCATATTTTAAGGCCTTCCCCATACTGTATATACTTAGCCAGAACATGAACATGCCCCAACAGGCTCTTTGTTATGCCCTGATAATGCCATAATCTCATCCCCAAACAATATTTAAAGCAGCTTAATATCCTTTGCTGTTCCTGTATTTTTCCTCTTTAAAGCAATAGTCTGTGGCAATTCTGGCATGGGTGCAATTTGATGTGTTTCAGTGACCAATCAGTTTGTGCTGCAAACAAGTAATTTCAAGGATAAGATGTATTCATTGTAGGCTTTTGAGGGGAATTGCACACACCCCTTCCACCAATCCCTGGACACTATTATCCAAGTCTATTCTTTGGCCAACAGGAAATTCAGATTCTTTGAAACTAACTCCCCCCCCCCTTATCTTCTAGGTCTTGAAAGCAATTCCTATCTCAAAGGTCTTAGAGATGAGTAGCTATCTAGCAATGGCCCCTGGGGGAGCAGGTACAGGGAAACAGGAGAGAGTGTGAGAGACAATTCTCTCTCTGCTAATTCATGAGTCAATTTTTGTATCTGCCCATTGTGCTTAAGGCTGCTTTGGAATACCCTTTCAGAAAAAAAGCTAAGCCCATGTCCTTAGCAATGGTTTCAGTGGTGGGTTGCTACTGGTACGTACGGTTCTACAAAACAGTAGCAGTGGCAGGAGGAGACTCCGCCCACCTGCCCCAGACACTTCTGTGCATGCCAGTGGTGGGTTTCAAAAATGTTGACTACGGGTTCTGTGGGTGTGGCTTGGTGGGCATGGCAGGGGAAAGATACTGCAAAATCTCCATTCCCTCCCCACTCCAGGGGAAGGTTACTGCAAAATTCCCATTTTTTCCAGATCAGCTGGGACTCGGGAAGCAGAGAATAGATGGGGCGGGGCCAGTCAGAGGTGGTATTTACTGGTTCTCCGAACTGCTCAAAATTTCCACTACTGGTTCTCCAGAACTGGTCAGAACCTACTGAAACCCTGTGCGCATACACAGAAGCGTCGCATGCACAAGTGCATGCACGAGCACGCACGCAAACTAGTAGCGATGGGATTTAGAACCCATCACTGAATGGTTTGCTGGCAATCTTTTGCAATGTTTAATCATTTAGCACAATTTTGCATAAATATTTCTACTGTGGAAGAGGGCATTAGAACAGTATTAAATGGTATCCAAAGGAGCACACTAGCCAGATTACTGCAATCATAAATAATGTAATATCCAGGTCCAGCAACATTTTAAATTGATACACAGGTAATTCTCAACTTGTCCAGCATCCATTCAAAATACAGATGGATCTACCTGGTGGATAATTACAACCAAGATTCTAAGTTCTATGGTGACATGACCATGTTTTATGATAGGTTTGCCAAAACCTGGCATTTACTTCTGTTTTTTGGCAAACGAGCTGATAATGTACCAGTGGTTTGTCTAATGGCTGCAGCGCATTCACTCAATGATTGTGAATTTGCCTAATGACTACAGTAATTTGCACAAAAAAGGTTGTGAAATTGGATAGGTCATGTGACCGACTTGTTTTACAATTTGCATGAGTTACGATTGTGATGGGCAGGTTCCATTACAATCATACAGTCATATGAGCCGTACTGGCAAGATGGTTAGAATACAGTATTGCCGGCTAACTCTTCCCACTGCCAGGAGTTCGATCCTGACCGGCTTGTGGTTGACTCAGTCTTCCATGCTTCCAAGATCGATAAAATGAGAGACCCAGATTTTAGGAGCAACATGCTGATATTGTAAATGCTCTAAAGCACTATAAAGTGCTTATCGGTGTAAGTGATATTGCCATTGCTTTGATTTGAGGACTACTTGTAATTTTCTGCTGGCTCAGAGTCTGGTAGAGAAGAGTTTGACATGATCATGAGGAATCACCTTGTTCTGCCTTTCCCTCTTGGTTTGATTGCCTTAGTTTTCTAGAAAGGAATTCCAACAGAGGCAGCCAGAATGCTATGTCATTCATTCATTCATTCATTCATTCATTCATTCATTCATTCATTCATTCATTCATTCATTCATTCATTCATTCATTTATTTATTTATTTATTTATTTATTTATTTATTTATTTATTTATTTATTTATTATTTGGTTCTTCTATGCCGCCCTACTCCCGAGGGACTCATTTTGCTAAGATCCACAGACTGTGTCCATCAACCCCAGAGATGGTAACGCTAGTCCTGCAATATTTACAGAAGAGCATTTATGCAACTAATCCTATTATCCAAATGTGCTGCCCTGTGGCCAGAAATGTTTATCATAAAAATTCAGCTCTGCTGCTCAAAGGCAAAAGCATACAGAAAGGGGAAGAAACACAAGCTAAGATCGTGGTTTTGAGGGGGGGACCCTAGTTTCCACATATTATATTGGTGTGACAGGTTTTTGTAGCTTTTTTTAAAAAAAAAAACACAAACTAGGACCAGGGCCGGGTTGCTCACTTACCTATACCGGTGTGCTGTGCACGCATCTCCATGTTTTGGGTGCGCATGTGCATGCTATGCGTGCGCTCCCCATTCCGCGATTTTGCTTCTGTGGAAGCAAAATCTCGACGAAATCTTGTGTGGGGATGCGCGCAAGAGAGAGATTTCAGCACGATTTTGCTTCTGCACATACGCGGAGGCAAAATCTCGCCAAAATCTCACGAGCGGACACGCACGTGCATGAGATTTTGGCGCGATTTTGCTTCAGCGCATGCGTGGAAGCAAAATCTCGCTGAAATCTCATGCGCGCGCACGTCCCCTCATGAGATTTTGGCACGATTTTGCTTCCGCACATGCACGGAAGCAAAAAAGCCCAAATATTCTCACAAAAAGATGGTGATGAGCACGACGGACCGGCGGAGACAGCACCGGAGCAGTCTTGCGCAAATTGCACAATCGGCCGCTCCCTATTGGAGCTATGCACCGGACAGCTCAGGTAGGAACCCACCACTGACCAAGACCTGCCAATATGCTTTCTAGGCATTTTTCTGAGAATTACATGATAACAGAATAGAGTGCAGATGTTTGCCAGGCACAGTGTTCAAAAATGGCACGTAGCACTTTAACATAAGACAATGATTTGAATCTTTTCTCCCCCTTTTAGTATCTTGGGTCCACCCCTGCAGAGAAAATCACAGACAATAATTTTACAGTCTAATATTATTGACTTCTCAGAGAACCATTATGATCATTACTTAGCCCAATAATAATTGCATATGTTCTGAGATACTGGAATATTGATTTTAATCAGTAGGTTTAATGCATTAATTTATTACACACACACACATCCCCCCCCCAGGAATGGAAGTTCCAGAAATTATAGCTAATCTAAAGATTCAGTAGAATTACAAGGATGTCAAGCTCCTGAGAGTTACTGCTGAACTTGGAATCAAATTCCAAGTTTGGAACTGTCTGTTACTGAAGCATGAGATATCACCCATTTCAATTAACGTGTTCTCATTTTCTGCTAATATGAGTTTAATGTTATATGGCTCACCAGCTTAATGGAAACTGTTCTCAGAAAAACAAATCTCTAAATTCCTGAAAAGTTACTCAGTGTTTTCAGAGGCAACACGTTTGACAAAGAGGAACTTACGTCAGCAGGGAACTTGGAGGATCAGGCCACCCAAACGGGCACAACAAAAGCTTCCTGCAGGGCTTGATGAAAGCTGACATTTCTGTTCTATTGGTGTCATGATATAAAACTATTTTGGTTCATTTCACACACAGCAATGCTAGCAAATCTTCTTGTCAGTGTGAGGCAAATCAATTCCCATAGCTCCTAGCTGCTCGCTAGGCCAGCTATCTATCCTGACAAATGGGTATGCTTGCATTTTTATGTGTATGGCTTCCTTAGTCATTGTACCGTTTTAAAGAAAGAATCATATTCTAGAACACCAGGCAAAGCACCTCCAGTGATGGAAAGACAGAAAACATACTTGGCAGCTGAGATGTCTACCTTCTTCTTAGTCAGGATTGGGGTTCTGGGTTCTGAGATAATTAATCCCTGCTGTTTCTCCATTGTGCTTTAGATGTCTTGTTATGGTTCTATTTAAATACTAACTAGACTTTTGGGGGTCTTTTTTACAACCTTGTAATCCCTTTATTTGTGGTAGAGTCAGGGCAACTGAATGGAACTGAGGGTTTACTGGCTGGATACCCTTCCTGATGCCTACATGGAGTTTTCAGCATATATTTTCTCTTTATGCCCTAAGAGAGAAACGTTTGTCGCTACCTAGGATTGAACTCTCAACCTTCCAAATGGGATGAAAGAGTCTTCACCACTAGGCCACCACACCACTCTACTACTAGTAGTACTACTCGGCTGCTAAATACTAAGTTGAATCTTGCTTAACCAGCCAAGGTTACCTAGATGTTGCCATCTAATGACATTTTGTGTCATTGACTAAAATTTATTTCACCTCAAAATCTGCATTGTACAAGGATGGACAGATGGACACACAGAGAAAGAGACTGTAAATTATAGTCTGTTATGCTGCTTCAGGAATCTAGGTCTAGGGCAGGGGTCTGCAACCTGTGGCTCTGGAGCCGCATGTGGCTCTTTCATCCCTCTGCTGCGGCTCCTTGTCGCTCAAAACATGCGTCATAACCGCCAATGTGCGACACCCGCCGGCACACAATTTATTGAGCTTTTCGACCCATTTTTTTTTTTGAGTTCAAAATGTTTTTGTTGCATGCAGAAATAAAAATGTGTTTTCTCTGTAGCAGTTCATTGATTACATAAATGCAACACACTATAGTTTTTTTATATATAGCATAAAGGTAAAAAAACGATATGCAATGTTATCTTCATTTTAGATGTCAAAAGGTTTTTGTGGCTCCCGGTGTTTTCTTTTCTGTGGGAAACAGGTCCAAATGGCTCTTTGAGTGTTTAAGGTTGCTGACCCCTGGTCTAGGGGTATATAAGCAATTGTATATAAATATATAACTTTTTTTTTTAAAAAAACCACTATTGTCTGTACAAAACCCACATTTCTGCTTCCTAACATTATCTCTTTAGGGAGAGTGACCACCAATGAGATTTTGAGTTTTCTGATAATATTTTGCATCACCTGTTTTCTAATCCATCTGGATATTCCAGAAATTAAAATCAAAACTTTATATAGGGCCCTGCCCCTAAGTTATTCTCCAATAGAATTATTTACCGTATTTTTCGGAGTATAAGACACACCTTTTTCCTCCCTAAAAGTGGCTGAAAATTCAGGTGCGTCTTATACTTTGAATGTAGCTTTTTTTTCCAGCCCTAACTAGGTGCTAACAGATCTTCCCAGCTCTTACCTTGCAGGCTTTTTCATTGTTACTCTCTCCAAAGAATGTTTTTCCAGCCCTAAGTCTTTGAAGGTTTTTTTTTCATTGCTCTACTTGCTCCAAAGAAGTTGTTTTCTAGCCCTAACCAGGTGCTAATGATCTTCCCAGCTCTTACTGGCTTGCAGGCTCTTTCATTGTTACTCTCTCAGAAGAATGTTTTCCAGCCCTAAGTCTTCGCAGGGTTTTTTTCCATTGCTCTACTTGCTCCAAAGAAGTTGTTTTCTAGCCCTAACCAGGTGCTAACGATCTTCCCAGCTCTTACTGGCTTGCAGGCTCTTTCATTGTTACTCTCTCAGAAGAAGGTTTTCCAGCCCTAAGTCTTCGCAGGGTTTTTTTCCATTGCTCTACTTGCTCCAAAGAAGTTGTTTTCTAGCCCTAACCAGGTGCTAACGATCTTCCCAGCTCTTACTGGCTTGCAGGCTCTTTCATTGTTATTCTCTCAGAAGGTTTTTTTAAGTCCTAACCAGGAGATAAAATAATGTGCTGCAGCTGCTCCGAATAAGTTTTTTTTTAGCCCTAACTAGGTGCTAACGATCTTCCCAGCTCTTACTGGCTTGCAGGCTCTTTCATTGTTACTCTCAGAAGAAGGTTTTTTTAAGTCCTAACCAGGAGATAAAATAATGTGCTGAAGCTGACCAGACTAAGGATGCTAGCCAGATGAATACCTGGTAGGCAGATTGTTTTCCCCTATTTTCCTCCCCAAAAACTAAGGTGTGTCTTATACTCCGGTGCGTCTTATACTCTGAAAAATACGGTAATAGGAATACAACTGGAAGGGACCTTGAAGGTCTTCTAATTCAATCCCTTGCTCCATAATATAGAAGACCTTATACTATTTCAGAGAAGTGATTCTCCAGTCTCTTCTTTGAAAACCCCAGTGATCGAGCACCCACAATTTATGAAGGCAAGTTTTTCCACTGGTTATTTGTCCTCACTGTTAAGAAGTTTCTCGTTACTTCCAGGTTGTTTCTCTCTTTGGTTAGTTTCCAACCATTGCTTCTCTGTCTTGCCTTCTGGTGCTTTGGAAAATAAGTTGATCTCTTTTCTGTGGCAGCCCCTCAAATACTACAATACTGCTATCATGTCGCTCCTAGTCCTTCTTTTCTCCAGACTAGCCATCCCCAGTTCTTTCACCTGTTCCTCATATGTTTTAGTCTCCAGTTCTTTAATCATTTTAATTGCACTTTTCTGCACTTTTTCCAGTCTCAACATCTTTTTTTATATTTCTAGTTGCTATGCCCCCAAGGAAGTTCAATGGGTCTTTAGGGGATAGGGGAAGCAGTCTGGATACTGTTGTGCCCTATCAGGGGGAGATGGTCCTACTGCCTGAAAGGAGCAGGGGCTCGCCAATTCTTGGCGGCTAGCTCCACCCTACGAGAATGGACGTCTCAGGTAAGTACAACGTCTCATTTTACTTTTGTGCATAAACAAGTATAGTGGTTTGTGCATCTTGTACACCATGTTCTCAACATACTGTTTTTAAACACATCACATGAAAATAAATCTAATGCAATCAGTTTGATTTACTGTCACACGGCATATCAAAGGTGAGTGTTCCAATGTTGATATACATGAATAGAACTGATGGGCAGTTCAAAATTAACTTTGGTATAAATCTCTGGGCATCTGCTTTGATAGCCAAGGTCATGTAAATGAACTTCATTGATTTTTTACATTCCAATTTTTGGTAGTTTTGCAAGAAATCTGTGTGATTTATATATTTCCATACTTTGCAGAAAATAGTATGTCTGAGATAATGAGATTAAACATGAGCCCATTTTTTAAAAAGCATGCAGTATAGTATATGATACACAATTATATATAATTCTTGTTTAAGAGTTTTGAATT
This sequence comes from Diadophis punctatus similis, assembly GCA_023053685.1. Classification (NCBI taxonomy): domain Eukaryota; kingdom Metazoa; phylum Chordata; class Lepidosauria; order Squamata; family Dipsadidae; genus Diadophis; species Diadophis punctatus. The sequence goes on along the minus strand of JALIGW010000016.1, from coordinate 10,277,122 downwards.
TATATATATGTGTGTGTGTGTGTGTGTGTGTGTGTGTGTGTGTGTGTGTGTTGTGTGTGTGTGTGTGTGTGTGTGTGTGTGTGTGTGTGTGTGTGTGTGTGTGTATGTATGTATGTATGTATGTAATGTTTTCCCCAGGATATGCCAAGCTGATACAATTAACACATAATCATATGCATTATCCTCTTTAGTCTTCCACACCCAGGTTTTCTGCAGAAAACTCTGTGCTTAATTAAAAGATTTTGATTTTCAAAACATTGTTCAACATTTCTGGACAGATGTTCTTCATGGACTTGTTGGCTTAAAATAGAAAGCTGAGCACTTGTGAGAAATTCTGAGATATTTATTAAAGCCACTGTGACATCAAAATGACATCATGTAACTCAGGGGTGAAATCCAGCAGGGTCTGACAGGTTCTGGAGAACTAGTAGCGGAAATGTTGAGTAGTCCGGAGAACCAGCAAATACCACCCCTGGCTGGCCCCAGAGTGGGGTGGGAATGGAGATTTTGCAATATCCTTCCCCCAGAAGTGGGAAGGGAATGGGGATGTTGTAATATCCTTCCCCTGGAGTGGGGTGGGAATAGAGATTTTGCAGTATCCTTCCCCTGGAGTGAGGTGGGAATGGAGATTTTGCAGCATCCTTCACCTGTCACGCCCACCAAGCCACGCCCACCAAGCCACACCATGCCCACCAAGCCAAGCCCACAGAACCAGTAGTAAAATGTAACTTCATACTGTGGATGGTTGGAATGGCATGATTATGTAAACTGTGTCAGCGATGTTGCAATATGTGATACATAGTCATTGGTGGTATTATTTACATTCAGTTTTTGTGTGTGATCCAAGATACTGGTTGTCAAAATTAAGGCCCTATGTGCCTCTGAATGTAGGTATATGAGGCACTACTTTCTCCTCTATTCATCTCCCCATTCATCCTGATCAAATAGAGTCAACTTTTTCTAGGTCCTATCCCATAGGATTGCCAACTGACTGTGCCTTAGAAGCATATGTTTTCAATGGCAACCCGATTCAGAACTCCTCCCAACAGAGATTTGTCAGCCTTGTCCCTCTTGGGCTTATGAAAAGTTAAGAAAATCTAGCTATTCTGTCTTGCAGGAGGAAGGCTATGATAAACTAAAAGTTGGGTTTGCAAGCTTATGACATCTTTGTTCCATTTATTCATTTTTTTAATTTTTGATTTTTTAAATAAACAATTGCAGTTTCTAGATAATATTTTCTTTATAGTCACAATTGTTAGCCACCCAGATCCTCCTGAAATGGGCATTGAGCAACAACGATATGGTACAATCTGTACGGCATAGCAGCGGGGACTGCTGGCTTCTGCTCTGCATTCACCTGGCTCTGGCAATGAAGCTATCAAAGCGTGTTGAGTAGAGAGGTTTTTGTCGTTCATCCAACCCATCACAGAGACGGATGCAGATTTGTCTGGCTCAAGGTTACCCAGCTGGCTTCTCTGTCTAAAGGAGGGCTAGAACAGGGGATTCCTGCTCTTAGCTCAGCATCTGAATCACAACATCATGCTGACTCTCTCAGCATACAAGGAGAGTAAATAACTGAATATTTATTTAGTTCAAGTGTTGCAGCGAAAGGTTCTTTTCCTACTATTACTGCATATGCATCTCTTATTTGGCCTGCTATTATTAAAACGAGGAAGCAAATATCTCTCTCTCTCTCTCTCTCTCTCTCTCTCTCTCTCTCTCTCTCTCTCTCTCTCTCTCTCTCTCTCTCTCTCTCTCTTTCTCTCTTGTCTTTTTCTCTTCATGATATAATTTTGATAAAAGTAATTCCCCCCCCCAAGCTATGCATTTGTTAATGAACCTAGTTTTGACTTCAAATAGAATGAATATGTTTTTGTATTCACCAGCAGCTGGGTAAACCATACTTGATATCTACTACTTAATAAATCTGTTTCTTTTTCAGTAGGATTTCTTGCGCCTTAAGTATGATGGCACAATGGGTCAGGGCCGCAGGGGTGCAAAGCGTTCTGCATGCGCAGAGGGCAAAAGAACACAAATGGCGGTGTCCAGGCGGGCGGGGGAGGCGGGCGGGGGCAGCCCCGCGCCGCGAATGCCACCAGCTCCAAAGGCTCTGCAGCGACCGACTGGTAAGAGCGAACCAGGAGGATTTCACCCCTGTGAGTCAGGGGTTAAATACATTGAGCTTGTCAGTGGGAAAACTGTCAGCCTCAGTTCAAGACCCAAGCACTGTGCAATGGGGTTAGCTTCTATTACTTGCAGTTCGAAAGCATGCAAATGCAAGTAGATAAATAAGTACCACTTCAGTGGGAAGGTAACAGCATTCCATGTGCCTCGGCATATAATCATGCTGGCCACATGACCACAAAAGTGTCTTTGGACAACACTGGCTCCTTTCACTAAGAAGTGGAGATGAGCACCACCCCCTAGAATTGGACACAACTGGATAAGGGAAATCTTTACATTTAAGTACTCAGTATTATTTTACGCTCTGTATTTTCTCAGGAATTCAAGTTCCTGCTGAATTGAAATATCCCAATATAAATTAAAGAAGAATACGGTAGCAAACGAGAAACATTTTTGAAAATGCCCTGCACTGTTCTTTCTATAGGTTGTGAAGAAGAAAAAAATGTTCCAAAAGAGGGTAAAGATCACAAGATCAAATCTCACATTTGTATAGATCAAGGAGTTATGGTGAAAGTAATACTACCATCTTGCACATTTCAGAAAGTAAGAGAATAATAATAATAATAATAATAATAATAATAATAATAATAATAATAATAATAATAATAATAATAATAATAATAATAACAACAACAACAACAACAACAGCAACAGCAACAACAACAACAACAACAACAACAACAACAACAGAGTTGGAAGGGACCTTGGAGGTCTTCTAGTCCAACCCCCTGCTTAGGCAGGAAACCCTACACCACTTCAAACAAATGGTTATCCAACATCTTCTTAAAAACTTCCAGTGTTGGAGCATTCACAACTTCTGGATGAAAGCTATTCCACTGATTAATTGTTCTGTCAGGAAATTTCTCCTTAGTTCTAAATTGCTTCTCTCCTTGATTAGTTTCCACCCATTGCTTCTTGTTCTACCCTCAGGTGCTTTGGAGAATAGTTTGACTCCCTCTTCTTTGTGGCAACCCCTGAGATATTGGAACACTGCTATCCCTACAAGTGTTTTATTTATGGATGGAAACCCCATCCATACCCGGGTCTGATTTTTTTTCAGGTCATTACTTCAAAACTAGGTGCAAAATTTGCCAGATTATTAATCTGCCTTCAAAAGTTAAACGATCTACTTTGCCTGCTAATCCCTTCTTGGAAGTGGTACCCTCCTGAACCTCAGTGAGTCTAAAATTGGATATAGACTTGACACACATTATACTATGGTAGTATTTGAGGATTAAGTTCTAAACAATGTCAATAACAGAAAGTAAACCAGCTGAAACTCGACATAATTCTTCCTGACCTCAAAAGTAGGACAGAGGAAATGGAAAGCATTAACTCTTCAGGTTAAGCTGTTAAAACATAAATAGTTGAAAAACGAAGAGGTTTAATTTGCATTATAAATGAAGAGGATGCTTGAAAGAAAATTCATACAGTACAATTTTGTTTCTAAGTGGTTACAGGAACAATAAAACACTTGTCGGGAATTTCAGCTTCTACATTTATATGTTAACAGGTAAAACTCAATATAGTATTTTTAATTTCCAAGAATACGTTTTTTAACTTTCTTTATATACAAACAGAAGGATGAAAACAATGCATGAAGCTTTAGTAAGAAATCATTGGTCTACTAACTAAGCCAGTTGCGATTACTTTGGCAGAAACAGAATAGGAGGGGGTTTTGATAATAGGGTGTAAGGTTGTCTATAACTGGAGAAGAATATGATAAGTAATTACATTGCTAACCAGAGCATACAAAACATTTGTTAGACCAATTCTGGAATATAGCTCACCTGTCTGGAACCCGCACTGCATATCAGACATAAATACAATCGAGAGAGTCCAGAAATATTTCACAAGAAGAGTCCTCCACTCCTCCGCTCACAACAAAATACCTTATTCCACCAGACTTGAAATACTGGGATAAGACAATTTACAACTATGTCGTCTCCGATCTGATCTAAATGTAGTTCATAAAATCATATACCAAAAATGTCCTTCCTGTTAATGACTACTTCAGCTTCAACCGCAACAATACACGAGCACGTAATAGATTCAAACTAAATGTAAAGCGCTCCAAACTCAACTGCAGAAAATACGACTTCAGCAACAGAGTGATCAATGCCTGGAATGCACTACCTGACTCTGTGGTTTCTTCCCCAAACCCTAAAAACTTTAACCTTACTGTCTACAGTCGACCTCTCCCTGTTTCTAAGAGGTCTGTAAGGGGCGTGCATAAGCGCACCACTGTGCCTACCGTCCCTGTCCTACTGTCCTATTGTCCTCTTTTATCGTTACTTTTTACTTATGTTTATACAAACTACTACTATCCTATACATGTTTGAGAAAGAAAGAAAGAAAGAAAGAAAGAAAGAAAGAAAGAAAGAAAGAAAGAAAGAAAGAAAGAAAGAAAGAAAGAAAGAAGTAGATCAAGCAATTTTAGGATTCCAGGATTATCAGCAGACGGGAGGAATTTTGAATTCTGATCACTCGGGTATAATGAAAAGTCCTGGAACAACGTTGATAAGGAAGGAGATTTATGTATATCTACATGCCTATTGTTGTATTCTGTTTCAGGGTAGGTAATATGAGGCAAAGTTCAGAAAATGAGTACAAAATAGTAAACCAGACAAATTATAGAATAAAATAAGACAAGAAAAGGAACTGTAGCTAAATCCAATTAAGGACAACACTATTTACCCTACCTTTTCATGCAATTCAGTTTACTTGTGAACTAAAAAACATCTGCTGTGGCCTAGAGGTGGAGCTCTTGCCTCACAATCAGGAGGTTGAGAGTTCGATCCTAGGTAGAGGCAGATGTAGAGTCTCCTGCTTGGGCAGGGGGTTGGACTAGATGACCTGCAAGGTCCCTTCCAACTCTGTTAATCTGTTAATCTGTATCTTTGATTCTACCCTATCCATACTGATTCTTGCATTGCTTTTGGTTCCTTAAACTTTTCATGTCTCACTCTTTTGGAGGATCTCATCAATTCCATCCAAATCAATTCCATCCTTGATTTTCCCCTTCCTCTAGACCTAACTTTCCCAACCTGAGCAACTTTAAGATGGGTGGACTTCAACTAGAATTCCCCAGCCAGCATTCTCCTTAAAATTGTTCAGGTTATGTCTAGTTTAAAAAGAAGGACTAGATATGTGACATGATAGCAGTGATCCAATATCTAAGGGACTGCCACAAGGAAGAGAGGGTCAAGCTATTCTCCAAAGCACCTGACGGCAGGACAAGAAGCAAAGGATGGAAACTAATCAAGGAGAGAAGCAACCTAGAACTAAGGAGAAATTTGCTGACAGCTAGAACAATAAATTAGTGGAATGAGTTGCCTCCAGACCTTGTGGGTGTTCCAACACTGGAGATTTTTAAGAAGAGGTTGGACAACCATTTTTCTGAAATTGTATAGTTTCCTGCTTAAGCAGAGGGTTGGACTAGAAGACCTCCAACTTGTTATTCTCTTCTCAATAATGGAAATATTCACACAATAAGCTAACCAACAACATACGCCAGCATTTCTCCTATTATACCATTTTTACCTGGAATCTTCTTACTTTTTTTTTCAACATTCTCACAGGATTGTACTTTTATTTTCAACAATTTTGTCGGGACATTAACATCTTTAGCATTTATTTCAATTCTGCACTTTAACATATTATACTATACTTACTAAAATACTTATAGCAATAGCATTTAGACTTATATACCGCTTCATAGTGCTTTATAGTAAGGTGACCAGATTTTATTTTTTGTAAAGCGGGACACCATTGATGGGGGGGGGGGTTTCTAGGGGAGCAAGATGGGAGGGGTCCGTCTCTCTTATCCTGCAGCTTTGTGCACCCCCCCAAACACCCCCCTTCATCGCAGCCAGGGGTGGGTTCCTACTAGCACAGGCTTACCTGTTCGTCACCGTAGCCAGGGGTGAAATCCTGCCGGTTCAGCCGGGCCAGTCGTTCGGCGTAGAGCCAATGGAACTGGCGGCGGTCGCGGCGCAGGGCTTCTCCCGCCCGCTTCCCCCACCCGGCTGGATGCCGCCATTCGGGTTATTTTGTCCTCTGCGCATGCACAAAGCGTTCTGCGCATGCACAGAGGGCAAAATAACCCGAATGGCGGCGTCCAGCCGGGAGGGGGAAGTGGGCGGGAGAAGCCCCGCGCCGCGACCGCCGCCAGTTCCATTGGCTCTACGCCGAACGACTGGCCCGGCCAAAAAAAGCAGGACTTTTTTGAAATGCCGCGGGACGCAGGACAAATTATTAAAAAGCGGGACGTCTAGTCACCTTACTTTACAGCCCTCTTTAAGTGGTTTACAGAGTTCAGCATATTGCCACTAACAATCTGGGTCCTCATTTTTACCAACCTCAGAAGGATGGAAGGCTGAGTCAACCTTGAGCCTGGTGAGATTTGAACAGCTGAACTGCTGAACTAGCAGTCACTGAAGTAGGTTGCAGTGTTGCTTTTAACCACTGCACCACCTCGGCTCCTACTTCGGACTTCCGACTTCCACTTCATAACCTCACTTCAATTTCTTCCAGAACATTTCATCACTTTTATATTTAATTCTGTTCATTTCACTGTTTAACTCTTTGTATGCACTTCAAAATATTTGTTGTTGTTGTTGTTGTTGTTGTTATTGATCAGAGCACAGTCCGCCAGATGTTCAAACTGGGTTTGGCATTTTTGTCTACCTATCGAGTCCTTACTAAGAACCTGGGATAGGCAAATCTGGATGTTTGACAATGTTACAGATATCGTCGCAGGATGGAAGCTATTCCAAGAAAAGTCATCTTTGACCAGCAATAATAATAATAATAATAATAATAATAATAATAATAATAATAATAATAATAATAATAATAATAATAATAATAATAATAATAATAATAATAATAATAATAATAATAATAATAATAATAATAATAATAATAATAATAATAATATTTTGAAGTGCATACAAAATAATAATACTATCAACAACACCCCCCATAGTTCCCATCCTGTTTTAATGTTAATGATTAATGATTCTTTGCCCTTGGCATGAAGAAAATTTATGTGGTCACTGAATTGACTTCATGGCACATAATCAATCAATCTATTCCTATCCCTCTTTACACACACACACATACACATCACACACACACATCATAAAGTACCTTTCTCTCACTTTCAGTTTTTGGGAGCAAGCATTCACTTATCTACATTTTCACTTTATCATTTTACCAAGCATTCTGCTAATTAGCATATCTCACTATCCGTCTGCGATGCGCTGTAATATAATTCTTTTCATTCCTCTAGCAGTTTTCCATCCTCTTTCATTATTTCTGCTTTGATTGATTCTTTTGAGAGATTAATCTATGTTTAATAATTTTTTACACGGGACTTGTACTTTCTGTTCCTGCAATTAGTAATTACACATTTGTTCTAGTTTTTTTTTCTCCTTTACATATCCAATTTCCCCCTAAGACTTAGTTTTGATACTACAAAAAAAAAGGTCTTTCCTACATTCAGAAACTCTTATCACTTTTGTATCCTTCATTAATTCTCTGAGTCTATCATCATAAACAATCAAATTAACCATCCTATTGATTTATAGTTGTTTGCATGGCATATCTGCAAATAGATTTATACTTAGAACACACATTTTAATCAGGGCTTTTTTAAGTAGATACTCACAAAACATACTTATCATTCTCATTCATTCACTGGTTTGTGTTTTGCAATTTCTTTATTCTCTTAACTTGTTTTCCCCCATCCGTTCATGTCTTCTGCCAGAATATTTTGCCCTCCTCTCCTTGGACAACATTCATTCAGAAGAAGTTCATAATTAAAAAGCTCTTAGTCTATCAAGCCATTCATAAATAGGATGATTTATTTAAAATTTGAGACGTTTTCTAATTTTTTTTAATATAAAAAGGATGTTTATTTTATTTATTTTATTTTATTTATTGCTGTTCTTATATGCCACCCTACTCCCTAGGGATTCAGGGCGGCGTACAACAGAATATAATAACAATATTTAACAATGTTAAATGTTTTAAAACAAAGTAAGTTTTGGATGATGTATTAAAATGTATCAAATTTTAAATTTGTTGTCTGGCTGTATTTTATTGTTTAAAATTTGTTATTTTTTTAAAAAAATCTTATTAGCTATTCTTCATATTATTGTTTGGGCTTGTATTTTTATTTTTATTCCCCCCTTTTGTTTAAAATATATTCCTTGAACAACAATATATTTCTTTTAAAAAGATCTGCTTGGCTTGAGTTACAGGCTTGTTTTTTGTTTACATTTAATGTATAACATTTAACTTGTGTTATGCATTGTATTCATTATTATCCCATCAAAACTACTCCAATGGGAAATATCATTATGATGATGTTATCTTAAATGTGCCAAAATCTGCTCAGCTATCAAACACTTTCATTTTACAGATTGACAGAGTTGAAAGGGATCTTTTCGGTCATCTAGTCAAACCCCCCACCCAAGCAGGAGACCCTACACCATTTCTGACAAATGGCAGTCCAATCTCTTCTTGAAAGCCTCCAGTGATGAAGCTCCCATAACTTCCGAAGGCAAGCTGTCCCATTGGTTGATTGTTCTCACTGTCAGAAAATTTCTCCTTATTTCCAGGTTGAATCTCTCCTTGATCAGTTTTCATCCATTATTCCTTGTCTGGCTTTCAGGTGCCATGGAAAATAGTTGACCCCTTCCTCTCAGTGGCAGCCCCTCAGATATGGAACACTGCTATCATGTCTCCCCTGGTCCTTCTCTTCACTAGACTAGCCATGCCCAGTTCCTGTAACCGTTCTTCATATGTTTTAGTCTCCAGTCCCCTAATCATCCTGATTGCTCTTCTGTGCACTTTTTCTAGAGTTTCAACATCTTTTTTAGTGTGGTGACCAAAACTGGATGCAGTATTCTAGGTGTGGTCTTACTAAGATTTTATAGAGTGGTATTAGTACCTCACTTGATCTTGATTGTATCCAGCGGTGGGATCCAACCCACTTAACAAATGGTTCGCTGAAAATGTGACTGTGCGCGCATGCGCATGCACACAGCTTCCGTGTATGCTCGCACGCACAGCTTGTGTGCATGCACACATGCATGGCTTCCACACCCAGTTTTACACCCAATTAAAAGTTAAACCTTGTCACTTACCCCCAGAGTTACCAATCACATGGTCCAATGAGCATGTAGTCCAGTTGCTAGGTGACCTCCGTCTCCACCTTTTGAAAACCTGCACCAACGTCCTTGATTCCGAGAGAAAAGAATTTTATTTTGGCTACAACTATCTCTACACTCCCCTCCCTGGCCCCTTCACTCCAGGCTGTGTCAGCCTTGAAGCTGTGAGAAGAATCTCTCTAGAGAAACACTACAAAAGAAAATGGCTACAGTTCGGCCAACTGTAACATAGTGGTTTTTGAAATCTATAGTATCCTTGACTTTATCATGCCACAACTATCCATGCCACCCAAATTGCAGGTCATGTCTTCTAACAACAAGAGCCTTCTTTTTCTCAGCATTTCTCTTTCATCCAAACCAAACCAAACAGCAAGCTGCGAAATACAATATAAAGTCAGGTAAAGCCAATCCTCCTCTTTCCATTGCACCTTGTAATATGTTATATTTCATTTGTGGGGTTTTTTTTTCTGCTGTCACACAAACTTAGATAAATCCTTTTGCCATTCTTTGAATGGTGCATCCGTTATCAAAACAGATAAGAAGAATACCATTCTAGAGAAGACATTTTTTTATCACAGGTTTTTTTTCCAGCAATAACTGTCATAGTTTCTCCCATCTTAATATCATTTTTTAACTTCATTCCATATCTTAGTATAATTATCTTGAAATAATAGATAATTCCGATTTGTTACAGTGATATCCGACTATTTTACTTTTTTTCTCAATCTTAAAACCCATTTTATTCATCAGTTTTGTTTGATACTATATTTTCATTGGTTAATGTCTGTTTGTTGAGTTTAAACCTGCTGATGTGCCAAATTTATTTATTTATTTATTTGTGAGATTTATATACCGCCTCACAGTGCAAGCACTCTCTAAGCGGTTTACACCAGTAAGCAATGTATATTTATATTGCCCCCAACAATCTGGGTCCTCATTTTACCTACCTCGGAAGGATGGAAGGCTGAGTCAACCTTGAGCTGGTGAGATTTGAACCACTGACCTGCGGATCATAGTCAGCTAAAGTGGCCTGCAGTACTGCCCTCTAACCGCTGCGCCACCTCGGCTCTTATTCTTTTAGTTTTCCCATTAACTTTCCAATAACCTTTAGAGCAGTGGTCCCCAACCCCCGGTCTGCGGCCCGGTACCTGTCCGCAGAACAAATGGTACCAGGCCGCCCTGCTACTGCGTCTTCTGTGCAGCAGCGGCGGCAGGTCCTGCGACTTTTGTGAGTCCTGCGAGTCCCGATAATAAGCGCAGGGACGGGACTCCTGCGTCTGCCGACGTGCCCCGGCCCAGCTGATCAGCGTGGGGGCGGGGCTTCTGTGCGCAGCTCATCAGTATTGAAAGTAACGTGTTCAGGAGGGCCTGTCTGCGGTGCCTGCGATGCCGCAACCCCCCCCCCAGTGGGCCGCGGAAAAATTATCAAACGTTGACCGGTCCACGGCAATAAAAAGGTTGGGGACCACTGCTTTAGAGGATCTACCAAAACCAACACCCAGTCTGCAAATTTAGTGTCCTTTCAAAAATCTCGACTGTGGTTTAAGCAAGATGAATTTTTGTTGGGGAAAAATGACAAGAACTTGCAAATAAAAACATGGCGGATTGAAGATGGCTCTGCAAAAGTAAAGCCAACAGCTCTGTCAGAATAAAGAGCTGGCAAATAGGTCAGTTTTTCTTAATTCCTCTGAGGACAAAGAGAGGACTTGAGATCACCTGCAAGTGCTCCGGACAGTTGTCCCTGATGAGGAGATCATAAGATGATCTCCAACAGGTTTGAAGCTCTGGGAGATGAGGAAATCACAGTCAATACCTTCAAAAGGATACTAGGTCCACATAAAATCCACAATGATCCTCATGAATAAATTCTGTAAAATTATTTTCAGACTAACTTTCAAAATCAATCTACAAATAACTTGTCATTATTAAAAATGATATTGGCTTGTAGTTTCTCTTTAAACTAAACTCAACTCTTGTCCTTCTTTAGATATTAGTGCTATATTGGACACTTTCCAACTCTCTAGTATCTTTTTCTCTTTGTAAAATAAAGTTCAACACATTTTGAAAGATTATAAAAGTTCATCCTCAAAACATTTGTAATAAGAACCTGATAATCCATCTGGTTGGGGCAACTTTTCTGGTTTAACCTTTTTTATGGCTTCACAAACTTCCCTTACTGATATAGGTTCATTCATAATTTGTTTCTATTCATCTGTAATCCTCAGTATATTTTCTTTCTTTAGGTATTTATCTATTTTCTCCAGAGAGGTGTCGTGACCTTTATACAAGTAGGAATAATATTGATTAAATGTTTTTGCTTAATCACATTATCCATTAATATAGTAACTCACTCCTGTAGTTTCATTATCACTATTATTATCATTTTCTTTTTCTTTTCATATTTTATATGCCAACTACTTCCCTATTTTGTTTGCAAATTCAGTGTTTTTTTCCCTTTACATAGTTCATTTTTATTTCAATTTATCTTACAGTTAACATAGATAATTGTTGTTGATACAAACCTCCACTATTGGTCTTATCCAATCTCACCCATCTCCTCCCATAAATGACTGTATGACTGTAACTTTGTTGCTTGTATCCTTACAATTTATATTGATTGGTTCCTAATATGATTTGATTGCTTATTTGTACCCAGACTCTCATTAAGTGTTGTACCTTATGATTCTTGACGGAGGTATCTTTTCTTTTATGTACACTGAGAGCATATGCACCATGACAAATTCCTTGTGTGTCCAATCACACTTGGCCAATAAAATTCTATTCTATTCTATTCTATTCTATTCTATTCTATTCTATTCTATTCTATTCTATTCTATTCTATTCCTGTAACAACATTTCTCTTAATCTTCAACTAAAAGAACTGGATTTTCTTTTATAAACTAAATTCACAGAATTATTATAAGGGAAAAAAATCTCTGGATATATCTCTACTTTAGATATCTTAGTAGCCAAGTTCTATGAAATCATATCTATCCTTGAAAAGGATCTACAGAAAAATAGCTAAGCTCTCTTCAATTGCCATTTTACTCTCTCCATATATCAAGCAGCCCCAAACTCATCATCATCATATTTTAATGACCCCATAATCCCTTGCGGGGTGGAGTCTGGGCAATTGAATGGAGCTGAGTGATTACTGGCCAGATGCCCTTCCTGTCGCCAGTGTATATTCAGCAGATATATTCTCATTGTGCCCAGAGAGAAAAATATCTGCGTCTACCTAGGATCGAACTCACAGCCTCCTGATTGTGAGGCGAGAGCTCCACCTCTAGGCCACCACACCACTCATCAAGCAGTCCTAAATGGTCCATAAAAATTCAAGAAAACTATAGGTACTTTGTTCTGAGTGATATTTTTTTTAATCAGAAATCACTCCATTCCAATCCCCGATCAAACACAAATGAGAAATCCATTACAGTAGTTCTCCATCCTTTGCAAAACAAAACTTTATCCTTCTAATTATTGCTGCTGCGAACACATTCATGAATGGAAGAGAGAATTCTGGATCATGGTTGGATGAGATAAGCCTTATGAAACTACACACATCCCTTGAAATCTGAAAGATCAACAGGGAAAAAAAGTGGCCTTAAGGCAGCATTTAATTTTAAAATGTCAAGGAAAAATTTGGGCGGGGGAACATAATAGAAAATATTAGGCACAATTCAGATGTTAATGCTCTATATATCAATGATTATTTGAAGTATTTTGTTCTGCAGTTGCATAGAAGCATCCAAATTTAGAGGGCTTCTTGAGTTTAGTATGAAAGCATAAGCAAATGTTATTTTATTCTTGTATTAAGTATTCATGAATCATGACTGAAGCAAATTTATCCATTTTCCCTGTTAAAGTTCATGCCCATTATCCTCTTTATCATCGGCTCATTTTAAATACTGAATTCTGCTATAAGCAGTGACATGTGTTCAACTTGAAATATGTCTTAAAGAAATCATAAATAATATATACTAGCTAGATTTTTGTTGACAGGAGAACTAGACTGAAATTCAGTGAGTGATTATGTAAAGCAGACAATTGTTGCTGATTTCCTTCTCCTATACTGCAATGCATTAATTCCCTCAGTGTTCTGAACATAGCAAGTTATTCAGGTAGATGTAGAAACAGTTAATTTGTTTGTCCCTTTTAGTTTGCAGAAATATCCCATAACTCAAAACAATGCAAAGCAACTGTGAATCCCATCTAATAAAATATAGAATGTATGTGTGTGTGTGTGTGTGTGTGTGTGTGTATGTATGTATGTATGTATGTGTATGTATGTATGTATGTGTATATATATATGTATATATATATGTATGTATGTATGTATGTATATATATATATATATATATATATATATATATATATATATATATATATATATATATATATATATATATATATATATATATATATATATATATATATATATATATATATATATTCTGCCCCAGTTCTAAGTGGCAATGTTCTTTGGAAGTAAATACACACCTGGATTGTTGCCTCTATTTTATTCCATTATCTCCCAGTATGAAAGAATTTATCCTAATTATTCCCTAGCTTCTTACTCTTTGCAAAACATAAATATTCGATTATAACAAAAATTATTCTGTCACTTTACACTGTTCAGAGGGGGGAACTGTTGTGTATACATGTGAAATAGTGCATTCCATTTACCGTATTTTTTGGAGTATAAGACACACTTATTCCCCCCCCCTTAAAAGTGAGTGAAAATTTAGTTGTGTCTTATAGACTGAATACAGGGTTTTTTTGGCCTCCCAAACCCTCCATGTGTCGCATTTTCACACTCCCCAGCCCCCAGAAGCACTCTGCAGTGCTCCGCAGGGCCCGTTTTTGCCAAAAATGGGCTCTTTTTTGCCAAAAACAGGCTCTTTTTTGCCAAAAACAGGCTCATTTTTGGGCTCCCAAGCCCTCCACGTGTCGCGTTTTTACCCTCCCAGGCCCCCAGAAGCACACTGCAGTGCTCTGCATGGCTCGTTTTTGCCAAAAACGTCCCCGTTTTTGCCAAAAACATGCCTGTTTTTGGCCTGCAGAGTGCTTCTGGGGGCTGGGGAGGGCAAAAACTCAATGCACAGAGGGCTTGGGAGCCCAAAATTGGGCCCATTTTTGGCAAAAACAAGTCCATTTTTGGCAAAAACAGGCCATGCAGAGGGGCCAGGGAGAGTGAAAATGCGATGCACAGAGGCCAAAAACTATTTTTTTCTTGTTTTCCTCCTGTAAATTTAGGTGTGTCTTATAGTCCTGTGCGTCTTATAGTCCAAAAAATACGGTATAAAAGTACGTTGAAAACATTTTAATTCAGAATCCAAAATGCATACAAATAGAAAAAAAATTAAGATCATCCTGCTCCTCCTCCTCCTCCTCCTCCTCCTCCTCCTCCTCCTCCTCCTCCTCCTCCTCCTCCTCTTCATCATCATCATCATCATCATCATCATCATCATCATCATCCAACAATGTCTGCCTGTTTCGGGTCCTGGAAATAGGACTGGATGAGTGGATAAAAATGCCAAATTCTGTTTAAACACCTGTGCGTCAAACAGTATACTTTTATGAAACCATATTCTCCAAAGAAAATTTGTTCAGACAACATGATTCCATAGGAAAGGCATGCTCCAGGCTTTAAACATTGGCACCTTTCAAGATAGGAAAGGTTTCTTCTCCATGGCTGCTGCTGTTCTATCTATCCAATAAATAAATAATAATAGCAAGAACAACAACATGAGCCGCGGTGGTGCAGTGGTTAGAATGCAGTACTGCAGGCTACTTCTGCTGCCTGCCGGCTGCCTGAAATTTGGCAGTTCGAATCTCACCAGGCTCAAGGTTGACTCAGCCTTCCATCCTTCCGAGGTGGATCAAATGAGGACCCAGATTGTTGGGGGCAATATGCTGACTCTGTAAACCACTTAGAGAGGGCTGTAAAAGCACTGTGAAGTGGTATATAAGTCTAAGTGCTATTGCTAAGTGCTATTGCTATCAATAATAATAACCACAACCAATACATCCAAGGGGATGTAGATTGCATATAAGATCCACTGTGGGTGCAAATCCTGTCTGTCCCATTATTGATCTTTCTCAGACACATATGTGGGACTCAGACTCTTGTCATGGATGGGTTTTTGAACAGATCTTCTCTCTTATTTCGATGCTTAGTTGAAAAATGGAAATGGCAGCCAATAGAACTACTAGTGTGACAATAAAACGTTGCTTTGCTTTCATCTTCTTGTGCTTTATTGATGTTTCTTGATTTGTCCTTTATTTTCTTGCCTGTTCTTATCCTGTCTTTGATATAGAATAAAGGATTAAAGACATAGGAAGACAGATTCCAGTAGAGTTACTGAAAACTTCTAACAGGAAGAGCAGTTTAAGATTAGAACCAATCACCCAGAGAGATAATTGGTTTCCTTTCAAAACATACATTTAATTGGAGGCTGGACAACCATCTCTTGGGAACACATCTGGATTTCTGCATTTAGTATGAGGTTGACTCCAGATGTGTTGATGGCCCTTGCCCCACTCTATCACTAATCCAATTTAAATGAAAGTCAAATCAAATATAAAATCAAATGTATTTATCTGAAAAGAGTTAGTTTTGTTGCTTCCTCTGCCAGTTATTTTAGTTCTATTGTGAGAGAATTGTCTATACAGCCAATAATGGAAGGCAAATTAGTTTTTCTTCTTTCTAATTGCCTTTTTTTAGAGAATTGTCTTAAAACAGGATAATCTTTCTTTGGGAAAATTAGTTGTCTTGACTGCAGTATTATTTATTGGGTAGTCTTCAACATGACATTCAACGGTGAAGGAGTGCTCCTCAATTAAAAGACTCATATATATACACACATACACACTTGCATCAAACTCTGTTAATTACTCATTTTCCCTTAGTTTTGCTCAATATTTAATACAAGGATTTATTAAACTACAGGTGGCAAGAACTGTAATCATAGATATTTCTGTAAGGTTCCATCACAGCTAAAATAAAACAAATGGAATTTGTGTTCGTATCTTTATTTCTGCTTGTGACTAAATCTTGTATGAGTAACCAGTAACTGATCTTGTTTGTATTGACTTGGGTTATTTCAGTTGGATTCACATACTAAGTGTCCATAAGATTGAAATTTAAGGTTTCTTTAATGGGTGACAAAGGCAGCAATTATATTATTCTTCTGCTTTGTCAATCTCCTGTTGAAAGAAACAGCAACAGTCAGAAAACTCACAGGTATTCAGCAAAATGAGGTTTTCTTTTAAAGACTATTACTTTTAACAAGGAAAATGCAAAGCAGAGAAAAATAATAAGCATGGGAAAAGAAAAATCCCATTTTGAGATATTTATCGGGTTTTCAACTTTTTAGCTTTGGTTTTTTGGGGGAGAGCAAGCACCTTCTTTGCATATAAAAGACCTGATTTAAGAGCTTCAGCAATTTTATCAAGGGAGATCAAACACTCGACAAAGACCAGAATAAGAATTTTAAGAAAATATGGAAAAATGATATGGTGTGATTCAGATTTATAAGCTGTACATATCTGGGATACAGGCATAAAAGCATTAAAATCTACAGCATACAGAAATCATTTAAAAACACACCCAGAGGGATTTGCGTGTTTCAGAAAGCCTGCAGCATTGTGTCATTCAACCTAACAACTGTGCACAAATCAAAAAGTGTCCCTTTGGGTCATCGTTTCTCTTATTACTTATTATTAATATTAATTTGGCCTTTCGGTTTCACTTAGCAAGGTGCGAAATATTTCCATCTAAGGCAGATTTATTTGTCCGTTTATGACCTTCAACAATATATAATTTACCTCCTGAATCTCAGTGCAGTTGCCTGCTTTTCTAAAGAGCATAATAATTTAACTCCCTGCAATATTTCATGTGCTTCCAAGGGTAACAGCAGCCATCAACCTATAAAATGTTCTCCCCAGGACCTCATGTGCCAGAGCTATTACTCAGGCTCATCAGATGTGCCAAATGACCCTTGGACATGTGAACAAGTATGGAGGATAATGAGAACACAGATGCTTGTAACTGACCACAGCCTCCAATCCCTCCAATCCCACAGATCTTTTTGCAATCTAAGAAGAACAGAAGAACAGATTAATATCAGTTTAAGATAAATCTTCATTTAGTTATTTGTTCAGTTGAGATTTCATGTGCTTTTCTCCTACCCGTAGAAGACATCCTGCAAAGGAGGATGAACTAAGACGTGGCAAGTGGTCCACAGTCAACAGAGGGCCTTTTCTATGGCAGGCCCCGCGCTCTGGAACCAATTTCCTCCAGAGACCCGAACCATCCCCACCCTGCTGGCCTTCCGAAAAGCCGTTAAGACTTGGCTTTTCCTGCAGGCAGGGGGTAGAGCTTAATTCCAGCTGAACTCTCCCCCGGGTATGTCTGGTTGTTGAATGGTTTTTTTTTATACTGTAATTTTTTAATTTTTTATATTTTGATTTTAACTGTTTATTGGTTATTCTTGTATTTTCCCTGTGTTGTACGCCACCCTGAGTCCCTCGGGAGTTGGGCGGCATATAAGAATACCAAATAAATAAAATAATAAATAAATAAACCAGTGAGTTACCTTCTTTTAGGAAAGATACTAAAATGACACTTGGGTGATGTTTTAATTGATTAGTATTTTTGCCTGAAAAAAGTATATTGGTATACGGTATAATTTTATGTACTGAACACAAGCTTTTTATTTGTTCTGGTCTCTGGTCTAAGACTGTAATAAACTGATTGAAGGATCAGTTATATTTATGCAGATCTACATATCCAGTCTCATGGGTCACCAATATGTCTTTTTAACTTTTCAGCTGTCTGCTATATGTGCAAATGCCAGGGGTGAGGCTACTTTGATTTAATCCTACAATCTTCAAGTATTGTATCAAGTTCAGGTGTGCAATCATTAATCATGTACCTCATGATTCTTGACACATGTATTTTCTTTTAATGTACACTGAGAGCATATACACCAGCATATGGATGGATGGATGGATGGATGGATGGATGGATGGATGGATGGATGGATGGATAGATAGATAGATAGATAGATAGATAGATAGATAGATAGATAGATAGATAGATAGATAGATAGATAGATAGATAGATAGAGATGATAGATAGATGATAGATGATAGCGAGAGAGAGAGAGAGAGAGAGAGAGAGAGAGAGAGAGAGAGAGAGAGAAGATAGATGATAGCTAGATAGCTAGATGATAGCTAGATGATAGCTAGATGAGAGAGGGAGGGAGGGAGGGAGGGAGGGAGGGAGAGAGAGAGAGAGAGAGAGAGAAGATAGATGATAGCTAGATAGCTAGATGATAGCTAGATAGCTAGATGAGAGAGAGGGAGAGGGAGGGAGAGAGAGAGAGAGAGAGAGAGAGAGAGAGAGAGAGAGAGAAGATAGAGGATAGCTAGATAGCTAGATGATAGCTAGATAGCTAGATGAGAGAGGGAGGGAGGGAGGGAGGGAGAGAGAGAGAGAGAGAGAGAGAGAGAAGATAGAGGATAGCTAGATAGCTAGATGATAGCTAGATAGCTAGATAGCTAGATGAGAGAGGGAGGGAGGGAGGGAGAGAGAGAGAGAGAGAGAGAGAAGATAGATGATAGCTAGATAGCTAGATAGCTAGATGATAGCTAGATAGCTAGATGAGAAAGAGAGAGAGGGAGGGAGAGAGAGAGAGAGAGAGAGAGAGAAGATAGATGATAGCTAGATAGCTAGATGATAGCTAGATAGCTAGATGAGAGAGAGGGAGGGAGGGAGGGAGGGAGAGAGAGAGAGAGAGAGAGAGAGAGAGAGAGAGAGAGAGAGAGAGAGAGAGAGAGAGAGAGAGAGAGAGAGAGAGAGAGAGAGAGAGCATATGCACCAAAGACAAATTCCTTGTGTGTCCAATCACACTTGGCCAATAAAGAATTCTATTCTATTCTATTCTATTCTATTCTATTCTATTCTATTCTATTCTATTCTATTCTATTCTATTCTAGTGAAGGACATGTTTAATAGACTTGTTAGGATGTCAATTAGAAAAAAAAGGGAATTTATATTTATTTCGTCCAAGCTTCCATGCTTATACTTTTCAAACTTCCAATGTATTACTTTATTTTTTTTTAAAAAAAATTCATTTTGGCAGAACCAGCTTAATATCAAAGCTTCTCATCTATGTTAGGATATATTTCTTTCTTACTGACAACTTGCAAGGATTTCTCCATTTGATTTGATCATCCATTAATCTCCATCAGACTGATTACTTAGAAAGAGCAGGGTCATTGCTTCTGTCATTGTAATGCTTTGTCCAAATTCATGATTTAAGGTTAGAGTTTTTATTTTGCTCCTTCTCTTATATTTCCTTGCATCTGAAGGAAACTGCATTATTTCTGCTCCCATGGTTCCCCAAATCGGCATACTTAATTGACCCTCCTCTTTCATTAGATTGAAGTTGCAATCTGCAATTTTGTAGTTCCTAGAAGAAAGAGCACAAATCTAGTTTTGACACCAATCTTGATTTCCTGTTACAGAAATGAATTTTCATGAGCTTTCAAACTTGCATGGACTCTTATCTCCTGCCTCTTGAACAACTGAAATTAAGAGCTTAGACACATATACCGACATTTCTAAAGAAACTATAATTATGCCTCAATTGTGGGAACTAGCCTGATTAAGCCACGGAATTATTTGCAAAGCAGAAACCTTTAATTTCTTTTCATGTCTGGGTGAGACATGGGATTGTACATGCCTGAAACTTGTGAACTCTTGTTTATATAAGGGAAACCATGATTTTCTGTTACACCTGAACCAGACTGTGGTCTCACTGGCGAAGGGATGAAGGAATGAAGGAATGAAGGAATGAAGGAATGAAGGAATGAAGGAATGAAGGAATGAAAGAATGAATATTTGCATACTATATCAGGCTTTGTGGTCACCATGGTTTTTTTCTGGATTGATTTCTTCTATTCAGATTGATCCAATGATAAAAATGACTATATTTGCAACAGAGGATGAGAGAAACAGCACTTGTAAATACCCATGAGGGAAATGAACAAAAATAAAATGATGGACGTTGGGGTTTTACTTTCCCCCTTTCTCTTTGAAAAATCACAATTCAGCGCAGCAATAAAGTAAGCAGTGCAGATTAGGGTTTCAAGAAGAATGGAATGACTAGTATTAAATTCTCTTATCAAATTTTACCTTTGGTGCAATCATCACAGGCCTTAAGTAAGTTGAATTTTGTATCTAATAAAAGAACAGAGTCTGTTTTTGGAGTCAATGGTTACTTCTAACTCACTCCAAATTCTAAATATGAAACAATTAAATGCAATGAATGTAAGCCCTTCTGTTTGAATTCAAATTAAAACATGATTATAATAACAACAGATCTAAAACAGCTTCTAGGACTGCAGCTACCAGATCAGAAATCACATCTTGAAAAATGAACAACCAATAAAAAGGAGGATCAGTTTGAATCTTTTGTTGTTGTTGTTGTTGTTGTTGAACAGGGAGAGAGACACTTAAATGCTATGAAAGAAAAAGCAAGAGAGAGAAAGAGAGAGAGAATGATTATTATTTTCCGTTCAAAATTATTATGGAGATGGGTTTTTAAATTTATTTTTCAAAAGCCATAGCTTAAAAATTACTGGAGTTCAGAGTTAATAAAAAATGCCATCACTTGAGGCATCTTCCTCTTCCAAGTGGCTGACTCTCAAGTGCTTTTAACAATGACTATGTTGTGTCCAAACCAGAGTAAATTCTCTTTCTGAAATTCCATTTGAATGAATGGTGATGTGCCAGGGCACTTTTGAGCGACCATATGTAACAATAGTTGCTAATCACCAATTTTCCAGAAACTAGTCCCCTGGTTAACCTAAAATTGCAAACAGTTAACAATGCACATACTCTGCAGTGCAAATGCACTGGGTTTCTAATTGTGTTCTTGTATGAAAGAGGACAACTGTGAAAATGATACCCCATATGTTGCCCATCACAATACACATTAAGCAAAACGAGTATAAAGAGAAAGAAGTGATGGAATCTGTGCCAAAATTTGCTTAACAATGGCTTCAGCATTGGATGGAGGGAACAGTCAATCCCTATCAGCTTTATAGCCACATTACAAAAAAACCCAAACTTGTTATTATAATGTAATTAGAAGAATACATAGGTTTTATTTGGAATTTTGTTAGCAGTTCATTAGACTTTTATAGAGCTGGAAAGTATTCTGGTTCAGGGTCTGTTAAATGTGTTTTCATGTTTCTGGTCCAGCTAAGGAGTGGGAAAGAGAGAGAGGGTGGAGGGAGAGAAGGAGAGAGGCTGAGCTGTAGTTCTTTAGGGAAAATATGTCATAAGCAGGGGTGGTCTGCTGAGGGTTCGCAGGGGTTTGGGAGAACCTCTAGCTAAGATTCTGTGCAGTTCGGAGAACCCCCAATTCCCACTCCTGGCTGGCCCCTCCCCACCCGTGGGAGTTCTAGGCAAAGCCATGCGAGGCAGTGAAAATGTGCTAACATTTTCTAGCTTCCCCATAACAGAGCAGAAAATGAACTCAGGAAACACAGTACGTAACAGCAGGAAAAATATTATCCCCGTTGTGGTTCCCAGCACTATTAATATTTCTATCATGCACATAAGAATAAGAGGTCCAAAGTGATTGACGTAAACACACATTAAGATCCTTCTTGTCACAGATGTTTTCTTCAAGTCTGTGATGTCATTGAACTACAAGTCCTACAATTGCAAACTAATATGCTAGCTAGAGTCAGTGATCATTCTGTTCCACTCATCTAGAGGATGCCCATTGGAGTAAGTTGTGTTAAATGCCTGATAAATCAGTTAGAGGTGTGTTAACCACTTTACCTTGTAGCCATGATGAAGCCCAACAGACCATGTTCCCCTATGTTCTGTCTTTCACTGGTAATTTTTTTGCTTACCTCCCTATTTAGCTTGGGGTAGCTGAGCAACAGAAATTTGTTTTCTGTTTTGGCAAAGGTTAAACAAGTTAGATTAGTACATGGCATGGAAAACAGGAAATCATGCTGGTGGAGCCTTAGCTACCCGAACCTTATATATAAAGCACCCCTTGGTGTAATACATAATCTCTCACATCTTCAGGATCCATTTTATGGGAGGTTTGTTGTTGTTTTTGTCAAACTGGGATGCAAATGGCAAGAATGAGGATCAAATTGATTGATAATAGCTCAAAGCAACCGGACTTTGATGCAAACAACTGTAAGGTTTCTATAGAGACAGTGGAAAACGTTCACAACACCACAAAATGTTTCTTACTAACTATATGACGCCAGTTATAGGAAAGGGATGTATATCCCATCTTTCTCCTGGAAGCCATAAACTATCACAACCACTTTTGTCACCCATGATCCACAACCTTCCTCAGCAAAGCTACTGAGACTCCAAAATGGTAGCCATTTCATTCTCAATGGTAGAAGAAAGAACTACCATATATCAAAAGATTGATTGATTTGATTTAAATCCTCTTTTTCCTCCAAGAGCCCAAGGTTGCCCACATAGACCCCCTCCTCCGATTTTTCCACAACATCTGTGTAGCAGATGTTCAGCTTAAGAGATAGTGACTGACTAAAATTACTGAGTAAGCTTTTATGGCTGAGGTGTACATGAATTTCAACACTTCTAGTCTGGACCTTAACCGTATCATCACATTTTTCCTTCAGTGTGTTTCATGTACTGTGAAGCTGGTTTACAGAAATCAGTCATTTATCTGTATAGGGAAAAGCTTGATTCTATGACCCTGTACATTTGTGATCACCATTCCTGCTTTTAACAATTGGATACCTTGGTGTGTTTTGCTCTGCATGCGTGTCACGGCTCTTGACCTTATATTAGCTTCTGTCTATACGGAATTTTAAAAATTACATGTGTATGGCTGACATTCGACTTGAACTTGACTCTTGACTGCTTCTGTTCCAGTCCCTTAACCTTTCCCCCCTCTGCTATTTGTGGGTCAATGACACTTGATTGTAAAAATCCACATTTGAATTTACTGTCTTTTTACCAGTGGCAATGGGAAGAAAGGATGAAGTCCAAATTTGATTTACATGGTCAGATTTTATTCCCAGTCTGAATCATTTAAAAGGGGGTCTATGCAGGGTGGGAAGAGGGGTGGGAATAGGTAGAGAGAATTCCTGGGCAATTGTATCATTGGGCCACCACCATATGACTATACTTGTTATTGCTCTTACTTTCTGTTACGGTTTTCATATTTTTCTATTGATTTTACTTTATATGTTTGCATGGTATTTTTAGAAAGCTGCTTAAGGCATGTTTTCATCCATTATTTTAACCTATCAGTTTTGATTGGAAATACACACTTTAACTGTAAACCCCTTCATGATTTCTTTGACTGGGAAGCATTAGATAAATTATTTCAAGAGAGAAGAATATGTACCACAATCTGACAATTCTTGTCCTGTGATGGCACTGCCCATGACAGTACAGTCCTTTCAAAGGGCAACTTCCAGCAGTTATCTTTATTGTCCTGGAATGCAAGATGCAAGAATGCAAGACTGAAAGATCCAACCAAGTTTCTGGTACAAATGAAGAAACTTTAGGGCATGGTTTTCCAATTTTGGCAAATTTAAGATATGTGGATTTCAACTCCCATAATTTCCCAACTGGTATTCTGGTAAAGTTCATGTATCTTGAAGTTGCCAGAGTTGGGAAAGCCTGCTTTAGGGCTACCAAATTGGAGATTTGATGCCAGATTACCAGCCTGGCTTGTAAAAATCTATATGGCCAGTGGAGGGCAACAAAAAGCAAGTAATTTTCAGTCTCTCTTTGCTGCCCTCTATTGGTCCTGTAGATTTTCACAAGCCAGGCTGGTAATGTTAGCCTTTAGAGGGGGAAGTAGGCAAACAGCTATACCCCATTCCTAAGAGGTTTGTAAGGGGTGTGCATAAGCACACCATTGTGCCTAACCTCCCTGTCCTACTGTCCTATTGCCTAATTTACCTGTACCTACTTTGCTAATGTTTATGTTTATACCAATACCTAATATCTTGTACATGTTTGACAAACAAATAAATAAAAATAAAATAAAAAATAAATAAAAATTTTGTCTTATATAATTTTATTTTTAATCTTTAGGATAGGGTACTTCCTTTGGAGACAGAAAAGATTAAAAAAAAGAAACAAAAATCCTTTATGGTCTTCAGTTTCTCTATATTTACAAGTAAGATTGCTTTACCAAGCCTAAAGAGATTTACTTCAAACAAATGTGTGAATTTGGCATGCTTGCACACATGTGTCCATATGTTTATGAATTTATTTATGCACAAGCAGAGGCTTCTCTGATAAATGTAGGACCTGGCAAATATTAATATTGTGTGAAGTCAACAATATTAATTACAGAATTAAAATTACTGTAAAATATAGCTATTTGTGGGATGTTTTGTCTCTACCTCTACCTCTATCCATACATATGTGCAAACCAGATTGGGAATTTGTCTTTTTCAAAAATTCTGCCTCTGATCAACTTTTTCTTTAAACAAAGTCTGCCATTGTGTACCTTCACCCAGTTCTGGGGCTCTAAGGAAATCAGTTTCTATCTCTTCCCTTGGAAAGCCGAGAAAAACAAGAGAATGACCACAGCTTGATTACAATAGGAAACTGATTTAGTGTTAATATTTTTCAATTTGCTTTTTAGTCTTTTGTTCTGTTGTGTTCAATTCTTGGAGACTGCCTGGCCAAGTCCCTAAGGTTTTTTTGGGCAAAGTTTTTTTTCTTCCAGAAATGATTTGCCATTGCCTACTTCCTAAGGTGGAGAGAAAGTGACTGGCCCAAGGTCACCCAGGTGGGTGGAACTAGAACTCATAGCTTAGCCCGATTCCTTCACCACTACACCAAACTGGCTCTCATTGGCTCTGTATCCAGGGGTGAAATTCTTTGAAGTCTGCTACCAGTACACTTCATGTGCACTTTGTGTATGCATGTGAGCTGCGCACGCATGCGCCCGCGCAGGCACTATCGTGCAGCACTGAAAAAGGAGCATTTTAAAGCCATCAGAGTCTGCAAAGGTAAGTAGAACAGCGAGGGGAGGATCAGCTGTGCTGCGCAATTTAGATTAGCTAGAAAGCAGGAAAACATGCTTTCTAGCTAATCTAGATCACACGGCAACAGCTGATCATCGCACAGCTAATAGTCAGAAATACTGGTTCGCCTGAATCGGTAGCATATTTTACTACCAGTTCAGGCAAACCGGTCTGAACTGGTAGCATTTCACCTCTGTCTGTATCTCTCTCCTTATCTGATTCTTCCTCTGGTCTCTGACATCCTAATTTCACTGTCCCATCACCCAAACAAGAGGAGGACCCAGTTACCACATATTCTATCTAAAACTGCAAAAAACCATAAAACTATTCTTTGTTTGCTTTCCAGATTTTGGCAACACATATATGACAATCCTAACAACATTTGAGTTATGGCAATAACTTCTCCACTCTCCTGACTTTATTGCAATCACCAATTTGCTGACTTTCAGCAGAATCTTTATTCATGTATTCTTAGAAAATGCAAGCCAATTCTCAGTAGTCCATTTGGAGTAAACACAGAATAGGTACAACCATAATAATGGATGAATAATGATGAATACTCTGCCCACCCAGATAGCCAGAAAGTATACTCTAAAACCAATTTGCCATAGCCACAGCCAAAATAATATGATTGTGTAGCACTTTGGGGTGGATGGGAACATAGACAGCTATGAATATGCACCTATCTGCATGTCTTTAAGGTACTGTCTTTTCCTCAGAAACACTTCGAAACATCTTCCTGGAATTGAACCTGACATATCTGAGGGGCTGTCACAGAGAAGAGGGGGTTAACCTATTCTCCAAAGCACCTGAAGGCAGGAGAAGAAGTAGCAGATGGAAGCAAATTAAAGAGAGATCCCATCTAGAACTAAGGAGAAATTTCTTGCCAGTGAGAACAATTAATCAGTGGAACAGCTTGCCTCCAAAAGTTGTGGGTATTCTGTCACTGGAGGATTTAAAAAGAGATTGGACAACCATTTGCCTGGAATAGTGTAGGGTCTCCTGCTTGAGGAGGGGTTAGACTAGACGATCTTCAAGGTCTCTTCCAACTTTGTTATTCTGTGTTCTGTATATAGCACAACCCTCCTAAATACATTCCTTTTCTTACAAGCAAATATAAATTTGGGGCTACAACTTGCCTATAAAGCAAAAGAGCTTCTGCCAATATATCAACGCTGCTCCAGTGCTACAGTAAGTTATTCTAGTCCATTAACTTGGAGATAAAGAGATTTTCACAACTTAAACTATTCCTGTCATCGATCTCCTTTAGCCACTGGTTTTTTTCCTCTCACAAGTCTGATATTTCATTTTACAGTTTTCAAGAATAGTCAGACTATTGAAAGGAGGTTTAATGATGGTTAGTTCCAATAGCCAACCCCCAACTGACAGTCCATTGAGAAATCAGCTGCTATTCTATACGAAACAGAGAAAGACTTGATTATGAACTGTCCAATAGTGCAACAAGAAAGAGTCTACTTTTTCCACTATTTCTCAAGAAGCATCTAATTTCTCACACTTAAGAGAAATAATTCCAGGTGATTTTCACAAAAATCCTCTAATAAAAGTGGTTTCTTATTAAATTTAGTGACAGTTCTAATCTATGCTTATTGATAGTATGGCAGATCTCTCTCTCTCTCTCTCTCTCTCCCCCCTCCCTCCCTCCCTCCCTCCCTCTCCTCCCCCCTCTCTCATAAGTATGATCAGTTATATAGGGCAGGGACCTCAGGGACCACCAAGGTCATAATTTTAAATCCCATGGACCCTAATTCATAATTTTAAGTCCCACAGACCACTAATATGAATTTTTTTAAAAAGATGAATACATTTGTAAAATAATGATCAGAGAACTTCCATTTTATTAATATGAAATGCACATGTTTGTAATGTATTTGTTATTGTCATATATTTTTTCTTTTGTATGTTTTTTTTAATGTAAATAATTTAATAAAAACTATTTAAAAAAATAATATAACAAAATTATAAATGCTTATTTAATCATAACAAAATATTTAAAGGTTGTTTATAATTGTAACAAAATTATTAAAGTTAGTGTAATTATTACAAAATAATTGAAGCTTATTTGACAGTGGCTTACTGATAGTGTTGATCTGCAGGTCAGCGGTTCAAATCTCACCGGCTCAAGGTTGACTCAGCCTTCCATCCTTCCGAGGTAGGTAAATTGAGGACCCAGATTGTTGGGGGCAATGTAAAATATACATTGCTTACTGGTGTAAACCGCTTAGAGAGTGCTTGCACTGTGAGGCAGTATATAAATCTCACAAAATAAATAATAAATAAATAGTGTTGGGAAAGTCAGTCCCATATTCCAGAGCTGTAGCTATAGTCCATTCCCTCCCCTCTCCTCCTCCCTGTGGTCTAGGGAACACTTTCCTTTATATGCTCTCTTTGAGTATTATAGGATGATTATCAAAATCTTCCTTTATCTAGAAAATGTATACATTGGAAACAATCTCACTTACTTCTTTAAAGCGTTCACAAGAAATCAATAGAAACTATGGAAGCTGCTGAACCTCATTGCTTTCAGTGGATTTCAGTCTAATAATCAGGCATAAAAGGCTCAATGACTACCCTAAATTTGCATCAAGTATTACAACAACTTCTTTTAACAAAAATCTTTATATATTGACTTAGGCCATTAATTTTCTCTAATGTTCCCTTTATGGGCTTTTTTTAGCCTGTTTTATAATTGCCATAAATTGCTTTGGCATGGTGATGAGATCATAGGAATAAATAAATCACAATCAATCAATCATAGATTTGTAGTTTACATAGCTTGGAAAAATCTTAGAGCTTGGGAAAAAGTTGGTCATTTAGTCCAGCGGTCATCAACCGGTGGTCCGTGGACCACTGGTGGTCTGTGAAAAATTTTTTGTGGCCTGCAAAAAAATTATTTGCATTTTTTATATTGCACTAAATCAGGGGTCCTCAAACTACGCCCCCTGGACCGGATACATGCAATGAACATTAGATTTGCTGCAGAGAGTCTCCCCCTTTGTGGTCTTTTTATGTGGGTCGGAGGGGGGCAGAAATTCCGACTTGGGGTCTGCTTCAACCTCCTGATGCGGGGCTTTGGGTGAAGGCTGGTGGTGAAGAACCGGGGGGGCCTTCTTCCAGTGGGACTGCATCATGGCCTGGAACTGGCTGACCATCTCAGCCCGCTGAGCCTCCAGGTGCTGGTACCTGGCTTTACACTCCCACAGGTCTTCCCTCTGCTTGGAAAGCCTATGCTAATTGTCCTCAGTGAGGTGCTTCTGCTGAGCTTCCTTCTCAATCAGATCCAATTTGAACTGAGTCAGCTGTTTTGCCAACTCTTTCTCGTGATAGCTGCTTAGCTCCAACAACTGCTTCCTGTAGGGGCCCTAAGGAGCCCAGGCAGTCAGGTGAGGAGTGGCTGGGAGGAGAGGGGTGAATAGAGGCTGGTGAGATGCCCCTCGACATGAGTGACATTGAGTTGGCCATTCCCACCCAGTCACATGACCACCTAGCTCTGCCCACCCAGCCGGTCATTAGGCAGATCATATTAGTGATCTGCCTAATGACCGGCTGGGTGGGCAGAGCTAGGATTTAAAATTATGAATTTTAAATCCTAGGATTAAATCCGCAGGATTTAAAATTATGAATTTAGTGGTCCCTGAGATCCGAAAGGTTGGTGACCCCTGATTTAGTCCATGTCACTAGTCAGTAAACTACTGTAGAGAGAGACCCATTCAGCCCAAATCTGAAAACCTTCAGTGTTCTAAGCAGACTACTTTATGGTACTAATTAATCAACAGGATTGATTTGTGTATTTTGATAAATATTTTATGTATCTCCTAATATAAAGCTTGAATCTCCTTTCCTTTGATGTCACTCTTCTTGTTTTTGTTTTGCTCTCACATTCAACAGAGAACAGGTCTTCAAAATGGTATAGGGTTTCCTGTTTGAGCAGGATGTTGAACTAGAAGACCTACAAGGTCCCTTCCAACTATTCTGATATTCTGATATTATACAATGGACTGTCCTTTCTCCCTTCCCTCCCCTCCCGCCTCCCTTCCTCCCTCCAACACTCCCATCCCCAATCAAGCTACTTTTGGCTTATGGGATATATGAAGTACAACATTCATAGTAAGCCATACAATTAAAACTCCAATGGAAATCAGAAACAACATAAAAATGATAAAGGGAAAAAAACCTGGCACAATAATTATATCAAGAGAATAAATTACATTTTTATACTCGTCTTGTTGTGTATTCCTTTATAATTATTGTATAGCATTTTTATTCTATATGGTTTTGTTGTATGGTTTTTGGACAGCTAATGCTTAAACTGAACAGATTGAATTAAATTACTGAATATTCCTAACTCTTTTAACCATTGTCCATAAAACTGGGTTTCCTGATCCTTGATCATCTTGATAGTTCTCCTCTAATCAACTCCAGCTTCTCCTTATCTCTTTTAAAGCTCAGTGTTCAAAATTGGACACAGTAATTTCAAAGTAACCTAATTAGCAAATAATACAATTTATTCTGTGATTTGAATACAATCTTCTGTTGATAGGGCCAAAATTTTGTTTCCCTTCTTATCATGTTGCTAACTCATATTCAGCTGATGGTATTTGGATTCCTAGATTTTTCTTGTATGAAATGCCATCAAACCAGTTATCCCAAGTTCTCTATCTATATCTATAAGTCAATTTCATTAATTGAACTTAGAACAATGTATGATGGATGGTCCCATTGCAAGATGGATTTGCAGTTGGCAGAAGAACCATAACTCACACTTGATCCTTAATGGATCCATGTCCACCTAAAGTGAGATATGCAGTAGAGTCCCTCAAGGTTCTGTCTTGGGTCAATACTCTGCAACAACTTCATAAATTATTTTGATGAAAGAGTAGAAGGGATGCTTATAAAATCTGCAGATGACACAAAGTTGGAAGGATTGATAATAGGATCTGGATATCCTGCCACAGCTGTCAAAAGAACCATTGCAGGTTTTGGCTGAATCAATAGAGATATATTCTATACCTGGAATATTGTGTTCAGTTCTGGTCACTACAATACAAAAAGGCTAGTGAAGAACTGGAAAGAATGCAGAGAAGAGGGACAAGTATGGCAAGGGGGTTGGTATGTTCATCCTAAAGAAGAGATGGCAAAAGGGAGACATGATAGCAATCTTCCAATAAATGTAGAGGCATCACAGGGCAGGGGTCTAGGACAACTCACCACAGCCAACTTGCCACATCATTGTGGCTAACTCACCATGGCCATCTCGCCACAGCCAACCTGGCACAGCCATCTTGCTGCAGCCAATTCACTCTGGGACAGCTGGGGAAACAGCTGCGGCCAACTCCCTGTGGACAACTTGCCATGGGAAAATCTACACGGGATAATTCAACAAAATAAATGTTATCTGCTGCTGTTTCATCTACGTTTCCATTTTTGTCAATGGAAATATGTCGAGGAAACAGTGGAGGATAACGTTTATCATATTGAGTTATCCTGCAGGGAATTGTCCCGTGGGCAAGTTGTCCCACAGTGATATGGCAATGCCAAGTTGGATGTGGCAAAATGGCCACAGCGAGTTGGCTATTGCAAGTTGTCCCATTCCTCAGGATACAGGATGTGCCTATGTTCTCCATAGCATTAAGGGTAAGGCAAGAAAAAACAGGTAGAAGCTTAACAGAGAGACATCCTAATTTCAAATAAGGAATAGTGGATTACTGGATAGTGAGAGCTATCAACCAGTGGAACAACCTGCCTGCAGAATTCTTTGGTGCTTCATCACTTTCAATAATAGGTTGGACAGCCATTTCTCTGGGGTATGAAGATCCTGCTCTGGGCAGAGAATTAGGCTAGAAGACCTCTAAGGTTGCTTCCAATTCTGTGACTCTATGAACTTATCCTTTCCCCCAGTATGCAAGCTTGTCAAGATAATTTTGAACTGTGTTTGTTCTTGTCTTTAAAGTATTAGCTTATTGCATTAGTTTAATGTTATCTGCAAATCTGACTACTATCCCTTCCATTTTATCTTCTACACTATTCAGAAATATGTTGGAAAGCACAGGGTCCGATGGGGCCCTGGAGGATATCTTTATACTGTTGATACCAGCGGTGTGTTGCTCCCGGTTCGGACTGGTTCTTAGAACCGGTAGCGGTGGTGGGAGGCTCCGCCCACCCGCTTGGGATGCTCTGCGCATGCACAGAAGTGTCATGCGCAAACCAGTGGCAATCTAATTTAGAACCCACCGCTGGTTAATACCTTTCTTTCTGATGAGAAGGGGTAGTCGATTGGCTGATACAGTGTTCGGATCAAATAATGCAGAGAAATAATGTACCCAGCATTATTTCTGTTGAACAAGTATGTGATAACTATTGTTATGAACCTTTGAGTGTCAACCAAGGTCTACAGTTATAATACACTCATGCCTACCCAGCTACAAGTTAATATTTCACTCCTTGGTTGGCCCCCAAGGGGAATGAAGCTGTTCTTAGAACATACGATAAGATGTATGATATATAATATATGAATGAGAATATACATCCCTTGAGCCAAACAGAATTAAACAAGCCCACATGAAGTATGAATAAAATTAGATTTAACATTTCCCTTCTGAGTAATAATACTACTGAACAGCAGAGCCTGAACACTGTTAGAGAAAGGCCATCCATTTGGTTTGCAGCCTTTGGGTTACAGATTTCACTTCTTCCGGACCATTGCAAATATATATATATATTTTCCCTTGAAGCTTTATCACCTTGAGAAGCCACAGAGTCTGTTTACTGAAGAAATAACAAACAAAAAATCTAGAAAAGACACTCAAAGAAACTTCTGAATGCCTTTGCCTTGAATCTCAAGAGAAAAGCAAACCAAGATCAAAGGTTTTTGCTATCGTCTTCATCCTGTTTCCCTCCCCTTCTTTTTTAATGTAATAGCATGACAATATTGGGACGTTATTAAAAACATAAATCAATCCCTATCATGAAAATGGTGAAAGTTTAAACCAGTATTCCCAATCCTGGCAGATATCGTTTCTGCTGGGGCTCAGACTAAAAGTCTCAGAATCACAGACATAAATTAACACCTAGGAAGTTCCAACTTAGAATGAGACTACAGGGAGAGATGAATCAGCTGCTTTAAGCCTACACAAGTTTTCTCTTTGTTCAAGGAGAGATTTATTCCACTGAATTTTCCATGTCTTGTTTTAAAATAGGCTAAAACATATGAAGAACGGTTGCAGGAACCGGGTATGTCTAGTTTAATGAAAAGAAGGACTAGGGGAGACATGATAGCAGTGTTCCAATATCTCAGGGGCTGCCACAAAGAAGAGGGAGTCAAGCTATTCTCCAAAGCACCTGAGGGTAGAACAAGAAGCAATAGGTGGAAACTAATCAAGGAGAGAAGCAACTTAGAACTAAGGAGAATTTCCTGACAGTTAGAACAATTAATCAGTGGAACAGCTTGTCTCCAGAAGTTGTGAGTGCTCCAACAGTGGAAGTTTTTAAGATGTTGGATAACCATTTGTCTGAAGTGGTGTACAGTTTCCTGCCTAAGCAGGGGGTTGGACTAGAAGACCTCCTCCAAGGTCCCTTCCAACTCTGTTATTCTATTCTATTCTATTCTATTCTATTCTATTCTATTCTATTCTATTCTATTCTATTCTATTCTATTACATTCTAAAATCAGGAAACAATGTAGTACAAATTTATACAATGGAATTTTGTGTATGCACTTTCTTCTTTATCAATTACCTGTGTTTGTCTTTCCTAAAATGTGTATTTTTATTAAAGAACTACATTGCAATGTTTAGACTCCTTCCTCCCTCCCTCCCTCCCTCCCTCCCTCCCTCCCTCCCTCCTTCCTTCCTTCCTTCCTTCCTTCCTTCCTTCCTTCCTTCCTTCCTTCCTTCCTTCCTTCCTTCCATAGTGACTGTGAATGGCCTACAAGTATTAGAAAAATAACTACAACCAGTGACCTACAAGGCCCAAGGTTAGAACAATAAACCCCCAAACATGCAGACCACATCAATAACCACACTCACTTAACCTCCTAACCCAAATAACCAAATCTTCAGTGCCTTGCAAAAGGCCAACAGAATTGGGGCCATTCATATTTTTTGGGAAAGATGCAGTGCTGTAGGGCTAGTGCTGCCACAGAAAAGGCATGACTCTTAGGTCCAACAACATAATTCTGTTTAATGGACAGTTTGTAAACTGTCCATTAGATAAACCCAGAACACGGTTTCTCTGAAAGATCAGAAACAATGAGAGAGGGACAGTTCTGTAAACAAGTAGAATGATAACTATACATCTCTGCATATTAGTTCCGCATTGTGGATACAATAAGTACTTAATAGATGCCTAGTTAGCACTCAGTAGGTAATTAAAAGGAACTCCATTTTTCTCACCAGAGATTTTCTGATTCAAATGTCTAATCTGCACTAAGTTCACCAGATAGTCCTGGACCAAACATACAATGTTTTCAGTTGAAATGCCATCTCCTGCTTGGCTTTATCTTTTTGAAAGACAAAATGCTGTGTGCATGATGGTGTGTACAAATAATTAAAAAACAATGAATAATTACAGAATAACCATGCACATGTTTATTCATAAAGATGCAAGTGAGCAGTGCTGGGTCAGACCTAAAACTTATCTGGTTCAACATCCATAGCAACTAAACAGGTGGTAAGGAATATGATTGACTCATAAGACACACAAAATTGTAATAAAACCTGTTTTTAAGCTTAAGCGATGACACTTTAAGGTTTGGCTAGTCTAAAGAAAAGAAGAATTAGGGGTGACATGATAGCAGTATTCCAGTATTTGAGGGGCTGCCACAAAGAAGAGGGGGGGGTCAAATTATTCTCCAAAGCACCATAGGGCAGGACAAGAAACAATGGTTGGAAACTAACCAAAGAGAGAAGCAACCTGGAATTAAGGAGAAAATTTCTAACATTGAGGACAATTAACCAGTGGAACAGCCTGCCTCCAGAAATTGTGGCCGCTCCATCACTGGAGGTTTTTAAGAAGAGACTAGACAGTCACTTATCTAAAATGGTATAGGTTTATTTATTTATTTATTAGTGAGATTTATATACCGTCTCATAGTGCAAACACTCTCTAAGCGGTTTACACCATTAAGCAAGGTATATTTATATTGCCCCCAACAATCTGGGTCCTCATTTTACCTACCTTGGAAGGATGGAAGGCTGAGTCAACCCTGAGCCAGTGAGATTTGAACAGCTGAACTGCTGATCACAGTCAGTTAAAGTAGCCTGCAGTACTACACTCTAACTGCTGCACCACCTTGGCTCTTTTGAGCAGGGGGCTGGACTACAAGGTCCCTTCTACTCTACTCTACTATTCCACTCTACTCTACTCTACTCTACTCTACTCTACTCTACTCTACTCTACTCTACTCTACTCTACTCTACTCTACTCTACTCTACTCTACTCTACTCACTACTAAGCAGGCTTGAGATGGGAGAGCATTGATCAATGTTGTCAGGGTCTAGAACAGTGATGGCAAACCTATGGCATGCATGCCACAAGTGGCACTTGGAGCCATATCGGTGGGCACGTGAGGTCAGGGCCGGTGCACATGCACGCACTGGCCAGCTGATTTTTGGGCCTTCTGGGCCCACTGGGAGTTGGGAAACAGGCTGTTTCCAGCCTCCAGAGGGGGTGGGGAAGGCCTGTTTTTTGCTCTCCTCAAGTTTCAGAGCCTTTCTAGGAGCCTGGGAAGGGCGAAAATGGCCTCCCCCCCCGGAGGCCCTCCAGAGGCCAGAAATGGCCCGTTTGCCAATTTCCAGAAGTTGGGAAACGGGCCATTTCTGGCCTCCGTAGGGCCTCCAAGGGGTGGGGAAGGCCATTTTTGCCCTCCCCTGGCTCCTAGAAAGGCTCTGAAGCCTGGGGAGAGTGAAAAATGGGTGTGCCATCGCGTGCCAGGAACAGGGGGTCATGCATGCATGCATGCGCAGGCCCCCCGCATGGAATTATAGGTGTGGGCACACACACACGCAACCCCCCCGCATTCCTCCCCCCTTTTGGCATGTGAATCAAAAAGGTTCGCCATCACTGGTCAAGAAAATCTTAAAATGATTCCAGGAAAAAAAAATCAAGTGCAATTTTGTGGGCCAGCTAGTCAAAAGTATAGCTGCAGTGACACACCACAAGCATTCCTCAAACTATAAGCTCTAGGCAGTTTAACCATCCAGATGCATCTTTCTGGGCACCTGGCCAATGAAGGTATTAGAAAAACAATAAGTCAAGTTCATTACTATATTGCTATATTGGCCAAGAGCCCCCCAGTGCATCATCTGATGGGTTCACCTGGCCCCTGTTAATATTTTAAAGATTTTTTTTCTTTTGAAATTACACAAAACTTCTGCATCTCTAATGAAAAGGCCAATGCAACACTTTCTAGGCAGATTGAAATCAAGGAGACAGACATGGAGCATATGGTAGAAAGTTATGGGAAGAGAAAGCAGGTGGGAAAGGTGATGGAAGAGGACAACACAGAGAAACGGAAGCAGATAAAAGTAGCAGATTGCCCTTGCTGTCATCTGAAAGCTGAAAGAAGACTGGTCACGAGGTTGCAGACCCCTTCCAAACTTTAAATTATGTTTTTTTAAAAAAATATGTTTCAAGTTGCTAAGCTAAGTAGAACAACAGCGGCAGAATGTCTGTAATTACATGGAAAAAATATCCAAATGTGGATAAAAGAATGTCTCTGGATATCTGCTTAATGAATTTCAAGTTGGATTTGACTCAGGCTCATCTAAAAAGACATGTGACTCTAAGCTGCATTAACAGAAATACAGTTACGAAGAACGGATGCAACACTTCCATTATATTCTACATTTTCCAGACTGTACCTGTACTGTAGACCAGTAATAGTCTATTACGCCATAACTTAAGATGCATTCATTTAAACTGGAAGAAGGGCAGTAAGCTTGACTGGCAAACTGGAAATTTAATTTTGTAAGAAGAGACAGAGGGAACTGGCTATGATTACCCTGAGAAGAAATAAAAGAGGGAGCCATATGATAACACAGTTCAAACGGTATATACCAGTGATGGTGAAACTTTTTTGGTTCACGTGCCAAAAGGGGGGGAGTGTGGGGGATCACGTATGTGCGTGCCCACACCCATAATTCCATGTGCCCCCCTATGCATGTGCGTGTGACCCCCCCTTTCCCGGCACGCAATGGCAAGCCCGTTTTTCGCTCTTCCCAGGCTCCAGAGCCTTTCTAGAAGCCTGGGGAAGGCGAAAACAGCCTTCCCCACCCCCTCTGGATGCTGGAAACAGCCTGTTTCCTGACTCCCAGTGGGCCCAGAAGGCCCGAAAATCAGCCGGCTGGCACACGCATGCGTGCCGGACCTGAGCTCACCGATATGGCTCCGCGTGCCACTTGTGGCACCCGTGCCATAGGTTCGCCATCACGGGTATATACTGTTCAAATACAAAGAACAAAATATATTATCTGTCATACAAAGAACAATGGTGTTAAACTACAGTAAGGCAGATTCTGGTTTATTATTAAAATGTAGCAAATGAAGCAAATGCAGTTTGGCTTTGGAACCAAATAGCCATGATGAGTTCTTATCTGACACTGGATAAACATTTGTTAGATTTACTTTACTTTGTATCTCTACACCGAACAGGGAGGTGGAAAGCAAAGTCTAAATGTTGCCTTGCAACTTTGTGATTTAATCCACCATTCTTTTTTACTAAATTACATAAAAGGCATGTTCTGCTTATATTTTAAAGCAGATTTGGGATGAAATTCCAAACTTCATTACAAATGTGAGTTTACAATATGATGTCGGTTTAAGCTACCATCCTTTTTTCACATTCAAATTCTCAATTTATATGGATATTCTTGTGAAATGTGGCGTTGGCATAGTGCTTTCTGTCTTGAATGTGACTGAATATAAATAATCTCTGTCCACCTATATAGTTAAAACATTCTCTATTACTTATAAAACACTCTCATTTCAAGCTAGTCTCCTGGATTTTAGCAAATTCATGCACATAGCCCAGCAAATCACTAGACATTTTTAAGAAGATGTTGGATAACCATCTGTCTGAAGTAGTGTAGGGTTTCCTGCGTAAGCAGGGGGTTGGACTAGAAGACCTCCAAGGTCCCTTCCAACTCTGTTGTTATTATTATTATTAATCTCAAATAATAATGACAAGATCTAGGAGAGTGGCGGAGATAAATGTACCTGAGTAAAAAAGAGAAATAGAGAAAATAAAATGAACTTAAATTAGTAACATGCCCCTTATCAAGCAAATAGTTTAGTTTAGAAGGCAAGAGTACAAAAGGACAATAATTTAGTTCTTCCCAACTCTCAAATTGTAGATTGGTTCAGAACGCTTATTTAGTTCTTCCAAGTTGGGGATATAGTTTGGAAAATTAGTTAAACCAAGTCTAGAATAGAATAGAATAGAATAGAATAGAATAGAATAGAACAGAACAGAACAGAACAGAACAGAACAGAACAGAACAGAACAGAATAGAATAGAATAGAATAGAATAGAATAGAATAGAATAGAATAGAATAGAATGGAATAATTCTTTATTGGCCAAGTGTGATTGGACACACAAGGAATTTGTGTCTTTGGTGTAAACAGTAAATATTTTCACGGCCCTCTTTTTGACTTGTGCAGTATACAGGTCCTCAATGGAAGGCAGGTTGGCAGTAATTGTTTTGTCTGCAGTTCTGATTATTCTCTGAAGTCTGTGTCTGTCTTGTTGGGTTGTAGAACCGAACCAGACAGTTATAGAGGTGCAGATGACAGATTCAATAATTCTTCTGTAGAACTGTATCAGCAGCTCCTTGGGCAGTTTGAGCTTCCTGAGTTGGTGCTTTTTTGTTGTGCTTTTTTGATGACATTTTTGATGTTAGGTGACCATTTTAGGTCTTGAGATATGATAGAACCTAGAAATTTGAAGGTCTCTACTGTTGATACTGTGTTGACTAGTATTGTAAGAGGTGGTAGAATGGGAGGGTTTCTCCTAAAGTTTACCAACATTTCTATGGTTTTGAGTGTGTTCAGTTCCAGATTGTTCTGGTCGCACCACGAGGCTAGTTGTTCAACCTCCCGTCTGTATGCGGTTTCATCGTTGTCTCGAATGAGGCCGATCACTGTTGTATCATCTGCAAACTTCAGTAGTTTAACAGATGGATCATTTGAGATGCAGTCATTGGTATATAGAGAGAAGAGAAGTGGTGAGAGCACACAGCCTTGGCGGGGGTGCTGTTCTAATTGTACAAGTATCTGATGTAATTTTGCCTAGCTTCACCTGCTTCTTCCTGTCTGTTAGGAAGCTTGTGATCCACTTACAAGTGTGTTCAGGTACCACTAACTGATTTAGTTTAGTTAGAAGAATGTCCAGTATGATAGTATTGAATGCTGAACTAAAGTCTACAAAGAGGACCCTTGCGTAGGTCTTTAGAGAGTCAAGATGTTGTAGGATGTAGTGCAGAGCCATATTAACAGCATCATCTGTCGATGTATTTGCTCGGTATGCAAATTGCAGGGGGGTTTAACAGTGGATCTGTGATGGTTTTCAAGTGGGACATCACTAGCCTTTCAAAAGTTTTCATAACTACAGATGTTAGAGCAACTGGTCTGTAGTCATTCAGTTCCTTGATGGAAGGCTTCTTCGGCACTGGGATGATAGTGGAGCATTTGAAGCAAGAAGGAACATGGCATATCTCTAGTGATTTGTTGAAGATTTGGGTGAAGATGGGGGCCAATTGGTCAGCACAGACTTTTAAGCAAGAAGGGGTTATCTTTCATGGGCCTTGTGCTTTTCCTGGCTTCTGTCTGTGAAATAGATCTTGCACTTCCTTTCCTGTGATCACCAGGAGTTAGGTGGCTGTAGTTTCCTTTCAAACCTGCAGTAGAACACATTCAGGTCATAGGAAAGCCTTGGTGAATGTGTCCATCTTTACAAAACTCCATCATATTCTTCTGCTACATATCAAAAGAGAGGGGGGAAGGAAGCAAGGAAGGAAGGAAGGAAGGAAGGAAGGAAGGAAGGAAGGAAGGAAGGAAGAAGAAAGACTGCTTTCCAGAAATCAAATGAAAAAAGGAAATCCTAGAAAGATATACCATATGTCAGATAATTGATAAGAACATTTTATGAGGACTGAGTCAAAGGATCATGAATTCCCACCGGAAAACTATATTTATCTCATTTACTTCAGTAATACATGATTTTTGAGATTTACTAGATGCTTACTTGACTCAAATATATAAAAATGGAACCAGCAATAACAGTTTCAACTGAAATTGTAAAAAGAAAAAAATAAACTTTATACATCACAATATGAAAACTGTCCTGCAGTGCAAATATATATTTGGCAAAGAAGTCAGAAAGCTCTAATAACTCTAGTTAAAACTGAAACATTACAGCCAGTAAAATAAGATTTTCTTGATCTGTAGTAAACTTCACGAATCTTCCAAATGTATGCAGATAACAATTGCCTGGTTTTTGACAAAACTGTAGTCTGAGCACATCTGGAAGTGAGGGATGAAATTGTTGCACATCTTTCAAATTCTGACACTGATGAAGATTAATGATATGAGATAAAGGAAGAGGGAAAGAAATATTTGATTCCATTTCTCAGTGGCTTAATTCGTACATCCCAAAATAGTAGGCCAAATTGAACACAATTTTTCTTCAGCAAAGGTCACCATACTGAATTTGTGAGGCATTTCTTGGCTCAAAAAACTGTACATAAATGACAAATTACATGTGTGAGAAGGACAAGTATTACCAAAAGGTGACTATGTTGAAAATTGAAGTTACCTTGATGTCATGGAGAATGCCCAAGTATTATTTTCTGCTGGGGTCTCCCCTGGAGGATCTCAGGAGCTCCAATCTCCCTTTAGATATCTCTCTTCTTGACCACCTGACAACATTTTAAAAAATATTTTAATTAAAAGAAATAACTACCTCCAGTATCATATTTGTTTCAAAACTATATCTGGGCTCAGTAGTGGGTTCTAAAATCCGCTGCTACCGGTTTGCGTGCGCATGTGCGTGTACGAGACACTTCTGTGCATGCGCAGAAGCGTCCCGGGTGGGTGGGTGGAGCCTCCCACCACTGCCACTACCAGTTCGCAGAACTGGGCTGAACCGGGAGCAACCCACCGCTGTCTGGGCCCCATAAAAGTCCAATGGGGGAGTGGGGAGAGGACCTAAACACGGTGGCTAAGAATCGGTGTTTTGTTTGGAAGTGTGACTATCTGCTTGCAAGATAGGATAGTTGGATAGGTTTCACATCCTTTGAAACTTGTCCCTTGAAACTGGCAATACCATATGTGATTTTTTTGTGAATGGGCATCCATCCACAACATGTTCTCAAAATATCAGCTGTGCCACCAGTCCTAAAGTATAGAAAACCCTAGTCTGTGTATAGAGAGGCAGTTTGATACAGTGGATAAATATGCTTGACTGGAAGCTGTGAGACTGTGAGAGTCAGACCTAATCCTATCACACAGAACTAGCTGGATGACTTAGTCCAATCACCCTTCCTCAACCCAAGAAGGAAGACAGTGGCAAACCAGTTATGGAAACAGTGCCAATAAAAGTGTATAGGCTTGTCCAACAGCTGCTAGGAGCCAAGATTGACTCAAAGTGACAATGGATTGATTATTATATAAAACATGTGAATACCAACATCTTTTCTGCCTTCCTGACATCTGTATGTCTGGTTTTCCATCTAGCATATTTTTGCATGCCAAATTGGACTCCCTTCAAAACAGTCACTCTCTGTTGTACTTGTGTACACAATCCAAGAGACAAATATGTTTAGAAACTGAGCATGTTGCAACAATTGGGGGCGGCACATTACCTCATGCAAAGTTATTATCCATCATATGCTCACCCTCCATTCACAGCTAGCATGGAGACATTCAATACAGCAGAGAGCAGACACTTCTGCAGTACTCCATGGAGGGTGAGAGACAAATACAACCCATCTAGAGTTTGATGCAGGCCAACAAGTCTGCATTAGCAATTATGTATTTGGATAGAGTAGTGCTGCCACTCATATATTTTGGACTATAAACCCTTTTCTTCCTGACCAGCAGAAAAACTGATTGAAAGCAAGCTGCTTACCCTTATCTTTCACTGGATTATTTAAGTCAGATGTCTTCAAACTTGGCAACTTTAAGACTTGTGGACTTCAACTCCCAGAATTCTCCAGCCGGCATAGCTGGCTGGAGAATTCTGGAAATTGAAATCCACAAGTCTTAAAGTTGCCAAGTTTGAGGACCCCTGATTTAAGTCATAGAGTTAATAATTAACTGCTAAGGTACATAGGACCACTGTTTCCATTCTATGTTCATTGCCATCATACCCATCAATCCTTGTTCATGCATGCAGAGAATAGATTAGATATATTGGAGAACCACTGTACATATGTTCCAAAGTGTGGCAGGGTAAGAGATCTGCTACACACACACAAAGAGCAATAGCAATAGCACTTATGTACCTCCCAATGGTGCTTTACAGCACTCTATGGGCAGTTTACAATGTCAATATATTGCCCCCAACAATCTGGGTCTTCATTTTATTGACTTCGGAAGGATGAAAAGCTGAGTGAATCTTGAGTCCCATCAGGATCAAATTCCAGACAGTGGGCAGAGTTTGCCTGTAATAGTGCATTCTAACCACTGTGCCCCCAGGGCTCCTGGTTCTTTTTTTTCCCAGTTTTTTCTTCTGCACAGGCAAGTGTGCAGAATTTACATAGACTTTTGTAATTTACATAGACCTTTGTAAAACCTTTGATTCAGTAGTACACAACAAACTACTTCTGAAACTAAAATCCTATGGCATCTCTGGACCCCTACATGATTGGATAACTGTGCTCCTGTCTAACAGACAACAAGTGGTTAAAATAGGGAGGGCCCTATCAAATCCTGCTCCTGTCAACAGTGGTGTCCCTCAAGGCAGTGTTCTAGGACCAACACTCTTCATACTCTACATAAACGATCTTTGTGATCATATTATAAGCAACTGTGTTCTCTTTGCCGATGATGTTAAACTATTTAACACCACCAACAATGCTACTAACCTTCAAAAAGACCTTGACCATGTAGCTGAATGGTCAAACAACTGGCAACTTCAAATCTCAATCAACAAATGCTCTGTCCTACACATTGGCAAAAAGAATCAGAATAAAAAATACAAACTTGGAGGAAATGACCTTGTAGACGACCCTCACTCTGTTAAAGACCTTGGAGTACTCATATCTAATGACCTAAGTGCCAAAGCCCATTGTAACAACATTGCCAAAAAGGCACTAAGAGTTGTCAACCTAATCTTGCGTAGCTTCTTCTCTGGCAATATTACTCTGTTAACCAGAGCATACAAAACATTTGCCAGACCAATCCTTGAATACAGCTCACCTGTCTGGAACCTGCACTACATATCAGACATAAATACAATTGAGAGAGTCCAGAAATACTTCACAAGAGTCCTCCACTCTTCTACTCGCAACAGAATTCCTTATTCCACCAGATTTGAAATTTTAGGCTTAGACAACTTAGAGCTACGTCACCTTCGATCTGATCTAAATGTAGTTCATAAAATCATCTGCCACAATGTCCTACCTGTCAATGAATACTTCAGCTTCAACCACAACAATACAAGAGCACACAATAGATTCAAACTCAATGTAAACCGCTCAAAACTCGACTGCAGAAAATACGACTTCAGCAACAGAGTAATCAGTGCCTGGAATGCACTACCTGACTCTGTGGTTTCTCCCCCAAACCCC
Organism: Diadophis punctatus similis; assembly: GCA_023053685.1. Taxonomy (NCBI): domain Eukaryota; kingdom Metazoa; phylum Chordata; class Lepidosauria; order Squamata; family Dipsadidae; genus Diadophis; species Diadophis punctatus. The sequence continues at coordinate 10,233,878 of JALIGW010000016.1, read as the reverse complement.
AAAAACTTTAACCTTAGACTGTCTACAGTTGACCTAACCCCATTCCTAAGAGGTCTGTAAGGGGCGTGCATAAGTGCACCATCGTGCCTACCATCCCTGTCCTACTGTCCTATTGTCCAAATTTACCTATACCTACTTTGCTTTTGTTTATGTTTATACCATACCTGTTATCTTGTACACGTGTTGACAAAATAAATAAATAAATAAATAAAAATAAAAATAAATAAAGGGGGCAAAAGGCAAAAAAAAGTGGTAGATGTTAGGGCAGTACAAAACTTGAGATTTGGTTCAAAAAAGAGCCAGTTTGGTGTAGCAGTTAAGATGCTCACTTAAAAACTGGGAGACTATGAGTTCTAGTCTCAACTTAGGCATGAAAGCCAACTGGGTAACCTTGGGCCACTCACTCTCTCTTAGCCAACTTCCCCTTGTGGGGAAAACAGGAGGAGGAAGGAGTATTAGGTGTGTTTGCCACCTTGAATTGTTTATAAAAAAAATAATAAAAATGCTGAAAAAGTTCTTTTTAAAAAGTTGCTTCTGAAAGCATGGGGATGCAGCTGCAGCCTCTCTCCCCATTTTGGAAAGCACCTGCCTTTCCCTCCAAGATTGCACAATTTAATTTAATTTAATTTAATTAAAAGTTCTTATAGGCCGCCCAATCCCGTAGGACTCAGGGCGGCGTACAATAGGAATAAGAACAAAAGAACAATTGTTCTTTGCAGCTGTTTTGCATTCCCTGGAAAATATGTGACTGATTTATGGAATGGCAGACCAATGCCATGTTGTTACTCCTTCAGTTTCCAAAGCATCTTTAGGGAAATTGGTCCCTCAAATTACAGTATAGCTGAAGTGGCTTTATATAATGACAAGAAACAAGTCAAGTGGGTACAACCTTTATCTCTCCGTTTACCTAATTATTCATCAAATGAATGAACACCCAAATTGTTCTCTCAAAATTCAGTGATTAGATCTGGGATGCACAACATTTTTTTCTAACCGAGGGCCATGCTTGGTCTTTGAATAAGTAAAGGTAAAGCCGTGGTGGCACAGTGGTTACAATGCTGTACCGCAGGGCTAACTCCTCACTCCAGGAGTTCGATTCTCACTGGCTCAAGGTAGACTCAGCCATCCTTCCAAGGTCAGTAAAATGAGGACCCAGATTGTTGGGGGCAATATGCTGACTCTGTAAACCACTTAGAGAGGGCTGTAAAGTACTGTGAAGCGGTATATACAGTAAGTCTAAGTGCTACAGCTATTGCTAAAGGTTTCTCTGTCAATCATGTCCAACTCTAGGGCACAGTGCTCACCTCTATTTCTTGGCTGAGGGAACCAGTATTGTCCAAAGACATTTTCCATGGTCATGTGGCCAGCATGGCTATATGCCAAAGGCGAACAGAACACTGTTACTTCCCACCAACACTGTCACTTCCCACTGTTACTTCCTACCTGTTTAACTACTTGCATTTGCATGCTTTCAAACTGCTAAGTGGGCAGGAGCTGGACCAAGGACAGAAGCTCACCCCATTACACAGTGCTTGGGTCTCAAACCTGGGCTGTCAGCTTTCAAGCTTAGTGTTTTTAACCTCTGAGCTATCGCAGCCCCTTTGAATAAATGTCTTTGAATAATATGCTACAAACAAATGTCTTCATTTGTTTTTAATAATATGTCTTTGAATAATATGCTGCAAACATAACTCCCAAAATATCAGTGGGGCCAAGATAAACTGGACCAAAATTAATTTTAACTTAAAGTAAATTTAAATTCAGTGTAGATCAAATTCATTATATTCATATGATCATTTCTTCATGGGATTAATCTATAGGGGGTCTCAAGGCTCCCAGGGATTTCAGGCTCTGCATGGGACCCTGGCCCTCACATGATAATCCCCAATATAGATATAAAAGTGTGAGGAGAAATTTAGCTGCCTGGATGAAACCTGATGCCAGCAACTCATAATCTTAGCTTTCCTTACATTTTCCTATCCCTGTGCCTGCCTATCTATTTGTATCTGTCATACAGACTCATGAAAGAGTCTAGAAAGCAGCAGCGTGTTCATTTTTAAAAATACACCATTGGCAAACCTCAAAAACTATTATTTCTGAGCTGTTGTTGAAGAACAAATGCACACCCAGTGGAAACAGCAGAGCGTAATGACACCACATCGCCCATCCTTCTGAATGACACGTTTTAAATATGATTCTCCGCTCTCTCATTAGAAAACATTGCATTATCTTCAGGTTTATTCTAGCCTGAGGTTTTAAAGTGATTCTGTCACTGGATATAAGAATGTACCCAAGGCAGCCCAAAGCCTTTGACTACTCTTGCTTGATTTGAAATTCATGTACTAATGTTGTTATGTGACAAATTGCCTGCAGCTCTCAGAGGTTAAAGTTGCATTCTCCACTGCGGAGAATAATTAAGTTATCCAAGGAAAACTTGATTTGTTCTAGTCCCCCAGCTTTAATTTCAATGTGTGCCTTTTCCTTTCTTCCTTTTTAAAATTGCCTGTATGTCGAAGTAAACACTTTTGAATTGCCTTCCTTGCAATCAGTTGTCTCTAGAAGATAATGCCTTCTATATTTTCTCTCTTTCTTGTAGCTTTCAAAAACAGTGAACAGTCCTTCTCCTTATAATAAGTCACAATTATGTTATGGCTTCTTGTCTGCTTGCCCCAGATTTGTGAGAGGGATTTGGATTATGAGTTTGTGGTGTAATGTCTTCAGCAGGGGTGGGTTCCTAATTTTTTTACTACCACTCTGTGGGCATGGCTTATTTTGTGGGTGTGGCTTGCCAGCCATGTGACCGGGTGGGTGTGGCTTGCCAGCCATGTGACCGGGTGGGCATGGCTTCTCAGACTGCTGAAGGGAGGGGAACTGAAATAGGTCCTGCTGCCCATTCCCTCTCCCCTCAGCAGCTCGAGAAGCCTCAAACGTGCGAAAATGCCTAGGATCATCACCGCGCGTTCATGGCTTCTTGGACTGCTGAAGGAAGGGGAATGGAGATAGCTCCTGCCGCCCGTTCTTTCAGCGTCTCACGCGCTCCATCAGCCATCCTCCCTGCTTGGACTCACTGTGGGGTAGGAAGGCAGTGCATGCGCAGTGCTGGAAGCTCGGCTTCTGGGCATGCGGAGAAGAAATTTTTTTTAAAAAATAATTTTTTTAAAAAAAATGGCGGTGCCCAGGCACCGGCAACCGACCACACCGGTACTGTGATGTCACCAGCGGGCCGCTACCGGTGCTATAGAGTGGACCGCACCAGTAGGAACCCACCACTGGTCTTCAGGAATCACAGGAGGGAGGGGCTTCTCCCCAGAGGGCAAGGTATCAGCACCACTTAGAATGTCTGGCAGGCAAAGAGAGCAAAGTAGGACTCTCCCTAGCAATTAACACTGCATATCTATAATTATTGCAAATAATTGCTTTAGTCTGGCATGATTCTGTCTATAGGTGAACAGCAATAAAGGTGTTAGCCCTGAACCGCCCTGGCTGAGGCCATCTTTGGGGCTTCAGGGTTGCCACAAGGCAGAAATGGGGACAGGAATGGGGGAATAGTTAACTGGGGTTTTGCAGTCAAAACAAAAAGTTTTCTTGTGGGAACCAAGGTCATTCCAACAGGTGGCTGGGAAAGGAGGAGTGAGGTAACTAAGCAACTGGCTGCAAACATATCAGAAGAAATTCCATTCTTGGTTCTTTGGGCCTAATAGATCCTTCTAAATACAAAGATACCATATGAGGCAACCCAAGTCTTTCCCATTTAGAATTAGCTGCCTCTATCAATTAACCAGTTCTCCCATTTCTGAGACAAATAAGTGAGACAGGGCAACAGGCCTCAGATCTTCTTATTCTGACAGAGTACCTAAAGCACAATAAAAATATACTTTTTGGCACAAGGCTAGACAGGAAATGGATCTCTCCAAGCAAGGACACCTGTGTGACAAGATCCTTCTGCCTATATAGATAGTTCCTGCAAAATTAATAACCAAAGCTAGACTTAGCTCCCATAATGGCAAATAATATTTTGAAAAGAAAAGTTGGCGAAGCAATAAAATAAACAATATTAACTTTACAAATCCATTTGAATCGGTACCTAATAAAATAAATGAATATAAAATATGAAGAAAAATAAAGAAATGAAAAAAGGATCCCCCCCCCCCACACACACACATAAGATGAAACTTGAGGGCTGTAAACGTTACAGCCAAGACTGAATGCATACAATCCATTCCCTGATGCTTTTTAAACCCACTGAAAATTTCACCCTATGTATTTCAGCATTGTCATTGTGCTTCTGGCCATCAACTCCCAAATTTCTCAGCAAAAAGGGCTGAAAGCTGAATGTGGGAACTGAGTTCTAGCATATCTGTAAAACATCAGGCTGTAAAAGTAAATGCATTTTAAATAGATAGGTTGAGGGAATATTCTGTTTAGAAAAGTACATTTTGAGTGGTAACTTATTAATTCTAAAGCTGAGAATATATATGGTAACTTATTAATTCTAAAGCTGAGAATATATATGGTATACACACACACACACACACACACACACACACACACACACACACACATGGACAGGAATTAAAGCTTTTTTTAATGTCTTTTAAAAAGTCAGACGTGAAATTCTGTGTAGCTGTTTCTCAATTGTTAAAAAATATATAAGATAAACATGGAAAATATGGAATGGATTTATGGATGTTGACATATGTAAGTGATATAGACTGGAAATAAACTGATTTCTCCTTCTTGATTTGAAAGCATCCTAAATTCCATTTTTAAGGAAACCTAAGAACAGAGTTTAAAGTAGAAGAAAAATAATAATAATCAGATTATAGAAGGAGATTTACATCAAAGTGACAAAACTTTTTAAAATACAGCTGTGAATTCTTGACATCAGTTAAATTTGATGGAGGGCTTAGTAGTTTATAGCATAACTCATAATCAAGGTACTTTCTTTTTTCTTCATTTTTCATTATGCTTTAAAAGTCATTTATTTTGATGATGGCTTCTGTTCAAATGGATTTGTAAAGTTAATATTGTTTGTTTTATTGCTTTGTTAACTTTTCAGATTTTTATTTTGTTTTAAAAAAGATTCTTTGCCATTGTCGTACATATAAAAGAGATGACAACACACATATATCTTCAATGTTTCATTCCGTCTGATGAAAGCAAATCTGCTTTTCAATTTCTTTCCAAGAAAAGAATTTCAGAAGAAAAAAAAACATCACAGACTGAGTGTGGTATTCTCACAACGGTGATGTGTTACAATTGTCTCTAATGCTCCCAAACATCCCCGGGTTCCTACATCTCTTTTAGATCCCAAGGAAAGGGATATCTTGGGATGTCCCCCCCAAAAAGGGATGTCTTGCTTGGAGTTTTATTAATAAAATTGTTACTATGATCATCAACTTACCGTATTTTTCGGAGTATAAGACGCACCGGAGTATAAGATGCACCTTAGTTTTTGGGGAGGAAAATAGTGGGAAAAATCTGCCTACCAGGTGTTCATCTGGCTAGCGTCCTTAGTCTGGTCAGCTTCAGCACATTATTTTATCCCCTGGTTAGGACTTAAAAAAACCTTTTTTGGAGAGAGTAAGATGAAAGAGCCTGCAAGCCAGTAAGAGCTGGGAAGATCATTAGCACCTGGTTAGGGCTAGAAAAACCTTATTCGGAGCAAGTAGAGCAATGAAAAAAACCCTGCAAAGACTTAGGGCTGGAAAAACCTTCTTCGGAGAGAGTAACAATGAAAAAGCCTGCAAGGTAAGAGCTGGGAAGATAGTTAGCACCTAGTTAGGGCTGGAAAAAAAGCTCCGAAAAAGCTACATTCAGAGTATAAGACGCACCCAAATTTTCAGCCACTTTTAGGGAGGAAAAAGGTGCGTCTTATACTCCAAAAAATACGGTATAGACCTGCTCTGAAGAAACTGTTGAAGAATGTCTCTTTTCCCTAATGAAATTCAGAGGGAGGGGGGAAACTATATGGGAAAGTTGAAAGCAGATTTTAGTACAGTGTAAATTTGCTTTCCTCCTTGCTTCCGTTCAGCAGTTCATGCTCCCCAAATTATAACAGATGTAGTAAGCAATAGGTCTGTGCCTAAAGAGGAGCTTTGCAATGAATAGGAGCACAAAGCACTCCTTTCTGAATTACTAAAGAAATCACATTTTTCCAACACTTTATTTCAAGGAAGATCCTTATTAGCATTCCCATGTATTACAAAGCACTTTCTTTTCATTGTGCAAAAGCTTAATAAGCAATTCAGAAAGGTAAGAATCAACATATTCCAGTCCTGTCTAGTTATCAGTAAACTTTTGTCGCGTTACACCAAAAGGCATGAATTTCCAGTTGATCTTTTTCTCTCTAGGTCGTTCCATCTTTGAGTTTACAAAACCCTAGAAACTGATCCGGTACTTACCACGACAAGTTGATCTGCAGGGATAAAGTCAAATCTTACTTCTCCTTGGAAAACCAACCTCCATTTGCTGACTTCGTATGGACTACTATAGAGTGGCATTTATTGATTTTTTTTCTTCTACTACTGCTTTCTTTCATTTGTACCATTTTGCTCCTGGGCCACACGTGTCATTTTTCAGAGTCTAAAAATATACATCCTGCCTAGAAATTGGAGAAATATAAAAGAAAATAACAACTGTAAAAAAAAAAACAAGGCAATGCTGAGGAGCCCTTAGCTAGAGGCAATGTTTAATCAGGTTTCTACAGTGAAAGCAAAAGGCTTCAGTATATGTTTTATATCATTCAGTGGGATTATCATCTGAACCAGGAGCTCTTCCTGTTTTTATAGATTTAATGATATCTGTTATTTCTTGGAGAGATAAAGATGATAGTCAACATGTGTAATGTTAGAAAGAACGGGGCTTGTTTAATCTTGTTTAATGTTATACAATCATGATTGTTTAAAATTGGAAGAATTCATTAATTGAGTAATGAATGCGATTAGTACCATTATTAGTATTATTATATACTTTATCCTAGGTGTTCTTAACATTAAATTGTTACAACTAATTTAGCTGAGGGATTATTAATTTAGCTCTTCTCTACATTGACAGTTTCTTTATATGATGCACTATTTCTTTGAGACGTTCTATGTTTTGGCTGGTGGTTGATGATATGATATGATATATGATATATGATGATATATGATATATGTTATATGACCGTGATGGCGAACCTATGGCACGCGTGCATGTGGGCACCCGCCAGCTGATTTTTGGCTTGCATGGAGGCTCTGGGAGGGCGTTTTCGGCCTCCGGAGGGCCTCCATGGGGGCAGGGGAGGGCGTTTTTGCCCTTCCCAAGCTCCGAGAAAGCTTCTGGAGCCTGGGGAGGTTGAAAAATGGGCCTACCGGGCCTACCAGAAGTCAGGAAATGGGGGAGCGGGGGTGCATGGGGGGCATTGAATATGGGTGTGGGCACGCACACACATGCAATAGTGCGCGCGTGCACTATTTCGGCACCCGAGGAAAAAAAGGTTCGCCATCACTGTTATGATATATGATATATGATATATGATTGATATATGATATATGATATATGATATATGATATATGATATATGATATATGATATGATATGATATGATATATATATGATATGATATCATAATCATATCATATCTGATATTTTTCAGGTATTTTTTATCATGCAGGCATGCTCCAAACAGAAACCCACAAAACAAGAAGTTTTGATTTCTAGCTGACATTATGGCTGCAGCTGTAAAGTCTCTCATATATAAACTGATACATGATGCCTGTAACATAGTCTGGTTTTCTCTGGCATGATGTTTAGAAAATGTAACTTATTTCTGCAATAAAGACCCTGCAGGTAGGTAATCTTGAAGATCTTCTTCACATCAAACCCACATCACGTTTTTTAGCAACAGAAATGTCTTGTCGTTGCCAGTTTTTTTTTTGAAAAAAACCCATAGCATGGTTTCTAGATATGAAATATCCTGGTGCTCAATAAACCAAATACTAACTGTCTCCAAGTTTGCTTCCCAAGATAGAAAGACACAAATGGGTGGGCTGCTGGGGGTTTGCAGGGGTTCGGGAGAACCTCTAGCTAAGATTCTGTGCAGTTCGGAGGACCCCCAAATCCCACTCCTGGCTGGCCCTGCCCACCCCTCCCCTCCCCTCCCAGGAGTCCCCACGGGGCCCATTTTGGATGTAGGTAAGTGCAGGGTGCGTGTGGAAGCTCGAGGAGGGCAAAAAACAGGCCTACTGAAAATGATACTCCATGCAGTCCCCAACTTACAACCATTTGTTTAGTAACCGTTCAAAGGTAGAATGGCATTGAAAAAGTGACTTATGACTGTTTTTTCACACTTATGACCGTTGCAGCATCCCCTTGGTCAGATGATCAAAATTCAGATACTTGGAAACTGGTTCATATTTATGATGGTTGCAGTGCCCCAAGGTCAGGTGATCACCTTTTGTGATCTTATGACAAACAAAGTCAGTGGGGAAGCCAGATTCACTTAACCACCATGCTACTGAATTAACTGAATTGATTTACTTAACAACTGTGGTAAGAAAGGTCATAAAATGGGGCAAACTCACTTAACAACTGTCTCACTTAGCAATAGAAGTTTTGGCTCAGTTATGGTTGTATGGAGGTAACATGTATATTAAACATTCTCTTTTTTCCTTCTTTTGCCTAATCTAGTGAAAAGAAGGACTAGGGGAGACATGATAGCAGTGTTCTAATATGTGAGGGGTTGCCACAAAGAAGAGGGAGTCAACCTATTCTCCAAAGCACCTTGAAGGCAGGACAAGAAACAATGGATGGAAACTAATCAAGGAAAGAAGCAACCTAGAACTAAGGAGAAATTTCCTGGCAGTGAGAATAATTAATCAGTGGAAGCGCTTGCTTCCAAAATAGAATAGAATAGAATAGAATTCTTTTATTGGCCAAGTGTGATTGGACTCACAAGGAATTTGTCATTGGTGCATATGCTCTCAGTATACGTAAAAGAAAAGATACATTTGTCAAGAATCATGAGGTACAACACTTAATGATTGTCATAGGGTACAAATAAGCAATCAGGAAAGAATCAATATTAATATAAATTGTAAGGATACAAGCAACAAGTTACAGTCATACAGTCATAAGTGGGAGGAGATGGGTGATAGGAACGATGAGAAAAACTAATAGTAATAGTAATGCAGCCTTAGTGAATAGTTTGACAGTGGTGAGGGAATTATTTGTTTAGCATGGCGTTCAGGGAAAAAACTGTTCTTGTGTCTAGCTGTCTTGGTGTGCTGTGCTCTATAACGTCGTTTTGAGGGTAGGAGTTGAAACAATTTATGTCCAGGATGCGAGGGGTCAGTAAATATTTTCACGACCCTCTTTTTGACTCGTGCAGCATACAGATCCTCAATGGAAGGCAGGTTGGCAGTAATTGTTTTTTCTGCAGTTCTGATTATCCTCTGAATGATATAAAGTTGGGAGTCACCCATCGCTGGAGGCTTTTAAGAAGAGACTGGACAGCCATTTCTCTGAATGGTACAGGGTCTCCTGCAGGCGGTTGGACTAGAACAGGGTTGGGCAAACTATGGCTCTTTGAGGACCTGTGGACTTCAAAATAAAGTCCATAGGTCCTCAAAGAGCCATAGTTTGCCCACCCCTGGACTAGAAGACCTCCAAGATCCCTTCCAACTCTGTTATTTATTTATTTGAACAAGGAGCATGTGGTTTCTTGAGGATAAAACACTTTCATTTCCACCCTCAATTATTCCCCAAACCATCCCATCTTGGCTACTGTGCTTTAAATAGGGCTAGTCTTGAAAACTGTCCAGTGCTAAATACAGAAGCTATGTGTGCAATTAAGGAAATCATATGTCACCTGTAGTGAAAAATCTCTACCTGTGGTCAGTTGCTTATTATACATAAGTGCTGGTGTTGACCTAAATGATTTGGGACCTATCCCATTGTGAAGGTTACTTAGATCATCAGAAGAATCCTCTGCATCGTAAGACAGAGTATGCAGGAAAAGGCTATCCCCTACATGGCTCTAAGGTTGTGGAATATACTTTCCAAGTAGGTGTTTGTTTCCCAGTACTAGGGAACTGGTGAAAACTTTAATTAAGTTTTGGTCAGCTGAACAGATTTTTATAATAGCTGTTTCAGTGTAGCTTTGATTTTAATTATAGCATTCTTATTTATAGGTTTAACGGTTTGTATTTTTAATTCCTATAAACTGTCTTGTTATGAGGGAGGGAAGATAGGACATTTATTTAATAAGTAACAACAAATAAATAAATGGTATTAGGTACATGGATTGAGTTTGGGGGTCTTCTGAATGCAGTAAATGTAATGCCAGTGAGTTGGAATCCCTTCGCCACTCAAACATTCTGATATGGAATCTTCCAATTTACATTCTGAATAGGATTGTTCCTGAAGTTAATCTAAAGTGAAATATTGAAAGGAAGGAAATAGCAGGATCAGGCTTGAGCAAAATATTCAAGTAATTCTGGGAAGCTGAAGCAGTTTTGGTAAGATTAGGGAAATGATTCATAGTGCTTGAAATGATGTGCATTTTGAACAGCAGTAGAAAAATGAATTCCTTTTAGTGATATTCGTCTAGATGCATAAGTACCTAGAAGAGAAGAATAACCTTACTGGATCAGATCCACTATCCTAGTTTACATTTTGTTTCCCATAAGAGCTGATCACATGCTTCAAGGTTACCCATCAGCAAAAAAAAATGGAGATTTCTCTTGAAGTTGATCCCTGGCAACTCCAGTTTGGATCAAGCTTCTCCTAAGCAGGAGAAAACATTAAGTCTTCAAAGGTACAACCTGCTCCACCTGAATTTAGCAAATTCCCATCTAAAGCCATTCAAGTTTATTTATTTATTTATTTTTATTCATTTATTTGTGAGATTTATATACCGCCTCACAGTGCAAGCACTCTCTAAGCAGTTTACACCAGTAAGCAATGTATATTTATATTGCCCCCAACAATCTGGGTCCTCATTTTACCTACCTCGGAAGGATGGAAGGCTGAGTCAACCTTGAGCCGGTGAGATTTGAACCGCTGACCTGCGGATCACAGTCAGCTAAAGTGGCCTGCAGTACTGCCTCTAACTGCTGCGCCACCTTGGGTATCACCATATCTTATGGTAATGAAGTTCATAGTCTAATTATGTACTGTGTGAAGGAGTCCTGGTGCTAATAGAAGACAATGATGAAGCACTTCACCATTGTCCTCAATAAAATTCCAGGGATGTACCCATTAAATCAAAGGTGTCAAACTCAACTCAAGGGAAATGTTAGAAATTCCTAAGTCTCATATACATTTCCCCTGATTTTTGGAAAGCTTATGTAATCTTTTGCACTTCAAATCATGTTTGGCAATTGGGATATACCATGACTCAATATATGTCAGGCACAAACATTCAGATTCACATGTGAAGAATTCAATTAGCTGTTTTATTGCTCATACCTATAACACAGGAATTTTCTCATAATGGTGGTTTGCATCAGGGTCAGACTAGATAAAGTTCAATGGCGTTCAAGGGGGATCAGACTTTGTAGGGATTCCACACTAGTTCCCCATTTGACTCCTCCCCTTAGCTCAGTCATTCTCTTTCCAAGAATAGGAATATGTAAGACTTTGTATTTAAAAGTTACTTTTGGGTCAAAATGGTAAACTGGGGGCTTACATCCATAAAGTTTTCTTGGCAATGATTTGGCATTGACTTCCCACAAGATTTTTTCCCCAGTATATTTTAATTTGCTGAGTATTAAGGCTTTGTAGGACACAAATGTAGGTGGAACATAAACTGAATTATAATATTTCTGAATATTTACATTTGCTATTTTTCTTGCTAAAAATTCTATGTTTCTAGAATTAGAACAGGCTTACAGTTATATAAATGAAGTTTTTAAAGCAAAATTCAGTAATTCCAAGTACTTGAAAAAATTAGTATTGGCAAAAGCACAATACAAAACAACAATTTATCTTAAAAGGACTGGTTCCTAGGGATATCAGAAATGACCTAAATGTGACAAATAAAAAAAATCCAAGCTGGCAAGGTAGCTTGAGGGGAAAAAATAACAAATCGAATTGTAATCCTTTCTTAATGCAAATATTATAAGATAGACCTTACATTAGCATACAAAATAGCTCTATCTAATAACTGCAACATAATCAAGCTAAAAATACCAACTGCTAAGCCCCGTCTGGCTTGATATGAAGGACCACTGCTTTTCACCATTCAAAGGGTCTGCTCCAGGAAGTAGTATGGTGCTACAGATTGAATACCTAACAATTTCCCTGCATCTTTTATAGTAATGTATCCCTGCAGAAAATGTATTGCCTTTATGACTAATAAACCTAGAAAAATCCTTTTTCGTATCTGTATCTGCAGACCTGCTTTGAAGAACAACAGGCAGAAATGTCATTTGGTTTTGCAACTCAGAATCCCAAAGCCCTTTTTGAGTAGTCATGAATTAGAGGTCACCAACCTTTCTGAACTGGTGGGTACTTTTCTGATATTAAGATTGGGATATGAGATATGAGCTGCAAATGTCTGGATATTACTCAATGGCAGCAAAGCAACACATCTGGGCAGATGAGCAGACTTCCAAATCAAGAGTGAGCTACAGCCAGTCTCCATGTTTTATTGACTCTGGGAAATGAAGATTATGCTAGAGAGAGTGGTACTTTGCTCTTCAGTAATACTAGCCACCTTTTAAACATTTAAAAAATATTTTTTTAAAAAAAATCAGATAGGGCAGAAGGACTCTAGGCTAAGGTGACCAGACGTCCCGATTTTGGCGGGACACACCCGCTTTTTCGCCATTTGTCCCGCGTCCCGCCCGCCCTCTTAAAAAGTCCCGATTTCTTGAAAGAATGCCCGACTAGGGCATTCTTTCAAAAAATCACCCTGAAAGGCAGCAGGCCTCTCAGCTCGGGCCGGCTGTGGGCAGCGTTGGCGGCGGGCGGGCGTCCCGCGTTGTTGACTCCTCCGGCGGCGGCTGGAAGCTGGGGGGAGGGGGAAGGGAGGCTGCTCCTCCTCTCCTTCCCCCGCCCCATCCCTAGCCCCGCCCTCGGAGGCGCCGCTGCTGTTGGGAGGGGTGAGGGACGAGGAGCCGTCGCCGCTTTGAATTTACGTCACGAGCGGCGCAAACAGCCCTTCCTCGTCCCCCTCCCCTTTCTTCCCCCCGTCGCCTCACTGCCGCCGTTGCCCTGGGGCCGGGCGGGCGACCAGGAGACCGCGGCGCTTGGATGCTTGGAGCAGGTAAGCTGCCAGCTGCTCCTTTCCCCGTCTCCCGCCTCCCGTTCGTTGCTTGCCAGCCCGGCCGAAGGGAAGGCGGGAGGTGAGGAAAGGCCTCCCGAAAGGAGGGGAGGCTTCGGGAGCCCGCCTCCCTTTCGGGCCGAAAGGGAGGCGGGCTCCCGAAGCCTCCCCTCCTTTCGGGAGGCCTTTCCTCGCCTCCCGCCTTCCCTTCGGCCAGGCTGGCAAGCAATGAACAGGAGGCGGGAGACGGGGAAAGGAGGCAGCTTACCTGTCGCGAGCTGCAGGCATCCAAGCGCCCTCCCACCTCCCCCCTCCCCCCTCCCCCCACCTCACCTGGACGCCGACATTTGCTGTTTTGCCCTCTGCGCATGCGCAGCGTTCTGCGCATGCGCAGAGGGCAAAACTCAAATGGAGAAACCCACCCCCGTCAATGGTGTCCCGCTTGAAGAAAAAAAAATCTGGTCACTTTACTCTAGGCAGAAATCTTTCGCCATATGGTGTCTGTGGTGGTGATTCCTGCCATACAGGAATGTTATCTCAAGCAACATCACCTTAGTCAGTTCAGTTTCTTCTGGATCTTCTGGACTTTTTCATTAAATGCCTTTGAAATGCCAACTGAAAACATAGAGTATAATACGAGGGTGAGACAAAAAGTAAATCCATTTTCTTTATTTCAGGTGAAGTTTTTGATAAAAAAATACCTGAATTTTTTCCCAGTTATAAATGATTATATCATTTGCGTTCTGAAATATTTTGTTTCTTACTTTTCAGGTTTGTAGACTCGCAAGGAAAATTCAAAATGGCTGCCCCCTTACAGTTGTGTCAAAAACAAAGACAAGTGATTGAATTTCTTGTTGCTGAGGGGGAAACCCCTGTGAACATTCACAGACGATTACAAAATGTGTTTGAGGACAATACTTTAGATTATAGCAATGTATGCAGGTGGGTTCATCATCTGAATGATGAAGTGGCTCAAAGAACAGTCAACAAAATTTTACGTGGCAGGGATACATGCTCTCATTCGAAGGTGGGACATTGCTATTGAGAGAAACAGTGACTATGTTGAGAAGTAGGGATGTGATCCACAGAGGACCAGCTTCATTTTAATGTATGCTACATGTTCCTGTGTTGGTAATTATACCTGTCCTAAAGAAAGTGGCATTATGTTTTGACTCACCCTCATATCTTTCACTCAGCTCAGTCCTTAAACTAATGTGGGAAGAAATATCCATCTGGTTCAGTTCCAAGCTGGGAGAAAGACACTGGAAACATGGAGGCTGGTTGGAAAGAGGGTTTAATGATGAAGCAGAACCACCAAGCACGTGTGACCACATGGAGTTGAGTGGCTTTTATACCTTCTCTTGCACTTTGCACTTGAACTTCCTGTTCCTGTGCAAGAACATGTATTCTATTGGCTGTTGTCAGACTCCCATGGGGCCATGTAGGGGTTATTATAGGGGGCATAGTTGGCTCTGTAGGTTGTCTGAGCTTCCAGATTTGGTTGAAGTTTGAGGGTGATGTAATAAAGGGGTCTTGGGCAATTCCTATTGTGGCTGAGGGCTAATCCTACCTTTGTTGGATCTTGGGTGAGGGTATTTGCTTATGAATAGAGCTATCTATCTCTTTATCTCTTAAGTGCTGACATCTGCTGAGGGCTATTAAGAAAAGTGGGGGCTGCTTTCTGCCTCTAAAAATATGTTTCTCCATTTCTCCCTTTAGGGAAATATAATATTCTGCCTTTTTAATATTTCCTAAAATATTTCATTCTTCTAGGAGAGGGGTGGGTGCTATCTTTCTACACTAATGAGGTTCCATGTTCTCATGGCTGTTTGAAAATGAGTTACAACCTGATCCCCAAAGCATTTCACTCATACAAATCCAATTTGCTTCAGCAAAGCATATTGTGCATTACACTGCCCATCTGCTAAGGCATGTAGGCAATTTCAGAAACTTTACCCCAAGCCACACACTTAACAGTACCCCTGTTTGTTTTCCATTCAGGCTGGCTATTCTTTGCATGGATTTCAAGTTCAAGCAGTGTGGTGGAAATGTGAAAACTGGCCCCAGAGGATTGTTTTTACTTCAGTGTAATTAAGGAATTAGATTTCAAGAGCATTGATATATTTCTCAACTAACATTTGGAAATGGGTCACTAGCTTGATCCTTTGGAGGCTGTATTATCCATTGGATTATTTGCAATTATAGCTTCTCAGAGCTTCTATACTTTCATACCTTCAACTTCTGCATTAAAAAAACAAAAAGGCCAAGGAAATAGCAATAGCACTTAGACATCTGAAGTGGTGTAGGGTTTCCTGCCTAAGCAGGGGGTTGGACTAGAAGACCTCCAAGGTCCCTTCCAACTCTGTTATTCTATTCTATTCTATTCTATTCTATTCTATTCTATTCTATTCTATTCTATTCTATTCTATTCTATTCCAGTCCAGTCCAGTCCAGTCCAGTCCAGTCCAGTCCAGTCTAGTCTAGTCTAGACTTATATACTGCTTCACAGTGCTTACCTCTCTAAGCGGTTTACAGAGTCAGCATATTGCCCCCAACAATCTGGGTCCTTATTTTACCGACCTCGGAAGGATGGAAGGATGAGTCAACCTTGAGCCTGGTGAGATTTGAACTGCAAAATTACAAGCAGCTGGCAGTGAGCAGAAGTAGCCTGCAGTACTGCACTCTAACCATTGTGCCACCATGGTTCATAATAACAGCACTTAGACATATATACCGCCCCATAATGTTTTACAGCACTCTTTGGGCATTTGCAATGTCAGAATCTTGCCCACAACTGTCTTGGTTCTCCTTTTACTGACCTCGGAAGGATGAGTGCCCATCAGGATCAACCTCCAGACTGTGGGCAGAGTTAGCTTACAATACAGGTAGTCCTCAACTTACAACAGTTCATTTAATGACCATTTGAAGTCACAGCATCACTGAAAAAAGTCACTTATGACCATTTTTCACACTTACGACCAGGGGTGAAATTCAAAATTTTTCCCTACTGGTTCTGTGGGCGTGGCTTGGTGGGCGTGGCAGGGGAAGGATACTAAAAAATTCCCATTCCCACCCCACTCGGGGGCTAGCCAGAAGTGGTATTTGCCGGTTCTCCGAACTACTCAAAATTTCCGCTACCGGTTCTCCAGAACCTGTCAGAACCTGCTGAATTTCACCCCTGCTTACAACCATTATAGCATCCCCATGGTGATCTATATTGGGCTGCTTGACAACTGACTCAAACTTATGACGGTTGCAATGTCCCAGGGTCATGTGATCTCCTTTTGTGACCTTCTGACAAGCAAAGTCAATGGCGAAACCAGATTCACTTAACAACCATGTTACTAATTTAACTGCTGCAGTGATTCACTGAACAAATGTTGCGAGAAAAGTCATAAAATGGGGTGAAACTCATTTAACAATTTTCCCACTTAACAACATACATTTTGGGGTCAATTGTGGTTGTAAGTTAAGGACTACCTGTGCTGCATTCTTTCTTTTTTTCTTTTTTAATATTTTTTATTGTTTTTCTATCACAAATTCCATTTCTAAATTGAACAGTGTGTTTTCTAGGTAACAAAAAGTATTATAATTTAAACATCCTCATAATCATTATGATCATATCAGCATACAAACATATAATAGATACAATGAATCATTGTTATAAAATATACTATCTTCCATATTGACATCAATCATATAAGCATCAAAATGTTTACTAATCACTTTTTCTTTCTCATATAATCCATATTTTCACATAAATCCATCCATCTGATCTCTGTATCTATCGACTAACCATTTGTAAAAAAGTTCCCATATCATAAAATATTCAGAATCTTCTTTTTCTTTAATTTTTAGCATTAACCTATCCATTTCTGCGCATTCCACTATTTTTTAGATTATATTCTCATCTGTGGAGGTTTGTTCATTTTTCCAATATTGTGCGTATACAATCCTGGCTGCTGTTAAAATATGTAGCATTAAATATGTATTACCCTTATTATAATTTTATGGTAGCATGCCCAGCAGGAATATCTCAGGTTTCAAGTCTATGTGTTGTTTTGTCATAGCTTCCAGCCATATGCGAATTTTCTTCCAATATTTTTTTGCTTTGGGACATGTCCACCACATGTGATAATATGAACCTGGTATTTGGTTACATTTCCAACATTTCACAGATTTGTCTTTATACATATTCGCTATTCTTGCAGGTGACAAGTGCCATCTATAAACCATTTTATAGAGATTTTCTTTATATGCTATTGACATTGTAAGCTTGTAGTTTCTGTTCCGTAATTTCTGCCTTTTGTCTAATTCAATTGTATAGCCAAAATTCTTAGCCCAAATTATCATAGTTTCTTTTACTTGTTCTTCCTCCAATTTAATGGTTACTAAATAATTCTATATCCTATTAATTAATTTTTCATCTGCTCCCATTAGCATCTGGTCTAGCTCAGTTGATTCTTTATAAAACCCATACTCCTTCCTATCTTTTTCATATCTGGATTGTATCTATAATTGTGGCCACCATGATAGGTCAATCCCTAATCTGTTTAGTTCTTGTTTAGTTTTTAGTTCTCCCCTTTCATTTAGTATGTCCTTGTAT
This sequence comes from Diadophis punctatus similis, assembly GCA_023053685.1. Lineage (NCBI taxonomy): Eukaryota > Metazoa > Chordata > Lepidosauria > Squamata > Dipsadidae > Diadophis > Diadophis punctatus. Next base: position 10,216,024 of record JALIGW010000016.1, on the reverse strand, counting down.
CTTAGAGGGCTGTGAAAATATTTACAGATCACTCACATCCTGGACACAAACTGTTTCAACTCCTACCCTCAAAATGACGCTATAGAGCACTGCACATCAGAACAACTAGACACAAGGACAGTTTTTCCCCAAACGCCATCATTCTGCTAAACAAATAATTCCCTCATCACTGTCAAACTATTTACTAAGTCTGCACTACTATTAATCTTCTCATTGTTCCCATCACCCATCTCCTCCCACTAATGATTGTATAACTGTAACTTTGTCACTTGTATCCTTACAATTTATATTGACTGGTTCCTAATATGATTTGATTGCTTATTTTATCCGGACTATCATTAAGTGTTGTACCTTATGATTCTTGATGAACATATCTTTTCTTTTATGTACACTGAGAGCATATGCACCAAAGACAAATTCCTTGTGTGTCCAATCAGACTTGGCCAATAAAAAGTTCTATTCTATTCTATTCTATTCTATTCTATTCTATTCTATTCTATTCGATTCGATTCGATTCGATTCGATTCGATTCGATTATGATTTTTTCCACATTTATGACATTTGGATGTATCAACACTTCCATTGTAGATAACCAAACTGGTGTTTTCAGATAATGTTGCTCTTTGATTTTGTATCCTTGCCTTGTAAAATTTTGTTGACTGTTCTTTTAGCCACTTCTCTGCAGTTTTCACTTTTCATCATTCAGACGACAGACGCACCTGCATACATTGCTATAATCTAAAGTATTGTCCTCAAACACATTTTGTAATCGTCTGTGAATGTTCACAGGGGTTTCCCCCTCAGCAACAAGGAATTCAATCACTGCTCTTTGTTTTTGACGCAACTCTAAGGGGGCAGCCATTTTGAATTTTCCTTGTGAGTCTAAAAACCTGAAAAGTAAGAAACAAAATATTTCAAAACATAAATGATATAATTATTTATAACGGGGAAAAATTTCAGGTATTTTTTATCAAAAATTTCACCTGAAATAAAGAAAATGACATTACTTTTTGACTCACCCTCGTACATGGAGAGAGATAGAGAGATGGAGCTATAGATCTCTGCTATTTCTAGGTTCTGTTTCCCTGTTAAACATCAGTTTTGGAAAAAAAGAGAAAAGCAGAGAAGTGTATTTGACCATATGACGCCTACTATTTGACTGCAAATGCTATCTCACACTAAAAGAAAAGAACATATAATTTTACACCTCTTCTAAAAGAAAAATCAAAATTTAGCCTTGTATCAGTTTCTCTTTTTTCCCCATTAAAAGCTTATCTGCCATAATATTTCTCATATTTCCTCCCATTTTGCTAAAAACATTAAGAGCTGTTAACGGATATTGCATGTTAGCCAACAAAAGGCTTGAAGTACTGAAAATCTAAATGCTACTTGTAGCTTCTAATTCAATGCCAGTTTCCATTTGTACTATAATTTTCTGAAGATGTGGAACAGCTTCTGTTTCTAAAGCACTTTAACCCAGAAGAGAATTTTATACCAGTTAAAGAGAGAAAACTTAAAAAACCTTCAGTGTTAAGTGTGGAAGAAAAGATTTATAAATTTTACCTTTGCCTCGATTGTTTGGTTCATTTGTTTCCACCTCAATTTCTTCTCATTACAGGATGAAGAAATGTGATTGGATTTGGTAATTTCTTGCAAAAATGAATGAACAAAATTGTCATCTACCATGAAGAAAATCATGTTTACCTGCTTGCCATATCTCAAAGATGCTTTTTTAAAAGGCAACTGGACTAATTTTTTTCTGTTCTTTTTTTTCTTTTCCTTTGAGAAAGACGAAGACATTTCGCTTCTCATCCAAGAAGCTTCATCAGTTCTGGCTGGCTGCTGTGGGGGATAGAAGGATTAGTTCTGCTTGCCATACATTTATTTAGCATATGGTAATGTTACAATTAGCCAGATTACAGTGTTATTTATTTATTTATTTATTTATTTTGGTTTTCTTATATGCCGCCCTACTCCCGAGGGACTCAGGGCGGCGTACAGCAGAAAATGTATTATGTTAATACATAATAGTTATTTGGCTGCTGAAGAGTGCTAGACCTTAGTTCATGCTCATGCGCTATTCAGGGTGCTCCACAGGAGCTGAACTATCTCTGTACCAGCAAGACAAGCAGTGTCCTGTGACATCATCTCGGGGCCTTCTGTCATCACCGATTTCGCCTTGCAATTGGACATTGCACCCGGGCAGGTCCAGCACCAGCAGGTGTCTGACTGTCAGCACAAAACGCTGTCACATTTCCCACCAAAGTGGTACCTATTGATTTACTCTCATGTAGCATGCTTTTGAACCACTAGGTGGGCACTAGCTGAGGCACATGACAGGAACTCACTCCATCAGGCAGTGCTAGGACTCGAACTATTGCAATAGAGACCATCTCCAATGTGTTTAAGCCACTAAACCACTGTGCCTCTCGCTTGCCACAAAAATACTAACGATCAGGAGTCTAAAAGAAAAATAAAAATGTGGCAACCCTAATGAAGTGTCCCAAACAATGAATTATGTACAAAGATTTTGACCTAGATTTTCAGTGTCATGCATTCAAACAAATAATGGGAGAGAAACTGAAGTTGACTGATTAATGTATTCAGATTTGAATGCATTAATGTTTGTTTGTTTATCTCATTTCACCCTATACATTGAGAAAAAAATGATAATGTTCTGTGAGTTCTTGCCATAAGAAAGCCAAATGAAAATCTGCTTTCCAAAATTTATCCAATCAGAAAGCAAGTGATAGTAACTTGAATTCAGTTAATTTGCATTTAATTAAAGTTAAATTAAATTAACAAGATTACTCTCCAGTCATGTGTTTAACACTCCCCCCCCCCTTCAATCTCATTTAAAATTGAACATTTGCAAATCGGGGATGGATGCTTCCAATATTGGGGGGGGGAGCATCTGAATTCTTGGAGTTTAGATGAAATTCTGCTTTCACATGAAACTATATATGATGTCCATAAACACATATTACCAAATCAATATTGGTTTGAAAGGAAATTTGTAGGTGAAAATGACTGGTTGGCTCTTCATTTCAGTGATTTTTTTTCATACAATTCCTCCTATTTTTTCTAAGATGAATTCAGTCTTGGAAGCCTAAGGCTTCGAAAGAAGAAAATCATTGCGTTGTGGAGATTACATTGAACCCTGCTAATTATTTCTTAAAATAGTGTTCCATGAAACCCTATTTTATAGTGAAATAGGAAGAGAACTGCATGTTTGCCTCATATTTAACAGATTAACAGAGTTGGAAGGGACCTTGCAGGTCATCTAGTCCAACCCCCTGCACAAGCAGGAGACCCTATATCTGCCTCTACCGAGGATCGAACTCACAACCTCCTGATTGTGAGGCAAGAGCTCTACCTCTAAGCCACAGCATCATCCACTCTAACCTCATTTGGGGTTAGAATGGATGATATGAGGATACTTCTATGCCCCATAAGTATCTTTGCTTCTCACTTATAATATCTGAGAGAACCATTTATTCTGATGACATACTAGCAGTAGTGAGTTTAATAACTGATACCCTTCTCTTGTACATATTTGACAGACATATTTTGTTACTAGTAGCTGGATAAACGTGCTTTGCTATGAAACTGGACTCCTTAGCATGGAGTAGAATGTCTAAACTCCCAGTCCGCAGGCCAGATGAGTCACGTGCTGGCCACGCCCACTGGCAGTTGGAACAGAGTTCTTTTCAGGTGGGGAGGGGGGCGTAGAACGTCTAACTCCTTAGCATCAGAGTGTGTTAATAATAATATAAGAAATAACTAATGATCTGATGGTCATTTCAAAAAATTCTTTCTTAGCGAACACCTAGAAGCCAAGAGGAACATACGTGCCAAGTTTCAAGTTTGTAGGCTTTATGGTTCTGGAGATTTCGTGATGATGCGTGAATGGCATTTGGCTTATATATAGATAGATTGGTCGTTAGAAAAAATCCTCATGCTAAACTTTTTGCATTTCATGTGTTTGGTGCAATAATTCTGCTTTGGAATAATTATTGGGGGCAACATGTTCATTGTTGTTGTTTGCTGTTGTTATTGTTCATGCTTTGGTTTAGTTCTTTTCTTTGACTATTCTGGCAAGTTTTAGAAAATGGAGCTTTTCCTCTCAACCAGATGGCTGCATAAATCAGCATTACAGAAAAAAAATAGCTGACATTTCTTGATTAGGTTTATATTCTGGCAATGAAACTCCCATATCAATCCAGCAATTACAAGGAACACTAAACTTGTGCACCAAATGGCTGCTAGCAGACTCTCTCACACCCTGTTGATTCAAGGCAATCTAGAAGCAAGGGAGAAATGGACTGAGATTTACTTTTCATATTTTCCAGAGACACAGAAGCAATTAATGAGAAATAGGGGGGGAAATGTAATAAAGTTGGGATGAGTAGTTATCATTCTTCTAAAGGTAGTTTTAGGGCCATAGAGTGCTTAGGCAAAAGAGAGATGTAAGAGTTTTCAAGGACACAAGGATAGCACTTGCCTGCAACTCTATTAAATTGAAGCATCTTTTTCTAGAATTATAAAGAGGTATAGCGGGCAATAGCCCATATAGTACTGTGTTTCCCCAAAAATAAGACCAGGTCTTATATTTTGGGGGGGGCTCCAAAATAAGCACTAGGGCTTATTTTCAGGGAAACATGGTTTCAGGATGATCAGGTCAGCTGGGTGCCCCACCTCCTGGCGTGCACACAACAGGCAGCAAGCATGCAGGGACCAATGGTATCTGGCAGCTGCAGTCCGCCGGTCCTTTCGTTGGCGCACTCTGGGGTTGTGCAGCCCACGCAGTGCAGGTGAGTTGATTCCCTATCCAAGCAGCTTATGGAGGCAGAGGCGCAGGAGGCAGGCAGGTGATCTGGATGCACCGCATGGACCGCGGGAAAGCTGAGAGCTGGTGGGCTATAGCAGGCGGCCGGCCATGGGAGAATTATCTTCACACAGCGCCTCTGCCTCCATAAGCTGCTTGGACAGGGAATCAACTCACCTGCGCTGCGTAGGCTATAGCTGCTGCCGGGCCCCATCAGCCTGCACTGGGACTCGATCGCCGCCTCCTGTGCTGGCCATGCCCACCCCTTCACTAGGGCTTATTTTTTGGGTAGGGCTTGTATTAGGCGCACACTTAAAAATCAGACTAGGGCTTATTTTCGGGATAGGACCTATTTTGGGGGAAACACAGTATGTGAATGTCTCTGATGCACTTCCATCTTCAGATCCAAAGGACCTCACAGTTATATTTAAAACAGAGGTGGGCAATATTCAAATAGCAGGGGTTCTCCTTGTCATTTTCAGGGAAGGCTAGGACCATGGTGAGTGGACTAATGATGCAAAATGTATAGAGATGCCTTGTTCACACCTGAGCTAGGCTGGGATTTTCTAGTTTTTAATTTGTGATGAAGTCTTTGTTTGTCTGTGTAACAGTGTTAGGCCTATTAATGAGATTAACTTGCATTTTTTAAATAAACTCTTACCTAGAAAGAAAAATGCATGAAAGCTTTTTTTGGGTTGCACCTGGCCTAGGAACCTAAAGGCTTTAGAGAATTATTATTTTTTTAAAGAGAAAGATGGCAGAGTCTATTGAAAATCACAGGATAAAATTAATGGAGAGAAATACAAACTTGTTTGTTTGTTTGTTTGTTTGTTTGTTTGTTTGTTTGTTTGTTTGTTTGTTTGTTTGTTTATTTATTTATTTATTTATTTATTTATTTATTTATTTATTTATTTATTTATTTATTTATTTATTTATTTATTTATTTATTTATTTATTTATTTATTTATTTATTTATTTATTATTCTTATATGCCGCCCTACTCCCTGGGGACTCAGGGAGAAGCAGAAATCACATTTTAAAATTCAAGGTGGAGAAAATCTGGTTTGTACTTGTGAAAAGGAACTTGGAATGGCAGGAGGATTATACATTGTATATGAGTCAACATTGAGATTTGTTAACTAAAACAAAATGTAACAGAACAAACAAAAAGATTTTATGGTACATCTAAACAGACATAGTTTACAATGCAAGAAGTAATACATGCACGTTATTCTGTTTTAGTCAAGTATTTCTCTCAAGTACTCTGTTCTCTTCCAGGTATGATGCTTAATGAGCAAAACAAAGGGGGAGGTTGGTTCAGGGAAGATGAAGGAAGATAGAAAGCTGAAAATTTAGTCCCATAAAGTAAAATGGAAGAACTTAGATATTTATTTCTATTTATTTATTTTAATTTATTGGCTGCCCAACTCCAGTAGACTCTTTATATACCTTTGTGTTTGAGAAAGACATAAGAAAGAATACGATTGCAGTTCTTAATACCTTATGGATGTCAGAAAATATGGCCACAATGCTCTTCAATGCCTGATAATGTAAGATATGGAATAATACTCATAGAAAAACAAATTGAAGTAGATTTAAAGAGAAAAATATCCTAATGGTAAAAGCAATTTGACCCTGGAATCAGGTGATGATAGTATGGTGGTGCCCTTTTGCTGCCCGTGTGTAATGGACAGAAGTAGTGACCCTGAGGAATAGACTGGCTACTAAGAAAATGGCCAGATAAAAGGTCAGAGCTGAAGAAACACCTTGGATGAGAAGTGAAATGTCTTCAAACAAAAACCAGAAAGTCCAGTTGCTTTTTGAAAAAACACCTCTGGGACAGCCAGATAAAATAAACCTATGTCTGGACTAGAACTGTAACCTTAGAAAATATTTCAAAAATTAAAAAAAAAAACGAACGAGGCGACCGTGTTTTTATGGTATATAGTAATAATAATATAATATAATATAATATAATATAATATAATATAATATAATATAATATAATATAATATAATATAATATAATATAATATAATATAATATAATATAATATAATATAATATAATATAATATAATATAATATAATATAATATAATATAATATAATATAATATAATATAATATAATATAATATAATATAATATAATATGATTATTATAGTATAGTATAGTATAGTATAGTATAGTATAGTATTGTATTGTATTGTATTGTATTGTATTGTATTGTATTGTATTGTATTGTATTGTATTGTATTGTATTGTATTGTATTGTATTGTATTATTTTATTTTATTTTATTTTATTTTATTTTATATATTATATTATATTATATTATATTATATTATATTATATTATATTATATTATATTATATTATATTATATTATATTATATTATATTATATTATATTATATTATATTATATTATATTATTATATATTATTATATATTATTATATATTATTATATTATATTATATTATATTATATTATATTATATTATATTATATTATATTATATTAATTTAATTTAATTTAATTTAATTTAATTTAATTTAATTTAATTTAATTTAATTTAATTTAATTTAATTTAATTTAATTTAATTTAATTTTTTATTTTATTTTATTTTATTTTATTTTATTTTATTTTATTTTATTTTATTTTATTTTATTTTATTTTATTATAATATTATATTACTATATACCATAAAAACATGGTCGCCTCGTTCATTTTTTTTTTAATTTTTGAAATTTCTCTCGCACCCCTGGAAATGCTCTCTCGCACCCTCAGGGGTGCATGCACCGCAGGTTAAGAACCACTGCACTAAAGCTTCAGGTTGACTACTCCAAACTGATGAATGGCCAGCTGCTGAAAACTGATTTCAGTCCCAGTTCCACAGCCATTTCTTGTTCGCCATTCACTTGGGAAATTGGGTTCAATGCTTCATCATGCCTTCAGTCTTGGTTGTTCCCTTCCAATGATTCCTGTCACTGTGAAATAGTTTTCTAAGAAAAATGTAAGCTTTTTAATTACATGAATGGCAAGATGTGTGGGTATGCATGTATGTACAAAACTGGAATGTCAACATGACTCTCGGTCTCTTGAGAAAAACTGGGAAGCCCTTCAAAAAGAGACCTATTTTAGAATGAACAGCAATAACATTCTGATTAAGGAAAGTCCATTGGGAGGGCAGCTGAGTGCCAACAGATGGAGCATCTGACCCAGTTTTCATTGTCATTTTAACCTACAATCACTCTGGCTTGGTAACCATAGCTATGACAGCTTTGTGGTGCAAGACTAACACATACAAATAAGGACTCACATTAAAGAAACCCATTTCAGAGAAGACAGTTGATCATTTCTATGGCTGTTAAGAACATAAGCATAGCCCGGGCCTCATCTCAGTCCAGCATTTTTTGTTTCTTGGAGAATCCCAACTACTGCCTCTTGGGTGCTTGCTAGCACAAGGTGAAGATATTCCTTTCTTTCATGGTTCTTGCTTCACAATCGGTATTTGGAGGTATGTTGCTGCCAATTTAGTGGTAACAGAGAATCACAAGATTCATGGCCTTTGACAGATTTCTCCTGTATGAGTTTACTCACTCCTCCTTTAAAGCCAGCCAAATTAGTGTATTCTTCATGCTAATGAATTACACAGATTCCTTATGCACTGTTGGAAAAGTCCTTTCTTTGGTCTTTCCCAGTTAGCTTCACTGAATGATTTTCAAGTTCTAAAATTTAGTGAGAGAAAAAATATCTATCCTCTCTCTCTCTCTCTCTCTCTCTCTCTCTCTCTCTCTCTCTCTCTCTCTCTCTCTCTCTCCTCTCTCTCTCTCTCTCTCTCTCTCCCTCCCTCCCTCCCTCCCTCCCTCCCATCTAGCTATCTAGCTATCATCTAGCTATCTCTAGCTATCTAGCTATCATCTCTCTCTCTCTCTCTCTCTCTCTCTCTCTCTCTCTCTCTCTCTCTCTCTCTCTCTCTCACTCACTCACTCACTCACTCACTCGCTAGCTATCATCTATCATCTATCTATCATCTATCTATCTATCTATCTATCTATCTATCTATCTATCTATCTATCTATCTATCTATCTATCTATCTATCTATCTATCTATCTATCTATCTATCTTTCCATCCATCCATCCATCTATTTATCTATCTTTTTAGATAGTATTTCCAGTACTATTATGTATGTTTTCAAGCACTGATTCAGAATTAAAAACAAAGGTGAGTTTAGTGGCATTTCTTACGCATGCACATGAGGTATGCATCATTCTCCAAAACATTTTTATTTCCCAGGAAACTGATGTCCTACAATTTCATACAGAAAAGAAAGATATCATCCTGCCTCATCTCTATAAATACTTAAGTCTAGATTATTTTATTTCTTGTCACATACATTTCACATTACCCCCTTTTCACTAGTGGGAGTGGAAGATAAATGTAATCATCTGTATCATCATTTTTTTATACTTTAGGCCATCCTGTTTCCACTAAAATATATCACCAAAATCTAATTTTACTAGCTACCAGTTGCTTTTGGTTAGATATTTTTTGTTGTTCTAAACTATGTCTCCAATAATGCATTGTCATCATGTTGATTGTAACTGGTGGAAGTTGAAATCCAACATATTCCAAGTGTTCCAATATGCAAATCCTCGATTTAAGAAATTTTGCTATAACTATTATCCCTGTAAATTTTAGAATTCAGAATTACAGTTTTGGAAAGGATTATAAGGAGCTGTTGGGACCTCCTCTCAAACAGTATCACAGAATAACAGAGTTAGAAGGGACCCTGAAGGTCTTCTAGTCCAACCCCCTGCTCAAGCAGGAAATCCTATATAATTTCAGACAAATGGTTATCTAATCTAAAATACATCACAATATTCTTCTTCCTAAAGTTCAGATTAAAACTTGTTGTCTAGTTGGTGCTGGCTCTGGATGTGATTGGCCCTCATCCTTTTACTTCACATTCTTCTTTCAACTTACCATCAAAGATGGAGCTAGAATTCATAGCTCTACAAATACCTAAACATGCCACATGGTTCATTGATGATCAGTTCCCAATTACAATGTTTGTTTTAATCCATAGGTATAGATGCCACAGGATTTAATTTATAACTAAATCCAGTATAGGAATTCAATACGATTCACTTAAGAATGTTTTATAAAATATTATCTTCAGCGGTGCCATTTTAGCACATTAAGAATGTCATTGCCTTAAAAATATGTACAACAAAACATTGTAGTAATATCATGATTCTGTTTAGGGGGCAAGGGAAGGAATTAATACCGTTTCTATGCGGTTATTGCCATGATGCTTAAGGAATTCTTTTTTTTATTGAAATGTTATTGCCTTTATAAAATTTGTTTTGCATTTCTAAGCAAATGCTTACTATAAAGAATACTAATTAGGTTTTAAAGGATTTTTGTTCATTTGCTTTAGTCACATTATTTGGGATAGAGATGGTTTTCCTGCGAATAGTTTGCACAAATTGGAAGAAATGTAAAAATAACAAAATCTACTGATATAAATCGATATATCTACATGAATTTATATGAACATTAATATTTCTTGCAAATTGTAGTGCTATCCTTATGGGTCCTTTTAAATGACTTAACTCAGGACCATTTTTTAATTTGTTAAAGTTAAATATAAAAAAATACCCCCCAAAAGTAATTACCGGTATATGCAGAGGTGGGTTCTGGATCCTTTTGCTGCCAGTACATGTGTGCGCATCCACAGCAATAAAAAAATAGCTTCTGCGCATGTGCAGAAGCAAAATCCAAGATAGTGACGCCCATGGAGAACCCAACAGAACCGGCTCTGTGATGTCATCGCCGAGTTCTAAAGAACCAGTTAGAACCGGTAGGAACCCACCTCTGATTATATGGCGAAAAAAGAAAACCTAAATATCATGATAATTATAAATTAAATGTAGCAAAAATGAATAAATTTCTCAAAAAGATCTATATAATGGCTACATATATAATATATAAAATATACATATATAATAAATAAAATATACATAAATAATAAATAAAATATACATATATAATAAATAAAATATATAAAATATACATATATAATATATAAAATAAATTCAGTCCTTAAATTGCCATTACATCTAGACAGTATGGAGACATATTGTGTCCTCTTCTCAAGTAACTTCAAAAATACCTGACTCCATCTGGGATTTTTTTTTTAAATTCTCTATGCTTAAAGAAGATTCTCATTCATCAGATTAATAGGTATCAATAAAACTTAATAGATTAACTCCCACCATTGAAAAACAGCATTTAGATAATGCAATTTCTTCAAAAGGGAGAAACAAGAGAAAGGGAGTGTGCATATGTTAAACCTATCCATACACGCTGATAAATTCAGAGAAACTATTATGGATATACGGTAGCTTATTTTAAGGATATGTAAGCATATAGCTTAAAATAATTGGAAGAATGAATAAAATAAGTGAAATAAATAACATAAATAGAAAAATTGATTTTAAAAAATGGAAGAATTGAAAAAAGTATATGGTTGAAGGCAGTGGTGAAATCCAATTTTTTTACTACCGGTTCTGTGGGCATGGCTTGGTGGGCATGGTGTGGCTTGGTGGGCATGGCTTGGTGGGCATGGCAGGGGAAGGATACTGCAAAATCTCCATTCCCTCCCTACTTCTGGGTGAAGAATATTGCAAAATCTCCATTCCCACTCCACTCTGTGGCCAGCCAGAGGTGGTATTTACTGGTTCTCCGAACTACTCAAAATTTCGGCTACCAGTTCTCCGGACTACTCAAAATCTCCGCTACCGGTTCTCCAGAACCTGTCAGAACCTGCTGGATTTCACCCCTGGTTGAAGGTTTCTACAATCACCAGCCCCAATAAGAAGACACAGAATATTCTTTCTAAAATCAAACTGCAGTCTTTCAGAGACACATGAGTGAGAATGGGGGTGATGGTGGTAAATGTCAGTTATTCCAAACAAATTCCTGTTAAATCGTAGGCCTTCCAGGAAATTTTTCAGTTCTCTTGTCGAAAGCTCTCTTTTTCATTGGTTAAAGGAAGACTGAAAACAGTATGAAAACAAAAACTGGAATTAGATAGAACATTGGTAGGGGAACACTATTTAATATTGACATTTTGATTTTGAGGTACAAATAAAACTGAGCGCCATAGAATATGTATCTTCCACTTTGAAAATGCAAAAAGAAATACACGCATAGCAAAGATTAGTAGGGATTCCCATGGTAGGTGGAGAGTCACTTTGGTGTAGTGGTTAAGGAAGTGGGCTAGAAACCAGGAGATTGTGAGTTCTAGTTTCACCTTAGGTACAAAGTCAGTCACTCTTTCAGCCCTAGGAAGAAGGCAATGGCAACCCACTTTTGAAATCTCTCCAAGAAAATTGGAGGGACTACTCCAGCTAGTTTCCAGGAATTAACAATGACTCAAAAGCACACACAAATGTACACACACACACACAATGGTAGGAGAGGTTAATGAAAAGGGGGATTCAAGATACAGTAAGTGGAGGTTCCAAAAAAGGAGAAATTAAAACTTCAAGACATGCTCAAAATAAAAGAAAAACATCGCTCAGTCAAGACGACAAAATGCTAACAAGTATCATAGAAGTGTAGAAAATCACTTTGGAGTAGTCTAGTCCCGTATTTCTCAACCTCAGCAACTTTGGACTTCAACTTCCAGAATTTCCTAGTCAATGGAATTCTGGAAGTTGAACCCAGGCATCTTACAGTTGCTGAGTTGAGAAACATTGGGTTAGCCTGTGTCACAAAGTTCCTATTTCATGGAAAAAGTGGAGACAGTATTATGTCTACTGCAACGGTGGGTTGCTCCCGGTTTGGCCCGGTTCTGTGAACCGGTAGCGGTGGTGGCGGGAGGCTCCGCCCACCCACCCGGGACGCTTCTGCGCATGCACAGAAGTGGCGCGCATGCGCATGAGAGCGTGCATGCGTGCACGAGCAAACCGGTAGCGACGGGATTTAGAATCCACTACTTGTCCACTGTCTTGAGTTCTTAAAGAAAGGGTGGGATATAAATAAATGTGTCTACTTCTAGAGAGGGAAACATGACTTTGTACATGGATCACCAAGCCAGGTCTGGATGTGAACATCCATACAGAAACTCCTCATCAAAAAAATTACATGATGTAGAGAAGAGGAAGCATTACACATTGGCAAAAATAATCAAAACACTAAATACAAACTTGATGATCATGACCTTGATGATGATCCTCACTCAGTAAAGGACCTCGGAGTACTCATCTCTAATGATCTGAATGCCAGAGCCCACTTCAACTACATAGCAAAGAAGGCATTAAGAGTGGTTAACCTAATCTTGCGCAGCTTCTTCTCTGGTAACATTGTACTCTTAACCAGAGCATACAAAACATTTGCTAGACCTATTCTTGAATACAGCTCATCTGTCTGGAACCCACACTACATATCAGATATTAACACAATCGAGAATGTCCAGCGATACTTCACAAGAAGAGTATTACATTCTTCTGTTCACAACAGAATTCCTTATAAAACCAGACTTGAAATTTTGGGACTTCAAAATTTAGAACTCCGCCGCCTTCGATCTGACCTAAGTGTAGCTCACAAAATTATCTGCCTCAATGTCCTACCTGTCAACGACTATTTCAGCTTCAACCGCAACAATACACAAGCTCACAATAGATACAAAATTAATGTAAACCGCTCCAGACTTGATTGCAAAAAATTCGACTTCAACAACAGAGTTGTCAACACCTGGAACACTTTACCTGACTCAGTAGTTTCTTCCCCAAACCCCAAAAACTTCAACCTCAGATTATCTACCATTGACCTCACCCCATTCCTAAGAGGTCGGTAAGGGGCGTGCATAAGCGCACAATCGTGCCTACCGTTCCTGTCCTAATGTACACATATATTCTTACCTCTTTTACTCTTATTCATGCTTGTACTATTACATATATATTCAATCATGTTTTACTGTTTATACTTTGCTTATAATCATTTATGCTTGACAAATAAACAAATACAAATACAAGCAGGGCAACAATTTTCTTTCATTAGTAAATTTATGTTAAAGGCATTTTATTTAGTGTATGGTATATCATACATGGGCTAGCAAGATACACTAACATTTCACCTAGATTAGTAAAACATAACAAAATATGAATGTTAAAAAGATCTATGTTCAAATGCCAATGTCTAGGCCAACTAACCATTGAAGCATAACAACGTTTATATATATTGAAAAAAAAATCAGATATTGGACTGGTATATGCCAGTGATGGCAAACCTATGGCACGTGTGCCACAGGTGGCACGCAGAGCCATATCTGCTGGCACGCAAGCTTATCTTCAGTGCACATGTGCGCGCTGGCCAGCTGATTTTTGGCTCACACGGAGGCTCTGGGGGGGGCTTTTCAGCTTCCGGAGGGCCTCCAGGGGGCGGGGGAGGGCATTTTCTCTCTCCCCAGGCTCTAGGGAAACCTCTGGAGCCTGGGGAGGGCGAAAAACAGGCCTTCTGGGCCCACCGGAAGTCAGGAAATGGGCCATTTCCGGCCTCCAGAGGGCCTCGGGGGGGCAGGGGAAGCTATTTTCGCCCTTCCCAGACATTGAATTATGGGTGTGGGCACTCGCGTGTGTGCGATAGCGCGTGCGCACACGCTTTCGGCACCTGAGGAAAAAAAGGTTCGCCATCACTGGTATATGCCCTCAGCTTATACCAGTCAAAGTCACTGAAAACTGTTAAAGGCACTGAAAAATATCCTCTGGTTTTAGGTTTGGTATTAACTCAATTTTAGTGGGGCGGAAGGACACTAAAAGGGATGCTTGTGGGATAATTTAGCTTTTTATATCCTAGAAAAATAAGAAAGGAATAAATACTTCCTTGTGCTAGCTTCAAAGAGAGGATATATTTGTCCAATGATCCTGTCTAACACAAGCTCACCTCTGCTGATACTGTTGCTTTGTTCTTTCCTCATCCATGTAGATTATGACAATCCTCCTCCTCCTCTAACTCTTGCTCTTCCTCTTCCTCTTCCTCCTCCTCCTCCTCCTCCTCCTCCTCCTGCTGTCTGGTTTTTCAGATCAACCCTTTGGTTCTGACAGAAATTGAAATTAACCTAGCATGGAAGAATAAATATATACCATCAGAAGGGAATTTGATTAAAAAGATCTTAGAGTGTGCTGAAATGGACAAACTTACAAAAGAATACAAGAAAAAGAAGAAGCAGAATATTATAGAGTATTTGAAAGGTGATATACGTGGTTAGAAAAGAGAGACAAGGAATAAGAGAACAAATTAAGAAAAAGAATAAAGGAGTTAATAGAAGGTATTAGAAATAATAAACAAAGGGGAAATAGGAAATAGAGTAGAAATAGAGTACATAAAGATATGATGTATGGAATCTATATAAATTGAGGTATGAAATAAATGTATATAACAGAAATGAAAAACGAAAGGAGAAAATATTGTAAAATGTAAAAGGTTTTAACTACAGGAAACTGTTGTAAAGAAGGAAATTGTATAAATTTCCATGTTTGTTTTTAATGTAAAAAAATGTTCAATAAATTTTTTTTAAAAAGAAAAGAAATTAATCTAGCAGTTTGTTGTCCAAGCCTGAAATCATGGACCAAGAGAGTGTAACTGGGCCAAAGTCACCAGCTGATTTCCGTGGCTAAGGTGGGAACTTACATGAGCCGAGGTGGCGCAGTGGTTAGAGGCAGTACTGGAGGCCACTTTAGCTGACTGTAATCTACAGGTCAGCGGTTCAAATCTCACCGGCTCAAGGTTGACTCAGCCTTCCATCCTTCCGAGGTAGGTAAAATGAGGACCTAGGTTGTTGGGGACAATATAAATATACATTGCTTACTGGTGTAAACCGCTTAGAGAGTGCTTGCACTGTGAGGCGGTATATAAATCTCACAAATAAACAATAAATAAACTAGAACTCACACTTTCCCAACCACTAAACCCAACTGACTCTCCGCTATCCAGTCTGTTACCACACTATGTGACTAATGCCACAATTAGAAATGGTTGCATGACGTGACCAATTGGGGACAAGTCAGGATAATTTTAAAAAATGGCTCGACTTGTTTTGATAGACATTTTTTTTCCAGGGCTGTTGGGGAGGAGAATCACAAAAGCTTGCAAGCTCTTTAGCACAAATAGAACAATTCACAAAATATTTTGAGTAGTTTGGCTCAGTTTCCGGTGTAGGCTAATGCAATCCCTTTCTTTAAAAGCTGCATCCATAATGTTTTAAGATGTTTCCTAGCACCCTGCAATGCCATATTGTGAACAAAGTTTATGTAAATTTGCTCTAACTGAATTGTATACCCCTTGGTTGCAGTTTTGGGCAACACTTGAAGTGTAGCCACAAACTGGAACAAGATCAGCAACATACGACAGAAGCAATTAGGCTGCCTGGCATGACTGATTTGTAAGGAGTGATTAAAGAGTGTTAAATATTCACAGCTTGGCTCTGAAATTACCAAAGGAGAGACAACAACAATATATAAAAAATAAACACGGAAGAAAATGAGAATTATTAACCCAAAAGAATTTACTAGCTGATGTTAGAGAAGTATAACATAGCTGCTCATTTTGGGAGGAGGGAGGGGTGGGGGAAGGAATAGAGCCATTGAGCTATCAAGATATTTCTTGTAGTCCTAATTATAATTACAAGTGTTTGAAACATAACTGGTATCCTAGAGTTGAAGGGATCATTTAACCTATTGACTTCAAAGCTCTATCCAGTGCAGAGATCTAAACTGAGGCATTCTAGGAAGATGGCTGTCTAGTCTCTGCCTAAACATATCCAACTGAAAGGGAGCTAAACAAATCTCCGTGAAACTGGCACCACTGCTGTTGTTATTGTTATTCCTTTTTTTCTCACCTTAATTTGGAACCTGCATTTCTTTAATTTAAATTCATTATTTGCACTCCAGAACAAGAGAGATTAGGTCTTGACCTACTTCTGTGTGAAATCCATTAGGCACTGAAGCATGTTATCACCTTCCACCCTCCATTTCCCCCTCAAGTTTGAACACATCCACTCTCTTTTTTATGAAATGTAACTTCTAATCCCCTAATCACCCTTACTGCTCTTCTCTGTTTTGTTCCACTTTCTCTGAACACTTTTCAAAATGTGATACCCAGAAATGGAAATAGTACTGTTGGATATATGGGGTCTGACCCAGGGGCGGGTTGCTGTCTTACCTCACTACCGGAGCTCTGCGCGCGCATTGCCATGTTTGGTGCACGCACACCCCCTCACTACGCATGCGCGCCCCCTCGCTACGCGTGCGTGCCCCTTGCACGATTTTGCTTCCATGCATGCACAGAAGCAAAATCTTGGTGAAATCTCACGAGCAGATGCATGCGTGCGTGTCCCCTCGCGAGATTTCACCAAGATTTTGCTTTCATGCATGCGCGGAAGCAAAAAAGCCCAAAAATACAGCACCGGAGCAGCCGTGCTCAAATAGCGCCATCTGCTGGCCGCTACTGGTACTGCAGAGTGGGCCGCACCGGTAGGAACCCACCACTGCTCTGACCAAAGCAGAATAAACTGAAATGATTACCACCATAATTTCAAAATGATACCTCTAATAATGCAACTACCGGTTCACCCAAACCGGTCCGAACCAGCTGAATCCCACCTCTGGATAAGTATGAAAAACTGTCATAAGTCATTTTTTTTTTCAAAGCTGTTATAACTTCAGTCACTAAATGAACGATTATAAGTTGAGGACTACCTGTAATTCAATTCTATGTTCAATTAAATTGCCCAATTGGTCTTTTAAAGAACTGTAGTCTTTTTTCTGATGCATTTGGTTTGATTTTTCTATTTTACATATGGAACCTGATACAACACTTGCAATTCTGGGTACAAACATGGAGTTTGAAGACCAATTGGGCAATTTTCTTAGTTAACATAAATTAACTAAGAAAAATGTACTGTAGCTGATCTATAAGATACAAGGAACATGACACAGCCCAAACCTATTCATATCTACTGTATATTCTGAATACTAAAGTCGCTCTCCAGAGACTCCATTGCTGATCCATACTTACCAAGAAAGTCCAGTTGCTTTTTGAAAAAAGCACCTTTGGGAAACCATGACCTGGATAATTGAGAATCTCCATAGACCAGTGTTTCCCAACCTTGGCAACTTGAAGATATCTGGACTTCAACTCCCAGAATTCCCCAGCCAGCATTCGCTGGCTGGGGAATTCTGGGAGTTGAAGTCCAGATATCTTCAAGTTGCCAAGGTTGGGAAACACTGCCATAGACAACACTTTCTAATGTTTCTAAGATTAAACAAAAGGTGTGGAAACTTGATGTCTTGCATTAGCCAGCTTTAGTTTTTGGGGTTGTGGTAAAAGTTGCAGCTTGAGACCCTGACAGCTGATTGTTAATGACTATGTTGCCTAAATTGAAGAGAAATGACTCCATGATAAACTTGACTTTGTGTCAACAATGAAACCATTTGTCTGAAATGAAGTCACCTAACCAAAATTGATATTTTTGTTAAAGGATGTAACCAAACCAGTTCAGATACGACTCAGAGCTGCAACAATTCATATTCTTCCTCTTGAACAAGGGGTTATTTTCCTGGGGAAAAAATAGGATATTGGCAAGATAAATTATCCAATCCTTTAGAGTTCTGAACTATGTATCTGTCACAGATTGTGGCACTAAGCAAAAAAGCAGACACGCAAGAAAAATGAACAAGTGTACTGTAGTTGGCTGCCTCCTTGAACAAATCACAATTTATATTGTGTGTTGAAGCTTCTCTCTGCTTTGAAAAATTCCAGCAGTTGCACGGAGCCACCTTACCCATTTTAAAAATACAATAAATGCAATTACAGCCACACTGAAGCTCGAATTTAGCCCATAATGAATTCCTCTGGGGGGATACCACTGCAAATTTCTCCTTAGGGGAATTTATAGCAGAATTGTTTTACATTTCTTAAGGTACAGCTGTCAGTCTATATAAAGTGACAGTTTTGAGTGCAATACTGGGCAGTGGGCTAGAAAAGCAGTGAGGAATAAAAGAAGTGGGAAATTTATATATGGGGTAAACATATATATATATATGTATGTATGTATGTGTGTATGTGTGTGTGTGTGTGTGTGTGTGTGTGTGTGTGTATGTATGTATGTATGTGTATATATATATATATATATATATATATATATATATATATATATATATATATATATATATATATATATATATATATATATATATATATATATATATGTTTACCCCATATATATATACCCGATTTATACATATAAAATTTCTGTAGGAAATGTTTAAAGCACTTTTATAGGAAATTATTTGCAGCATTTTCTTTTGCAACATATTGCTCTGGCGGGGAAAAGTATCTCAGTCATCATTGCTCATGATTGTAAATTATATCTAGGTAAATACCAGCATCTGCTTCCCATGCAAACAGAATTTGTCATCACAGAAACAGTCAGACTATCCTGGCTGAGTAAAAATATAACAACAGTTTCTTCTCTTTGCCAAGGAAATGTGAGGCACAAAACACAAGGAATATCATCAAAATTCAACTGATCTTTTCAGTGGTTTGCAAGAGGATGCTCATTCTGCAGTTAGGTGTGTGTATTTCATTCAGTGTACTTTTCATGTGTGTGACTGTCTCTCTGTGTGTGTTTCTCTGTGTGTATACATAGTCCAGGGGTCAGCAACCCATGGCTCTGGAGCCGCATGTGGCTCTTTCATCCCTCTGCTGTGGCTCCCTGTCGCTCAAAATATGCAACACAATCACCAATGTGTGATACCCGCTGGCACGCAATTTATTGAGCTTTTTGACCCCCGGTAGGCCAACCATGGATAAATCCAAGAAAAGAAAAGTTTCAGAAAAAAACAGAACGTTTAATTCAACAACATATGCTAGTTCTGTGGCCGCTCAGGAAATAGTCAGGCACGGGAAGGGTTTTGTGGGCCCTGGTGTTTTCTTTTCCGTGGGAAACGGGCCCAAATGGTTTTTTGAGTGTTTAAGGTTGCTGATCCCTGACATAGTCAAACTTACAACCAGAAAGAAAATGGTCAGAAGGAAGTGTAGCTTAGGCATACAGAAATGGAAATAGAAATAACAGAGTTGGAAGGGACCTTGGAGGTCTTCTAGTCCAACCCCCTGCTTAGGCAGGAAACTCTACACCACTTCAGACAAATGGTTATCCAACATCTTCTTAAAAACTTCCATTGTTGGAGCATTCACAACTTCTGGAGGCAAGCTGTTCCACAGATTAATTGTTCTAACTGTCAGGAAATTTCTCCTTAGTTCTAAGTTGATTCTCTCCTTGATTAGTTTCCACCCATTGCTTCTTGTTTTACCCTCAGGTGCTTTGGAGAATAGGTTGACTCCCTCTTCTTTGTGGCAGCCCCTGAGATATTGGAACACTGCTATCATGTCTCCCCTGATCCTTCTTTTCATTAAACTAGACATACCCAATTCCAGCAACTGTTCTTTATATGTTTTATCCTCCAGTCCCCTAATCATCTTTTCTGCACTCTTTCTAGATTCTCAACATCAATAAAGCAGGAGATGCAGCAGACATATCTGAACAGACTAGTATTAAAGAGATGACCAATTCAAGAGAATATTTGAAATACTAGAGGTATTTCACAAGAAGAGTCCTCCACTCCTCTGCTCACAATAGAATCCCTTATTACACCAGGCTCAAAATTTTGGGCTTGGACAACCTGGAACTACGCCACCTACAGTCTGACCTAAGCATTGTACACAAAATTGTCTGCTACAATGTCCTACCTGTCAATGACTACTTCAGCTTCAACCTCAGCAATACATGGGCAAACAATAGATACACACTCAAAATAAACAGCTCCAAACTCGATTGCAGAAAATACGACTTCAGCAACAGAGTGGTCAACACCTGGAATGCTCTACCTGACTCTGTTGTTACATCTTTTAACCCCCACAGCTTCAACCTTAAACTGTCTACCATGGACCTCACCCCATTCCTAAGAGGTCCGTAAAGGGGGCGTGCATAAGCGCACCATTGTGTCTATCATCCAGGGGTGAAATGCTACTGTTTCGGACTAGTTCGGGAGAACTGTTAGCAGACATGTGGCCTGGTTCGCTGAACTGGTAGCGACAGCTGGCTGGCAATGCCCCTGAACCAGTGCTCCAGTTGCCGCTCCCTCACCCTGCCCACCCAGTCTCTGCTCTGCAGTTTGCCTGCCTGGAAAGCCTGCAAAGTTGCAGCCTATCTAGCTGCCCCTGCCCCCTCTCTGCCTCAGGTCTCACTCCCCGCATCCAGCCCATGACAGGGGATACACTGCTGCTGGGCCGGCCCTCCCGCCCTCCCAGAGCACTTTCTTCCTTCTCTCACTGCCAAGAGAAAGAGAGAAAGAAAGAGAAAGAAAGCAATAAAGAGGAAGGAAAGGGAGGGAGAGAGGGAGGGAGGGAGAGAGGGAGGGAGGGAGGGAGAGAAAGAGAGAGAGAGAGAGACAGAGAGACAGAGAGACAGAGAGACAGAGAGAAGAAAGAAACAGAGACAAGAAGAGAAGAGAAAGAAAGAGAAAGAAATAAAGAGAAAGAGAGAAAGAAAGAGAAAGAGAGAAAGAAAGAGAAAGAAAGCAATAAAGAGGAAGGAAAGGGAGGGAGAGAGGGAGGGAGGGAGAGAGGGAGGGAGGGAGGGAGAGAAAGAGAGAGAGAGAGAGAGAGACAGAGACAGAGACAGAGACAGAGAGACAGAGAGACAGAGAGAAGAAAGAGAAACAGAGACAAGAAGAGAAAGAAAGAGAAAGAAAGAAAAAGAGAAAGAAAGAGAAAGAGAGAAAGAGAAAGGAAGAAAGAAAGAAAGAAAAAGAGAGAGAGAGAAAGAAAGAAAGAAAGAAAGAAAGAAAGAAAGAAAGAAAGAAAGAAAGAAAGAAAGAAAGAAAGAAAGAAAGAGGAAGGGAGAGAAAGGGAGACAAGGAAGGAAGGAAGGAAGGAAGGAAGGAAGGAAGGGAATTTATGATCACAATTGAGCCCAAAATGTTGGTTGCTAAGTAAGAGCATTGTTAAGTGAGTTTCACCACATTTTACAAGTTGGCCATGCCCACCCGGTCACATGACCACCAAGCCCTGCCAACCAAGTAGGTAGGGAAAATTTTTAGATTTCACCACTGCTACCATCCCGGTCCTACTGTCCCCATTTATTTGTACTCATTCCTTGTTCATGTCCATGTTTATACTTATACCTGTTATTTAATACATGATCGATAAACTAAATAAAATAAAATAAATAAATAAAATGTGTAGCTCAGGTTTGAAATGTGGGGTTCTTAGTGCTCCCTGAACCTGGTGGTTTTCTTGCAGATTAATACTACAATCAACCAGTAAATAATATCCCAATTAAAAAACTACCAATTCAGACAAGCAATCAAACAGCAAACAACAGTCTAATCAAGGAACCACCAGGAACATTTTCACCAACAGTGACAGGGCAAGTCACTTGTATATAAACAGTGAGCAAACCACTCCCTTCTAGTACTGATGATGTTACCGAATTCAATAATGAAACCTCTGCAAGAAAACAACCAAACGCACAGCACCAAGAACCCCACAGGGGAAATGCTCAAAGAAGGGAGAACAGCCAATGTCATTCCATTCTTTTTTTTTTTAATGGAGGAAATGGAAGTTTTTATAGAGAGAGAGACCCAAACCAAACATGAGGAGAAATTTCCTGACTGTGGGAATTGTTAAGTGATTGAACAGCCTGGCTGAACAGACAATCACTGGTGGTTTTCAAACAAAGGTCTGGATAATCTGAGAATTCCTGACCTCAGCAGGGACTTACACTCAAAAGATTTCCAAGATTTCCAAGATTTAAAAGAGCCGAGATGGCGCAGTGGTTAAATGCAGCACTGCAGGCTACTGCTAGTTCAGCAGTTCAGCTGTTCAAATCTCACCGGCTCAAGGTTGACTCAGCCTTCCATCCTTCCGAGGTCGGTAAAATGAGGACCCAGATTGTTGGGGGCAATATGCTGAACTCTGTAAACCGCTTAGAGAGGGCTGTAAAGCACTATGAAGCGGTATATAAGTCTAAGTGCTATTGCTATAAGGTACCTTTAAACCATATGATTTTACACATCCATTTTTTTATGTTCAGCTGGGTCCATGTACTTATTGCTGGAACACATAAGCAACCCATGGATTCTCTGACATTACTCTTGCATATGGGTAGTGTGTTCATGGGCATCCAAATTCCCATGATGGGAAGGGGTCAGCAAAACACTGGGAATAATTGAAAGAAAGAAACAAAAGAAATGTTACAGCTCATGCAGAGCTTCAAAAAAAACCACCACATTTTCCTATGAAGTCTAGACTTTTGCTCTAAAAAACCCCAAACATTTAGCACCAACCAAGATCAGAAAGTTGGACTTGCCACTGTTCATTTTTTATTGAATTAATCAATATAGTGTTGTAAGGAATGTCCTTCTGGGTTCAGTTCCAAGTGGGGGAAAAGACACTGGATTCATGGAAGTTGCTTGGAAAGAAGGTTTAATATGGTGGACAGGAGCACATGGCATGAGCTCCTGAACAGAAAAGGTGGATTTAGTCATGTTTGGAGTAGATCTATTTAAATAATTGGGAGGAGTTAGTGTGATTACATTTAAGAAAACTTTCTGGGATTAATATACTGCCATAATGTACATTTCTCCAATTCTTTGCTATTTCTATGGGTCAGGCACACATGCACAGAAATACACAGCAAACAGTGTATATCATCTGTGCTGTTTGCTGTTTGCTAAATTGCTGGGAGGCAGAGGCCTTTTTTCCTCGTTTTCCTCCCCCAAAACTAAGGTGCGTCTTATACTTCGGTGCGTCTTATACTCTGAAAAATACGGTATATGATAGAGTTCAGCTAATGTTAAATGGGTATCCCTAAAAAAATGTGTTATGGGGAGGGCTATGAGCCTGGCTTAGGAGATCATTTGTTTTAGTAGAGATGCTTTGAACATCCATTTGGTCCAGATTGGCTATATATAATTTTTTTTCTAGAAAAAAAGCAATTCTATCTGTTTTTCTTTCTGTATTCATCTTCTATATTATGTGTGGTGTTTTGTTTTTTTAACAACGCTCTATATGAGTCACTTGAATGCTTGTGAATTTGAATGACTCTTAATGTAGGCTTTGTAATTGCCTGATAGTTAGATCAATATCATATCTGCTTATTATTGCTACAGTTTTCATAATAGGGTTGCTGTGTTATCACCTTCTTCCTTTCTCTAACTGAAATCTATTCAAATGTATGTAATAAGGACTAAACTGAGAGAAATGTGAATTTATCATTGAAGTTATAAAAGCTGAGTCTCACTTTTCCTCCATTTGCTACAATTTTAATTATGTTTTACAGAGAAGTTTGTTCCATTCTGTTATTGCATCACTTTGTTAATGTTTTTAGAAAGTGATCTTTTAATTTTTTTAAAAAAATGGCATTCAGATTTCTAAGAACTTTTGCTTTTATTGGTTTTAGAAAATGTAGCAATATTACAACTTTTGAACTACAGCCTTTAATTTTGTTCCACTACTCCCATCTAAATAATATCTCCCTTTTCCACTGTTGTAAGCATCTCATTGCATAAAATTAAAATTATCAGGTCTGCAAGAACCATGTAGGAGATTTTAAGTTTTAAAGGACTAGAAAAAAGCAAAGCTTGATTTAAAGGGAGCTACCTCCATTTCAGAAAATGGGAGAAATTAAGGTTTTATCTCAAATGATGCTCTAACATTTAGTTCAAAGGATCAATATACTCCCTAGATCAGGAGTCATCAATACAGGTAGTCCTCAACTTGTGACTGCTTGCAGCAACTATTCAAAATTATGATGGATCCCCCTGGGGTACTTACGACTCAGATTTGAAGTTCTGATAGTCGGGCCCCTCCCTGTGGTCATGTGACTGCATTTCAGACATTCAGCAATTGGGCCACATTTATGGCTGTTTGCAATGTTTCACAATCACATGACAATTATTTTTTTTTGCAATGGTTTTCCTGAAAACCAGCATTTACTTCCACTTTTTAGCAATAATCTCATCCGGAGTTAGCCTTTGGTTCCCTTTGATCATGGCAGTCATTTAATCATTACCCGATTTTTGAACCTCACTAGTTACGATCATGATGGGCAGACTTCATTATAGAACTTGAGGATAATCTGTGTCCTAACACTTGTCCAGTTATTCATATGCCCACTGAGTCTGTGTGAAACTGGAGTCATTTCCTCCAGGCCTCTCCATCAATCCAAGCCATAATTGATTAAATAAATTGAAGAAATAAATTGTAAATGTAAATGTAGAGATAGAGGCCATGTAAAGGTTGTGCAGCAAACTGCCTATCTCTAACGGGCCTCTCATGCCTACATGATCTCACCCAGTTCACATAACCAGGGTGATTTATGACATTATCCCTGGCTGGTACTGATCTCATCTAGGTTGTGTCAACAGGATGTTCTTAAGGATTTGCTGGGAGAATTCACCAATGAATTCACCAATGAAAATTCAAATTACTTTCTTCTACCTTTTTGCTTCTTGGAAAACTGTATAAAAAGCAATAAACACTGCAAAGGCAGTCAGACATCTTAGCATCCTGCAATGACTGGTCTCTAATTCCATCATGCAAACAACTCCCAAGAACATTATTTTAGGATATACTATATTCTTCCTAACATTTATTTTGAAAACTCCTCAAGATGTCTTTCAAAGCAGAATAATGACCACTTTTGAACTGATGGTACTTTCCTAGTGATGCTTCAGAAATTATTTTTATGAAAATCTTGTTCTAGGAACTGAACTGAACTGAACAAAGTCACTTGGTTGAGTTGGGCTGTTATAAAAATTGAATAAATAAAATATCAACTAATTATCTTAAATGGTTCTCATATAAACTATATTGTTCATACTAAAATAGAAATACAGATGTATAATATAAAGAAAAAAAGATATAAATATGAAGTGTGAAAATTAGCAATAGGACCCTGGCAGATATTTCTATCAGTGGTTAACACAGTAAGATGAGAATTTAAGGGCTTGTAATAAAATGAGTAAAGATAAAAAATAAGGAAAAGAAATATTATGGTTGAAATTTAAAGAAGAGATCGGGTCAACATCTTGTTCATAATATAGTTGTGATGAAGGGGGGGGAGAAGATGAATATTGGAAAAAAGAAGTAATATAAAATTAAATAAAACTGAAAGAAATGAGGATGATTAATATTGTCAATATAATTTATAATATTAAATTCGTTTCTTAGTAGCATATTGAGAAATAAATTATGGGTGGTAAATAATTGAATGCAACAATGGGAAGCAAAGTTGGAAGATGGAGGAGTGGAGGGGATTGGAGGGAAGTAGGGGAGAGGAGAAAGGCCGAAAAAAAGAAGAGAGGATGAAGGAAGAAGGAGGTAGAGAGGAGAAAGAAGAGAGGAAAAGAAAGGGAAGGGATAGAAGCGGCGAAGGAGAGAAAGGAGATGGAGAAGAGAAGAGGAGGGAAGTAGGGAGGGGAGGGGAGGAGAGGAAAGAGGAAAGAAGGGAAAGATGGTTTTTGTTGCAAAACTGGGGGAAATATAATAAATATGAAAAAGTAGACAGAAGAATAAATTTTTGGGTTGATTTGATGGTTGTATAATTAATACTATAATGGGAGATATTAAAAAGGTTAAAAATATTATTAAATGAATATAATTAGATTTGAAAGTATATATAGATGTATATATGTATATGCACTCTGACAACACATTGTTTAAATTGAAAATGGAATGATAAAATATTATAAAATAACATAAAAAATTTATTATTAAAAAAAATTGAATAAATAAAACAAAAATAAAATACGTAAAAACTTGGACTTTGGCTGCACTTTACAACTGAACAATAGTCATCTACCTAAAATACAGATACAGATTAACAGAGTTGGAAGGGACATAGGTAATCTAGTCCAACCCCCCGCCCTACACCATTTCTGACAGATAGCAATCCAGGCTCTTCTTGAAAGCTTCCAGTGATGAAGCTTCCACAACTTCTGAAGGCAAGCTGCTCCATTGGTTGATTGCTTTCACTCTCAGAAAATTTCTCCTTATTTCCAGGTTGAATCTCTCCTTGTTCAGTTTCCATCCATTATTCTTTGCCTGGCTTTCAGGTGCTTTGGAAAATAGCTTGTATCCCTCTGTTAATGCATGAAAGTAAAATTTATCACCCACTTTTAAAAGTGACCTTTTGCACTGCCAGATTTTGAAATTATAATAGAATAGAATAGAATTTTATTGGCCAAGTGTGATTGGACACACAAGGAATTTGTCTTGGTGCATATGCTCTCAGTATACATAAAAGAAAAGATATGTTCGTCAAGAATCATAAGGTACAACACTTAATGATAGTCCGGGTGCAAATAAGCAATCAAATCATATTAGGAACCAGTCAATATAAATTGTAAGGATACAGGCAACAAAGTTACAGTCATACAGTCATTAGTGGAAGGAGATGGGTGATGGGAACAATGAGAAGATTAATAGTAGTGCAGACTTAGTAAATAGTTTGACAGTGTTGAGGGAATTATTTGTTTAGCAGAGTGATGGCGTTCGGGAAAAAACTGTCCTTGTGTCTAGTTGTTCTGGTGTGCAGTGCTCTATAGCATCATTTTGAGGGTAGGAGTTGAAACAGTTTATGTCCAGGATGTGAGAGGTCTGTAAATATTTTCACGTCCCTCTTTTTGACTCGTGCAGTATACAGGTCCTCAATGGAAGGCAGGTTGGTAGCAATTGTTTTTTCTGCGGTTCTAATTATCTTCTGAAGTCTGTGTCTGTCTTGTTGGGTTGCAGAACCAAACCAGACAGTTATAGAGATGCAGATGACAGACTCAATAATTCCTCTGTAGAACTGTATCAGCAGCTCCTTGGCAGTTTGAGCTTTCTGAGTTGGCGCAGAAATAACATTCTTTCTGCATCAACTAAGGGCACAGATATATATATAAGAGCCGAGGTGGCGCAGTGGTTAGAGGCAGGTACTGCAGGCCACTTTGACTGACACTGATCCGCAGGTCAGCGGTTCAAATGTCACCGGCTCAAGGTTGACTCAGCCTTCCATCCTTCCGAGGTAGGTAAAATGAGGACCCAGATTGTTGGGGGCAATATAAATATACATTGCTTACTGGTGTAAACCGCTTAGAGAGTGCTTGCACTGTGAGGCGGTATATAAATCTCACAAAAATAAATAAATAAATAAATCCTTATACAAAGGATAGACTAGGCTTTTACAATCCATCCTTTTTTCTAAACATCCAAACATATATTTGGTCATAAAATTAATACATTTTTACCTCCATTTCAATACACATGAAGTCAAAGCTACTAGGCTAGGCAGGCAAATTGCTGCAGATGTTTAAAATTTGCCTGAAAATAAAGCAGCTTTAAAATCTAAGCATATTTTAAATTTCTAGCAATCAATCTTCTACTGGAAACCTTCACTTACTGTTTTTATACTTATTGACTTTTTAAAAATATATAAATAATATTGAGATATATTCCTAGATAACAATTAGAAAAGGAAGGAAAGACTTACCCAAATAAATAGGACTGAAATTTTTAGCATCACAGAATTTTCTTTCCTGGACTTAGCATTATAGGTATTTATCTATCCAATTGTTACAATGAATAGAGTTTTGGGAAATCATTAGGGTTGATAATTGTGTTTTAGACATATTCCTCAGGGGCATCTCTTGTAAGTAACAGTCAAACTCTACCACTGGAATGCCTACCTAGATGCATCCCATCTCAGTCCAAAGTTGTCCTGAAAAATGTGGCTTCAAGTTCCTTGATTTGTAAACTTAATATAGCATATGTAGCTGAATAAAGTCTTTACAGTTACTTTTCTGACAATGACAACAATTAACCAGTGTAATGGCTTGCCTCCAGAAGTTGTAGGTGCTCCAGTACTGGAGGTTTTTAAGAAGAGATTGGACAACCATTTGTCTGACATGGTATAGGGTTTCCTGAATGAACAGGGGGGTGGAGTAGAAGACCTCTAAAGTCCCTTCCAACTCTGTTATTCTGTTATTCTGTTTATGTAGTACAGCCTATTAAATGCATGAGTAATATTCCAATTTCCAGGGATTTTTGAAGCGCTATTGGAAATCTTATACGGACCTCTTAAATGTAAGGTATCTTATAAAAATGATTAATGTCTTCCTAAATTATGCCATCCTGAAATAAATCAGCACCCCATAATTCATATTACATATCTGATGTGAATGCAATTTTATCTGCTTGTAAATCAGAACTTATTTGTATCCATGACATTGTTCTGTTTTTCTTATTCAGTTTTCTTACACCCAGTTTTGTAAGAAAAAAATAGTTATATATTTTAAATTAGTAATAAAAAAAACTTTTGACATTTGTCTAAGATTGTCATATGCTCTCTGAGTTATCTCCTAAGAACCTAATTCGGGGGTATTATCCATCCAAGTTGACATAAAATTATTGTATTTTCTACCATAGTGCTTCCTACCTTAAAAATCAGCGGTTTATTTCATAGCATGTTGAAGGAAAACTCCATTTAGATGACTATACACTTTAATGCAAATGCAAGCTTTTTAAAAAAAAACACCATATTTTTCTAGTAAATATTACTGAAATTGTAGCATGAAATGTTGATAAAGTCTAATTTTTTATCAAATTGAAAGAAGGAACAAATGTTTTTAATTAGGTTTAAATTGGCAACAGTTTGTTCACATATTTTAAGTGTGTTTTCTCCACTATTTAAAAATGTCTTGTTAATGTGATATACATGATTTAGGCCCTGAAGCCTAAATTTAAAAAATTTAAATTTTTTATGGTATATGGCCTATGTCTGTTTTTTCTACATATGTGGAATACTTAAGAGATTTTCACTAGACAAGTTCTGCACTTAATGTTGTCCTACAGATAGTTCTCCTGACAGTGAGAACAACTAACCATTGGAACAGTCTGCCTTTGAGGGTGCTCCATCACTGGAGCCTTTTAAGAAAAATAGAGTAGAGTAGAGTAGAGTAGAGTAGAGTAGAGTAGAGTAGAGTAGAGTAGAGTAGAGTAGAGTAGAATAGAATAGAATAGAATAGAATAGAATAGAATAGAATAGAATAGAATAGAATAGAATAGAATAGAATAGAAAACAGAGTTGGAAGGGATCTTGGAGGTCTTCTAGTCCAACCCCCTGCTTAGGCAGGAAACCCTACACCACTTCAGACAAATGGTTAAGAGACTGGACAGCCACCTGTCTGAAATGGTATAGGGTCGCTTGCTTGAGCAGATGGTTGGCCTAGAACAGGGGTCGGGAACCTTTTTGACTAAGAGAGCCATGAAAGCAAAAAATTTGGAAATTTATTTCAGTGAGAGCCATATACCGTATATTCCGGCGTATAACACGACTGGGCATATAAGACGACCCCCAACTTTTCCAATGAAAATATAGAGTTTGGGATATACTCTTCGTATAAGACTACCCCTCCTACCATCTTTCTTTTTCTTTCTGTCTTTCTTCCTTCCTAAAATCTTTCTTTCTTTCTTTCTTTCTTTCCCTCTCACTTTTTTCTCTTCCTCCCACCCTTCCTCTTCTTCTTCCTCTTCCTTCCTTCCTTCCTTCCATCTCTGGTCTTCCTTCCTTCCTTCCTTCCTTCCTTCCTTCCTTCCTTCCTTCCTTTCATCTCTGGTCTTCCTTCCTTCCTTCCTTCCTTCCTTTCATCTCTGGTCTTCCTTCCTTCCTTCCTTCCTTCCTTCCTTTCATCTCTGGTCTTCCTTCCTTCCTTCCTTCCTTCCTTCCTTCCTTCCTTCCTTCCTTCCTTCCTTCCATCTCTGGTCTTCCTTCCTTCCTTCCTTCCTTCCTTCCTTCCTTCCTTCCTTCCTTCCTTTCATCTCTGGTCTTCCTTCCTTCCTTCCTTCCTTCCTTTCATCTCTGGTCTTCCTTCCTTCCTTCCTTCCTTCCTTCCTTCCTTCCTTCCTTCCTTCCTTCCTTCCTTCCTTCCTTCCTTCCTTCCTTCCTTCCTTCCTTCCTTCCATCTCTGGTCTTCCTTCCTTCCTTCCTTCCTTCCTTCCTTCCTTTCTTTCATCTCTGGTCTTCCTTCCTTCCCTTTTCTCTTCTTCCCTCTTTCCTAGCCCTCAGCACCACAAGATCCTTTTTCCCAAATGAAGAAAAGAGTGCTGGTGGCGGCTGCGGTCGTGCTGAGGGAGCGCGCGGCTGAGAGGCATCTCGCGCGGGGAGGAAACTTTGTCTGGCTTGCCTTCGAGAGCGAGCAAGCAAGCGAGAGCAGCGCAGCCACAGCCGGAAGGGAAGCAAGCAGCCTGCTCTGCCACTCAAGCCAGCGGCTGCCGGAAGCAACAAGGGCATTAGGAAAAGAGAAGGAGGAGCGCCGCCACCGCCGCTAGCACTCTTTCCTTCAGTTCTATCTTTTCCTTCTCTTTTCCTAACGCCCTTGTTGCTTCCGGCAGCAGCTGGCTTGAGTGGCAGAGCAGGCTGCTTGCTTCCCTTCCGGCTGTGGCTGCGCTGCTCTCGCTTGCTTGCTCGCTCTCGAAGCCAAGCCAGACAAAGTTTCCTCCCCGCGCGAGATGCCTCTCAGCCGCGCGCTCCCTCGGCACTCCCTCCTTCTTTCCTTCCTTCCATCTCTGGTCTTCCTTCCTTCCCTTTTCTCTTCTTCCCTCTTTCCTAGCCCTCAGCACCACAAGATCCTTTTTCCCAAATGAAGAAAAGAGTGCTGGTGGCGGCTGCGGTCGTGCCGAGGGAGCGCGCGGCTGAGAGGCATCTCGCGCGGGGAGGAAACTTTGTCTGGCTTGGCTTTGAGAGCGAGCAAGCAAGCGAGAGCAGCGCAGCCACAGCCGGAAGGGAAGCAAGCAGCCTGCTCTGCCACTCAAGCCAGCGGCTGCCGGAAGCAACAAGGGCGTTAGGAAAAGAGAAGGAAAAGATAGAACTGAAGGAAAGAGTGCTAGCGGCGGTGGCGGCGCTCCTCCTTCTCTTTTCCTAACGCCCTTGTTGCTTCCGGCAGCCGCTGGCTTGAGTGGCAGAGCAGGCTGCTTGCTTCCCTTCCGGCTGTGGCTGCGCTGCTCTCGCTTGCTTGCTCGCTCTCAAAGCCAAGCCAGACAAAGTTTCCTCCCCGCGCGAGATGCCTCTCAGCCGCGCGCTCCCTCGACAGCCAGCTCCTGCCCGCGTCTCCCGCCTGCCTCTTGCCTTATGCCGCCAGCTGATGGTGGCTGCTGCAGCCTTCCCAGCAGGCGACTAGAGCAGGGCAGCATCGGAGCTCCAAGGCTCCTTCGGCCGCTTGGCTTATTTATTCAAACTATCCCACCATTAGGCACCACAGAAAAAGGGGGAGGTTGATACGGCCTGACAATTAACAGAGCAGCGGGACGACGTGTGAAGGGAAGCAAGAAAGCCAAGTCTACACTCTCACACAAAGCCCCTCACCTGCCGCGAGTGCTCGGCCCCGGCCCCGCCCTCTCACCGCTTCACTCCCGCTAACCGTTTCCTTGGTTTCCCAACCGTCTTTCCACACAAACTTCCCTCACGTGGCCCCATCAGCGGGCTCTCTTATTGGCCCACCGCTCAAGCAGCGGTAGTTGTCAATGTCGCCCCTCTTTCCACGTTGCTAACTTCTCTCTGTCTGGGCGTTTAGTTACAGGGTTTTCAGGCAATGCGGAGTATCGAAGAACCGGGAGGATTTCACCCCTGCTGCGAGCCATATGCTATCATCAAAAGAGCCACATCTGGCTCGCGAGCCATAGGTTCCCGACCCCTGGCCTAGAAGATCTCTAGGGTCCCTTCTAACTCTGATATTCTATGTTCTAAATATTTTCAGTGAAGTGGGACAAATTATCTTAGAAGACACTACCTACTATATCTTCCACTATTTTTGCACTCTTTTAATTTCTCTTTCCACTGTTACTTTGATCTCTTGCTACAGCACCACTTGACACAGCTTCTTGTTTTTCTACCATGACATGACCTCAGTTACTCAGGAATTGGATTCTGACATTATAGTGCCCTGTAGAAAATGAGGCTATCAGTGTGGATGAACAGCAATCTGAGTCACTGAGGGAAGAAATCATATCGGCTGATTTTCTTAGCAGCCAAAGCACATTTTCTCATCCTAGGAGCAATAATAAGCTAAATAAAAACCCCACCCCCTAAAATCAATGACAGGCAAGGACAAATTTCATGGCTATTTTTGATTATGTGGCCGAAGATATCTAAAGCCTTTTTTTTTGCCTCACCATACTTATTTTCAAGATGAGGAAACAACCACATTCATCTGCTTAATTTAGGCCTGCTGAAATAATGGCAAAGCCTATGGGTGCATTAACTTGTACTCCCTCAATTTAAATGGAAGGTAGTTAATAGTGACAAAATGATGGCAAAATGTGATATCAAAAGAGATAGTACAGGTTAATCTCCTGAGAATCAATGAAAGAAATATGTGGTAGAAAGCAGGGGTGAAATGCTACTGGTTTGGCCTGGTTCGGGCATACCGATGGCGGTGGCCGCTGCTGGTTCGGAGAACTGGTAGTGGCGGCAGCACAAGGCTCCGCCCACCCACCTGGACATCGCCATTTTCTTTTTTAACCCTCTGTGCATGCGCAAAGCCTTCTGCACATGCGCAGAGGGTGAAAAAGTGTGCATGATGGTGGCGCGCGCGCTGAAAGCGCACATTTCCAAACCAGTAGGGAAGGGAAGTAGATTTCACCGCTGGTAGAAAGCATCAGCATCGGGTGGATTTATGTTAAAGGGAAATAAGGAAAAAGATGCTTGGTGGTGAAGGAAGTCCCCCCTCCTAGAAGAATGAAATATTTTGAAAAATATTTAAAATATTATATTATATTTCCTCTAAAATATTATAGAACATTATATTTCCTCTAAAAGAGATATAGAAATCTTAAGGGAGACAGAAACTCAACCCTAACTCCCTGCCCCAAGCAGATATTTTGTGCCCATTAAGAAAGACTGGGCCAGCCTATCTACAAAGCAAAAGACCTTCAGCTCCAGGGTGATGGGATTAAGACATGACCCTCCAGGACATAATAGGATTATCTAGAAGCAGGGCTCACCACATTGCAAAATCACCTGGGGACATTGTACCACCCTCCAGGCTTCAACCAAACTTCTCAGACAACCTACAGCAGTGATGGCAAACCTATGGCACGCGTGCCACAGGTGGCATGCGGAGCCATATCTGCTGGCACGCGAGCTGTTGCCCTAGCTTAGCTCCAGCGCGCATGTGCGTGCCGGCCAGCTGATTTTCGGCTCGCGCGGAGGCTCTAGGAGGGCATTTTCGGCCTCCAAAGGGCATCGGGGGGGAGGCCATTTTCACCCTCCCCAGGGAAGCCTCTGGAGCCTGGGGAGGGTGAAAAATGGGCCTCCCGGGCCCACCGGAAGTCAGGAAACAGGCCGTTTCTGGCCTCCAGAGAGCCTCTGGGGAGGCGGGGCAGCCATTTTTGCCCTCCGCAGGCTCCAAGAAAGCCTCTGGAGCCTGGGGAGGGCAAAAAACCGACCTACCAGGCCCACCGGAAGTTGGGAAATGGGAGCGGGGGGGGTCATGCATGCATGCGCAGGGGGGACGGGGAAGCATGGGGGGTCATGCGCACATGTGCGGGGGGACAGGGGGCATTGAATTATGGGTGTGGGCACTCACGCACATGCGATAGCGCGCGCGCACGTGCTTTCGGCACCCAAGGAAAAAAAGGTTCGCCATCACTGACCTACAGGGTTAGCTTTGACCTCTACAACAGCCAATAGAATACATATTCTTGCACAGGAACAGGAAGCTCAAGGGAAAGACCCAAGAGAAGGTGTAAATAACCTTCATTCTCAACTCCATGTTGCACCAGGACCATGTGCTTGGTGGTTCTGTTCACCTTTAAAACCATCTTTCCAATCAGCCTCCATGTTTCCAATGTCTTTTTCCTGGCTTGGAACTGAACCGGATGGATATTTCTTCCAACAGTGGTATAAAATTACACCCAGCTGCTGTGGCCTAGAGGTGGAGCTCTTGCCTCGCAATCAGGAGGTTGTGAGTTCGATCCTAGGTAGAGGCAGATGTGGGGTATCCTGCTTGGGTAGGGGGTTGGACTAGATGACCTGCAAGGTCCCTTCCAACTCTGTTAATCTGTTAAATGAAAGCTATGGATAAGAGAAAAGTGTATGTGAGACAATAAGAAAGGGACTGCTGCATGCAGATAGTCCTTAACTTACAACCACAACTGAGCCCAAAAGTTCCAAGCAAAAGTCTTGCTGAGCAAGACAGTTCTTAAATGAGTTTTTTCCCCTTTCTACAGATTTTTGTCACCGTCGTTAAGTGAATCAATGCAGTTGTTAAGTTAGTAAAATATTTGTTAAGCGAATCTGGCTTCCCCACTGATTGTGCTCGTTGGAAGCTTGCAAAAGATGACACCTGGACACTACGACCGTCATAACTACATGCCAGTTGCCAAGTGTCTGAATGTTGATCATGTAACCATGGGGATGCTGCAATGGTCAAAAATAGCCATAAGTCACTTTTTTCAGTGTCTTTGTAACTTTGAACGGTTATTAAATGAGTGGTTGTAAGTCGACAACTACCTGTAATTGAGGATCAAACTTATTGTAATGTATAACATATATATACAATACAGATACAATATACAGAATGCAGTAAGAGAGCAAGAAAGGCTAAATTTTAAAAGAGGCCATGAAAATTGGAGAACAATTTTGATAGGAAGAAAAAAATGCTTTGGAAACAGGGTAAAGATGTCTCAGCAAGCAGCAAAATAAATGTCAGAGTGGAAATAAAACAAATATTCTAAATTAGTGTCAAGAAAATGATACTAAGGAAATCATAAATGTTATAATAATGTTGAAAACAGGGAGGCTACACCAGAGATAACTTAGTTGAAAAAAATGTTAAAATATGCATGCTGTTTGCTTGTGTATTTTTAATAAACATTGTTGGCTAAGAACCCAAATTATTTTCAGTAAATGTTAGATAGATTGCATGATGCATTGTAGAGAAAAATTATCTATGTGGTCACTAGGAGTCACAAACAACTTGATGATACATAATCAATCCTCATCAACCAATCAATGATGCAATGAGGAATATGACTCTGAAAATTAATTCATCAAAGACCAAATAGTTTTACAGTATTTGACAAAGAAAATGTATAACACAACTTAAACAAAGAATGAAGGGGAATGCTTAATACAAATGGAGAAACAGATAACATTTAAAATGTGCAAATACTAGTAGACCAGGGGGTCAAACTCACGGCATCATGGCAGCGTCACGTGATGTATCAGAACTTTCCCCCCCTTCACTAAACCGGGTGGGGGCGGGGCCAGCACGTGATGCATCTGGCCCACAGGACGCAGTAGACTAATGTAGTGACTAATCATCTGTTGCAAGGAATTGAATGTTTGTGAGTTGAGTTGAGTTTACTTTATTGATTAGCCCTTGGGCCATATCAAAGTGCATAGTTCCAGACACAAATTATTACTAAAATCTGATAAAAACAATTTAAAATGAAATTGGATAAAATACGATTTAAAATGTAATTGGAATAAAATACGATTTAAAATGTAATTAGAATAAAATACAATTGAAAATGAAATTGAAATAAAATACAATAATTTAATATATAAATAAAATATGATAAAATTACATTTCGGAGTCATCCCTACAATCTACCCCAATCAGTCCCACATATGCCGATCTCAACCGAACCATTTTGCTTATTATTGCATATTACTATGCTGTGATAAATGTTATTTTCAGATTATTTTATCTTTTCAGATAAAATTTAAAATGTGCAAATACTAGTAGACTAATGTAGGGATTAATCATCTGTTGCAAGGAATTGAATGTTGGTGGGAAAAAGTGAAAATGGTTAAGTGTTAGAGTGTGTTTCTACCCACACTGTTTTATGGAAGTGAGAATCTGATATGCCAAAAAATAAAATAAAAGTTGAATGTAGACATAATGGAGTACTTAGGAAGCGATTGTAGTGAAACAAGAAAGCACAGGGTCAAAAGTGAATGGATGCAAATGGATGCAAATGAATGTTGATAAGTGACCAGTACAAAAGAAGTAGGTTATAGAGAAAGAATGAATGAAAATCAAACCTCATGATGATTACATGAGCAAAGGATGAATGAATCAAGAGAGTCATTTAGGATGGAATTCATGAGATCTTCAAAGAGAGGTAAAAAATTTAAAGAACAAAAGGCAATATACAAATTCTGGACATGGTAGAAACAGAGATGTTTATGAGCATAGAAAAACATATCAAGAAGTATTGTGAATGGCGCTGACATAAAATAGCTTTAGCTAGGTTTCTTTATCCTTTTGTTATTTCATCCCTTTGATGTCTTTCTCTTATTATTGTTTTGTTCCCCTGTTACATTCTGTATAATGTTGCTTACCCCAAAAGTGAATAGCTGATGGGTACATATGTACGTTTGTGGGGATTTAACTCTACATTTTTTTCTGCCATAGCCGGAAAACAACCAAACACTTTGTTGATTTTACATAATCTCCTTTTTTTAAAAAAAAGGTTCAGCCAAACCAAGTTGTCAACTTCCGTAATTCACAGAAGTGATATCTAACTAAATACCTGGGGGGAAAAACACCAATGTTTGTGTGGGACCACCATGCATCTTGACAATTTTTCATCACAGAGGTTGAAATGAGATAAATTAAACAGCTACCGAGACTTAAACCCAGGAGGTTTTTGACTGTCTACAGGAAGCAAACAAAATGCAGAAGATTTATGGGTAAGCATGTCTTATAAATACGGGTATAATACATTGGAGACTGACTGAATGATGTGGTTTTTAATCATACAAACCGCTCACCTGGTTTCTTCCAGTAAGGCAAGAGAGCCATTTCTCTATTTGATCATAACTCACATCAAAATCAGTTCAAACAAATAAACCCCATTGGGATCTCAGTTTTACGTTCACGAAAAGAATATGTCATTTAAAGCTATGTTTACTAACAAATGGTGTCAGAAGAATTAAAAAAAAATGTCTTGCGTTAATTTAGGTTTTCATTAAAGCTCTTACAAACCAGCCATATTGGAAGAGCTTGTCTTTGATGCCTCACAGTGATTTCCTTTTTAAAGAACATAGCCAATGTATGAAAGCTGTTTACAATGATTGATTTATTGTAACAACGAGCAAAGGGACAATAATAAAAGCCTTTTATATTTTTCATTTGTACTTGAGTTCAGCGCACCTATCATTTTGTGCAAACTATCCAGTTTGGTGGATGTAATAAGGCAAGAGATTCTATTCCAAAGTAGGTACTTACAGTTGATATTCACAAATGTTTAGATGAGATCAAATGCATTTCAAAAGCAAATGTTGCCCACGGGGATTCAGACTCTTCTCCAGAAAGAGAAAATTATTCAAGATATAACAGGCATTGGCACACTTACAGGGGAGAAAAAAGATTGTTTTTTTTTTTCTCTTTCTGGAGAAGAGTCTGAAGAGCTGCAGGTTATCTGAGGTCATTTCTCACCTGCTAGTCAAATCATTCATTTATTAAAATATTTATTAAATTTAAAGTTATACAGAAGATGCCATTTTATAAAGAAAAGATTCCTACATGTAGAACACTGCACTTAGAATGCACTTAGAATAACAGAGTTGGAAGGGACCTTGGAGGTCTTCTAGTCCAACTCCCTGCTTAGGCAGGAAACCCTGCCTACACCACTTCAGACAAATCGTTATCCAATCTCTTCTTAAAAACTTCCAGTGTTGGAGCATTTACAACTTCTGGAGGCAAGTTGTTCCACTGGTTAATTGCTCTAACTGTCAGGAAATTTTTAGTTCCACCTTTGAAGGCATGGCAGCACTTCAAATCAGGGGTCCTTGGTGGTCTCTGAGCTTGCTTGTTTCCTTGCAGTAGCATTAATCAAACTAGGTAATATCATCAGTGCTATTAAGGAGTGGGGTTTCCTCTCAATTTATACTCCACTGGCTTGTCCTGTCAATTCAAAAGCATGCAAACGTGAGTAGATAAATAGGTACCACTTCGGTGGGAAGGTAATAGCGTTCCATGAGCCTCGGTGTACTGTATATAGTCATGCTCACCACATGTCCACAGAAGGGCAACGCTGGCTCTCCTGGGTAAGAAACGGAGATGAGCACCATTCCCTAAAGTCAGACAAGACTGGACAGTAGAAACCTTTACCTTTTACTTCTTGATTGTTGTCCATCAAATTGAAAGTATGTGGTTAGGCAGAGTTTTATAAGATTCATAATCCTGGGTGTAGTTTCAATATTTATGTATTTGGTTAAGTCAGGTGTGCTGTGGAGCAATGCTGTCATAGATTCTTTGGCTAATTCCAAGTCTATGGATGTGAAAAGGGCTGTGACACCAATGAGACCCTGACTTCAACTCTTCGTTGACTGCATCAACCAATGCACCTATTATAAACTGGTTACGGGGATCATCATACAATGAAGAACAGGATAATTATCCCTGAATCATGGCACTTCATAAGAATGGGCAATAGCCGTCCATGCCTCCCATATAGTTTTATTCAAACAATTTCATCTCCATCAAAGTAAATGGGAAGGACAGAAAAATGCATAAGGAATGTTTAGCAGAGCACAAGTTTATATACATTTTCAGGTGAACAGTCCTGTATTATTATTATTATTATTTCAAATGAGATTTCAGACTAGTAGCTTTTGCTTTTGAGGCAAAACAACAAATAGCACCCAAGTGATCTGCTCTTCTGCTGCAAGAGCCCAAGAAAAAAGATCACACACAAACAGAAATCTAATCCAGAGTTCAATTTAGCAGTTCCAATAAATCCACTGCAGTAAGATTAGAATTCCCTCAAGTATCAGCCAAGATTAAGGTGAATCCTGAACATGAGGGCAAGGCTACTACAGATGTTGTTTACAACACTGGAAAGCTTCGGTAAAGAGCCCTCAAGCCCAGCCCAGCCAAATATATATGCATCCTTATGAATCAGTTATTAGAGATCTTATGTTTGGGTTATATTCCAAAAAGATGCATGTAAAGATAAGAATGTAGCACTTGCGGCAACTCTTTAATTTTCCAAACTTTGTTTATATTTATATTTATGGCTGCCTACAGTCTGACCTAAGCGTAGTACACAAAATTGTCTGCTACTTCAGCTTCAACCACAATAATACACAGGCAAACAATAGATACAAACTCAAAGTAAACTTCTCCAAACTCAATTGCAGAAAATACAGCAGAAATACTTCAGCAACAGAGTGGTGAATGCCTGGAATACACTACCTGACTCTGTTGTTACATACTTTACCTGTTTATATTTATAGGTTTATATGTTATGTTCATACTTATAATTGTTTTCTCATACATGCTTGACACTCAAATAAATAAATAAATAAATAAATAAATAAATAAATAAATAAATAAATAAATAAATAAATAAATAAATAAATAAATAAATAAATAAATAAATAAATAAATAAATAAATAAATAAAATAATGTGATTGTGAGAAAAGGTGTGCCTGTGAAACATTACAGGCAAAGAAACAGCAATCTTGGCTTGAAAAAACAATGAACAAAATCAGTGTTGTGCTGTAGTAAGGAATATCCTTCTCGGTTCATTTCCAAGTGGGGAAAAAGACACTGGATTCATGGACTTTGCTTGGAAAGAAGGTTTTAATATGGTGGACAGGAGCACATGGCATGAGCCACTGTACAGAAAAGGTAGCTTACATGCTTCCAGATGTGGCTGAAGAGAAAAAGAGAGAGAAGAGATGCTGAGTTCCTTGTTTTATACTCTCTGTTGGGTCCCACCTCTTAGTTTCCTGTCCCTTGTGTATATGATGCAACTGATTGGTGGTCAGGCTCCCAGAAGGCCATGCAGTGGCAACTCTATAGGCTTTTGTCTGTCCCAGCTTTGGCTGAATGAAAGGGCCTTGGGCAAATCCTATTGTGGTTCTGTTATGCAGAAGACTTCCAGGCCAGGTGAGAGGAATATGTGAACTGGACCCAGTCCTTAATGGCCCATTGGCAAAGGGTGGGGATTTCCAAGGGGAGTCTTTTGTCTGGTTAAAAGCATGTTTCCAGGGATATTCTATAGAATATATTCTGCCTTTTAATATTTCCTAGGATATCTCATTTCCTAGGGGAGGGGTGGGTGCTAACTTCCTACAGTGCCAGGGAGGACAGCTTTTGGAAATCTCCCCCTTGACTTTCTGGAACAAGTTACTTTCTTGGACATATGAATTAATGCAACATTAAATAATATTATACGAGAGACATTGTAGTTGCATGCAGTAAACTAAGATGTAACTATCAGATATCGGGATACAGGTAAATCCAATCAAAGGATATAGTGAAAAGCTAAATGTTTTGCCTAAGTTTAAGTGAAGTGAACGAAAAAGATAGCTTCCAAGACTGACAGTAGCATTGGATGGCGTAGAATAATTTAAGTTGCAGTCCTGATTCTTATCAGAAGAATCATTCTTTTATGTACATTTCATAAACACTGATGAGCTGCGGTTTCTTTAAAAGAACTAATCATAGTTAGCTTTAATAAGGTACAATTTATAATTTGAGGAATCTTTGAAAATGCATCCATTGCATAATTCATTAATCAATGCATAATTCATTTATTTAAAGTTCAGCTTTAGGATGCACAATAATACATCTCATTTAGTGTGCATTTGGACCTTTTAAAGCAAGGGTGTCAAACTCACATCATCATGGCAGCATCACGTGATGTATCGAGACTTCCCCCCCTTCGCTAAACCAGATGTGGGCGTGGCCAGCGTGTTACGCATCTGGCCCGCAGGCCATGAGTTTGACAATCCTGTTCTAAAGGGAAGGGTCTCAGATGCTGCATATTTAGCTGCTTTGACAAGGAGGCTTTGCTCATGCCTATTGGAAGGAAAGTAACGTCTGAT
This sequence comes from Diadophis punctatus similis, assembly GCA_023053685.1. NCBI lineage: Eukaryota > Metazoa > Chordata > Lepidosauria > Squamata > Dipsadidae > Diadophis > Diadophis punctatus. The sequence goes on along the minus strand of JALIGW010000016.1, from coordinate 10,174,232 downwards.
GAAGCCCAGTTTTGAGGGTTTAAAATCACGAAAGAATTGTAAAGAACTGAACTGAAAAAGGGAAAAGAACAAGCCTTTTACAGCTAAAATAAAAGATAATAAGTATGTTAAAAGAAACTTTTGAAGCAGAAAAGTCCTTATTTACTAAAATAAAATTATTAACAATGATTGGGTCTTCTATCGAGTAGGAAAAAACAGATGTACTTAGAAAAAAATAGTTTTACCATTTTCAATATTACACAGATTACATTCTGGTATATTTTGACCCAATATTATATTTAAGTATTACTACAGTAGCCAGAAGAAAAGGGAAGAACTTTCTTTGCACCAATTCCTAGGCAGATTTTTTTTAAAAAAAATCCGCATGTCAGCGGTTCAAATCTCACCGGCTCAAGGTTGACTCAGCCTTCCATCCTTCTGAGGTAGGTAAAATGAGGACCCAGATTGTTGGGGGCAATGTAAATATACATTGCTTACTGGTGTAAACCGCTTAGAGAGTGCTTGCACTGTGAGGCAGTATATAAATGTCACAAACAAACAAACAAACAAACAAACAAACAAACAAACAAACAAACAAACAAATAAATAAATAAATAAAAGAAGGTTTGAAGAGCAAAGGATTTTTTGGGAGGATTTCAACTTTTTATTTATTGGCTACTAACTTCTGTGGACCTATTTACAAGAATGGTTTGATTTCTAATGTCTACATTGATTCTGGCTCGGTTCCCTCTTTGTGGTAAATCATTGATCGATTCTGCTTGATTTTGGCTTACCACGTTAGGTAAACTCCACCATTTGGTTTTGTAAAGCATAGCAGATACTTTAGCTGAACCTAGCCACTGCAGTTCATTTAATAATACAATATTAATTTGACCTGAAATCAGTCTTTGTGCTGGTTCTTTATCATTCCCAAATTACTTACATAATCATTTTGTCTGTAAACTGTCTCCTCTCCACAAATATATGAGCTGCTTGAATAGGGTTTTCAAAAATAATTCATTGCTAGTAACCTTACATGCCATTTTTTTTGACAGACGTATGGGATATATACAAATTTACATAAGATCCCAACACAGACAATTGTCAATGAGTTGTAGCTCTCAGCAACTATAATCATGTTTGCTGATAGAACCTGGGCACTTGAATGTTAAATGGTGATATGGTGGTGATCTATACCAGTGATCTATACCAGTGGTCCCCAACCTTTTGGTACCAGGGACCAGTTTTGCCGAAGACAATTATTCCATGGGCTGAGGAGGGGAGGAGGAGTGCACAACCTAGATCCCTCACATGTGTAGTTTACAGTAGGGTTTGCGCTCCTATGAAAATCTGGATAATCTGAAGGTGAGGCAGTGATGCTAGTGGTGGGGAATGGCTGCGAATACAGATGAAGTTCACTCACTTGCCCGCTGCTCACCTCCATCTGTAGGACTGGTTCCTAACAGGCCACAGACTGGTACCAGTCTATACCACTTTATAATGCCTTGGTAAGACCACACTTGGAATACTGCATCCAGTTTTGGTCGCCACAGTGTAAAAAAATGTTGAGACTCTAGAAACAGTGCAGAGAAGAGCAACAGCGATGATTAGGGGACTGGAGGCTAAAACTATAAAGAATGGCTGCTGGAATTGGGTATGTCTAGTTTGATGAAAAGACGGACCAGGGGAGACATGATAGCAGTGTTACAATATCTCAGGGGCTGCCACAAAGAAGAGGGAGTCAAACTATTCTCCAAAGCACCTGAGGGTAGGACAAGAAACAATGGGTGGAAACTAATCAAGGAGAGAAGCAACTTAGAACTAAGGAGAAATTTCCTGACAGTGAGAATAATTAATCAGTGGAACAACTTTCCTCCAGAATTTGTAAATGCTCCAACACTGGAAGTTTTTAAGAAGAGATTGGATAACCATTTGTCTGAAGTGGTGTCTGGTTTCCTGCCTAAGCAGGGGGTTGGACTAGAACAGTGGTCACCAACCAGTGGTCCGCAAGAAAATTTTGGTGGTCCGCAGAAAAATTATTTGCATTTTTTATATTGCACTAAATACTATTTATCTTTTTTAAAAATTCATATTAGTGCTCTGTGGGATTTAAAATTATGAATTTAGTGGTCCCTGAAGTCCGAAAGGTTGGTGACCCCTGGACTAGAAGACCTCCAAGGTCCCTTCCAACTCTGTTATTCTGTTCTGTTCTGTTTTGTTTTGTTCTGTTCTGTTCTTGGGCAAGGGATTTGGGACTCCTGCCCTATACATAGTCATCTATGAGAAGGAAGACAAGGGGAAGAAGTAGTATCACAAAGGACATAAAACAGTTTGCAAATAACAGAAATCATGTAACTTAATCGATTTGCCTGATTATACAATGAGGCTATCATGGCTTGCATTGCCCCTATCCAGATGATGTCAGGAAAAATGTTAGACTAGTCTTCTGCCCTGGTTTTTGCTTTATTAGAAGTGCAATACTCATAAATTTAAATAGTATAGTCCAGGAATTATGTTGCTTTTGCTGGTGGCATAAACTGGACCATCAACCTTTTGTAAACAGCTCCTTGATATATATTTGCAAAAGCAGATCGAGTCCAAATAATATTAAGCATATGACAGAAGTGCTTGTAAAGATGCCGTTATGGAGATTATTTTGATCACATTTCCAGCCATTGTACAGGAATCCACCTTCAGTCTCATGCTTCCGCACTAGATGCTGCTAATGCTAATATTGTGTATTGATTAAACAAATGCAAATGGATTTTGACAGCAAAGGAGACCATGATTTAGCTAAATTGGCAGAGTGCATAACTCAAGATGTGTAGGAAATACCAAGTAATGTTGTATGATCTACGTTTTCAAGGGCACCGATGTTAAACTCCTGTTTTCTGCAATGTGGCTATTCATCAACCAAGAAGACATTCCCATAAGCAAAATGCAACAAGCTTTTCTTTCTTCCATTAAGCCCCCTTTTTCCCCACTGAAGAGCCCAAGCAGGTAAAAGTTGTGTTACAGGTTTTTAGAAATATGTCTTCAAAATGAAGAAATGGCAAACTATTTGTTGAGGGAAGCATTCGTCCGAATGCTACCATGTGAGAATGAGAATAAATCTCATAGAGTCGATTTGGATCTTTTCTTTGGAATTCAGACAGATAGAAATAAAGCTGGGATTAAAAGTCTAATAGAAAATATTTATTTCGTTACAAAAACAATAAATCATGAATAATTACATTTTGCTAATAAAACATGACCGTTCCGGTCAGAGTCAAAGTCAAAAGTGATTAATGGTGGATCAGGAATGTGGACATGCGTACAAGATCATATCACATGTTCTACTTGTATTGGAATATACCATAATATTAGAATAGGGGTGCATCACCCTGCATAGACATACAACTCACAATATTCACTACGTGACACTATTAGAGGAAAATAAGAATTCCAAGTCTGGGATCCTATGGGCCATTTAATTCCTAGAATTTTCCACTATAAGAAAGCTACTAACTGGGATTCACCAATATGATGATACCGTACTGGTGCTCAATCAGCTGCATTGTATTTTGGACTGGCATCAAGAGAAAATATCCCATTTTTTCCTTGGCATGTTCAAAATTAATAGTTGTATGATTTTCCTCCCCTTTCACAATTGTGGCTTGATGTCCTGAAAGTCTTTAAAAACTTGGCCGTTTTCCCAGGCCTTGGGGGTAGGATCCTTGTGGATCTTTTGTTGGCTGTGTTTCATGATGTATGGAGTGTGGTTTGTCTGGATCTACATTATCTTTCTTCTTCTTTTCTTTAAACCTAATCATTTTCTATCTTTTTAAAATGTAAGCTGCCCAAAGTTGTTTTGGACATCAGCCAATCTGTAAAAGGTATACTTACTGTGTTTAGTATAGCTTTGGTTGTAAAACCTAGTTATGCACTGAGAAATTCTCCTGCATTTTTTTCCAAACCGTTCTCATTCAATTTAGTGCAGCAGATTTGAGAATTATCATCATGGCGGACAATGCTATTCTTATAATTATTTGATTCAGATGAGGTCAAGATATTTCTGTGATGTTTCTGTCTGTCACTCTACAGTGAGCTCTCTAATGGTCAAAAAAGTCAAGATGGCAGCCAGAACTGTGCAATTGGAGCTCCACCTCTTTGTGTGTGCATACAACATTGAGTTACACACAAAAGGAATGGAATTACAATTGTGGGGATGCGACTACCATCTTTATTTATTTTTTATTTCCTTTCAGATATTGGACAGCTATTTGTCTGGAATGGTATAGGGCCCTGGTGGCGAACCTATGGCACGCGTGCCAGAGGTGGCACTCAGAGCCTTCTCTGTGGGCACATGTGCCATTGCCCCAGCCCAGCTCCATCGCATTTCTCCGTTGAGTTTCTCGTCGTCATTTGCAGGACAAAAAAAAGTAGGCAAAACAGTATTCCACCTTTGTTGCGGTGCATTTGCTGTTGCTGCCTCCATGGCCTGCCCCTTGCACAGTACAGTGAAATTTAGCGTGCTTCACAATGGGGGAGATGGGGTCCCCTCCTCCTCCTGGAGCCCATTATGACACGGAGAAACAATGTGATCCTGAATCATCGTGGATTCACTCTCGCTTCCCGGATGTCAGTTGCTTTTCCTGCAGAGCTGCCGGTGTTGGGATTCCCCGCTGTCCAACTGGTCTTCAGCTCTCCGCCGACCAGCTGAGTGTGGGCACATTGCTCCTGGGCTCTTCGGCCTCCGGACATCAAAATCCCACCACCCAGCACCAGTTCAGGGGTTTCTTCCCCCCCAGGGGGAGAGAGAGGGAAAGAGAGGGAGGGAGGGAAAGAGAGAGGGAGGAAGGGAAAAAGAGAGGGAGGGAAAGAGAGAGAGAGAGAGAGAGAGAGAGAGAGAGAGAGAGAGAGAGAGAGAGAGAGAGAGAGAGAGAGAGATGGAGGGAAAGAGGGAAAGAGGGAAAGAGGGAGGGAAGGAAAGAGAGAGAGAGAGAAAGAGAGAGAGAGAAAGAGAGAGAGATGGAGGGAAAGGGAGAAAGGAAGAGAGAGAGAGAGAGAGAGAGAAAGAAAGAAAGAAAGAAAGAAAGAAAGAAAGAAAGAAAGAAAGAAAGAAAGAGAGAGGGGGGAGGGAGGGAGGGAAAGAGGGAGGGAGGGAAACAAAGAGATGGAGGGAAACAGAGAGAAAGAGGGGGAGAGAGAGAGAAAGGGAGGGAGGGAGGGAGGGAGAGGGAGGGAAAGAGAGAGGGAGGGAAAGAGAGAAAAAGAGAGGGAAGGAAAGAGAGAGAGAGGGAGGGAAAGAAGAGGTGGAAAGAGAGAGAGAGAGAGAGAGAGAGAGGTAGGAAAAGAGAGGGAACGAGAGATGGGGAAGAGAGAGAGTGGGGAAAAAGAGAAATTATATTACAAGTTTTTCTTTTTTATTATTGCTAAACATAATATTTCAAAAGCAGAAAAAAATGAAGGGGCATAAAAGTGCATTCATCACATTTTTCTTAGAACAATTAGCTGAACTCTGCATTGTTTATCATTATTTTAGGTAGTAAAACCTCATTATTCAGGTTAAATTGCCTTGTTGGCACTTTGTGATAAATAAGTGGGTTTTGGGTTGCAGTTTGGGCCCTCAGTCGCTAACAGGTTCGCCATCACGGGTATAGGGTCTTCTGCTTGGGTAAGGGGTTGGATTAAAAGACCTCCAAAGTCCCTTCCAACTCTTTTATTCTGTATTCAGATTACACAGGTCTGAAATCTCTCCCATTGGATAAATAAAGAAGACATCAGGTAGAGCAGTGGTTCCCAACGTGGGACCCACGCCCCACGGGGGGGGATTTGATTTTTAATGGGGGCAATCAAAACCTTGTTTAAGCCAAGTTAATGGCCTTTTAGGCTTCCTCCGCATGAGTAAGAGTTCACTTTTTGAATAGTAAGAATTATATGTCACGGGGGGGCATCAGAATTTTACAGATGCTTAGGTGGGGCATGGCCAAAAAAAGGTTGGGAACCACTGAGGTAGAGAGTCCCACCAATGGACCTTTTCAGTAACTATTCTACTCTCATGAGTAAGAGAGAATTCTACCTTTAATAAATCATTTATCCTCTTACCTTGCCTATGAATTTGATGGACAATTTCAAATTTTCATTTGTGCTTATAGATAATCCTTCAGCTATGACCATTCATTTCTTGACCATTTGAAGTTACAATCGACAACCCAATGCTACTTAATGACCCAATTTTGAAATTCCAATGGCTTTACATACAGAGTTTAGGACAACTCGCCCCGGCGAACTCACTGCAACCAACTCGCCATACAACTCAGCCTAGGACAAGACTTACCTAACATCGATGAAATGGTGGAAGAGAATCATTAAAGAAAGAATGCAAAAGGAGGGATAAAATGAAATGTGAATGACAAAAATTAAAATATTTTTTAAATTATTTTAAAATAATTAAACTGAGTTGTTGAATTGTCCCATGGGAAGCTGTCCCACAGTGAGTTGTCCATGGTGAGTTGCCCTGTACTGAGCTGGCTATGGACAGTTGGCCGTGAACAGTTGACCATGGCAATTTGGCAGCAGAGAGTTGGCCATGGTGAGTTGTCCCCCCCATTTTTTGCCCCATAGTCACATAATTGCAATTTGGGCACTTGGCAACCTGCTCAACTTTACAACTATTTGCAGTGTCACATGGTCACATGACTGTTTTTCTAATGGTTTTTGCCTATTTTTGGTATTTACTTCCCGTTGCCAGCAAAAAATGTCCATTGGGTAAAATGGATTTGCTTAATAAGAGCAATGTTCACTTAATGATTACTGCAAAAAAACCACCCAAAATTTAGCACCAGTCATGTGATGCCTCAACCTAGTGGACAACCATTTAAATATGAGCCAGCAGTGTGCAGCAGCTGCCAAAAAAGCCAACACAGTTCTAGGCTGCATTAACAGAGGGATAGACTCAAGATCACGTGAAGTGTTAATACCACTTTATAATGCCTTGGTATGGCCACACTTGGAATACTGCATTCAGTTTTGGTCACCATGATGTAAAAAAGATGTTGAGACTCTTGAAAGAGTACAGAGAAGAGCAACAAAGATGATTAGGGGACTGGAGGCTAAAACATATGAAGAACGGTTGCAGGAACTGGGTATGTCTAGTTTGATGAAAAGAAGGACTAGGGGAGACATGATAGCAGTGTTCCAATATCTCAGGGGTTGCCACAAAGAAAAAGGAGTCAAACTATTCTCCAAAGCACCTGAGAGTACAACAAGAAGCAATGGGTGGAAACTAATCAAGGAGAGAAGCAACTTAGAACTAAGGAGAAATTTCCTGACAGTTAGAACAATTAATCAGTGGAACAGCTTGCCTCCAGAAGTTGGGAATGCTCCAACACTGGAAGTTTTTAAGAAGATGTTGGATAACCATTTGACTGAAGTGATGTAGGGTTTCCTGCCTAAGCAGGGGATTGGACTAGAAGACCTCCAAGGTCCCTTCCAACTCTGTTGTTGTTGTTGTTGTTGTTGTTGTTGTTGTTGTTGTTGTTGTTGTTGTTGTTGTTGTTGTTATTATTATTATTATTATTATTATTATTATTATTATTATTATTATTATTATTATTATTATTATTATTATTATTATTATTATTCTACAACCACAACTTATGGCTCCTAATTTTGTGCTCAATTATGGTTGCAAATCAAGGACCTACCTGTAGCTGTTGGAGAAAAACTAACTTAAAACAAACTCAAGTAGCAATGGATTGGTATATATCAGCCTAGTTAGAGAATGCGTGCTTCATAGACCAATGGCCCTACTCAGCAAAAAAAAAGCAGTATTGATTCTGCCCATGACTGTCTGATCTGATACAACAATATGTATCTTAACGCAAGTCAATAGTATTATCAAATTAATCTGCTTTTGTCAGACACATTAGTACTTAGCTTATTGTGAATCATTACCCACTGTCAAATATGGGACAATAAAAAATGAGAACATATGAATGCAGCAGGCTTGCTTCAAATTCTATTAATTTCTCTAATGTGTAGAATTTATTCCGAGGAGTAAGCTTCCAAGTATAAAAGATCAGTGCTAATCGTTTACTGCACTAATGATAAAATGGAACTGGATCTGTTTGAGTGTAAAAAAAATATGTGTCAGAAATGAGGAAGAAACCATGGTGTGATAGTTCATTTCTGTAAAACAAACTGCAGATAAATAGGCTGACACAAATGCACATGCACAAAAGGGATCTTGGGTGTTGTTGCTTGAGAAGCTTCAAAGTGTTCAAAAGAAATAATCACCGCTTTGTTCTCTCATTTTTCTTTCTCGGCTGATATGACAGACACCCACGCATCTAAGAAGGTTCTCTTGAAAAAAAGTAAAGGCAGTGAGAAAGAACTGGCTTTTTTTAACCATTATTTTTTAAGTGAGAATCATTTTTATTGATCCCATAAATATACCAGCGCAACACACAAGGAGTAATTTTTCAAGCCATCACTGATTACTTCACACAAGGCCCACAGGTCTTGCCAAAGATCCATATACATGGATCTCTGCTGGATTTGTCAGACAAACTGTGGTCGTAGACTGGTATAAAATGTATAGAATTACATCCCTTTGAAAAATAAGGATTTAAGATACAGAGGAATATGTTAATAGCATGATTATAGATTTTATTATCATAGAATTATAAAAAATTGAAATAATAAGATCTACATGTAAGAAGAAGCCTTCATCCAGCAGTGGATAAATAATGATGATGAGGATGATTATGTTGATGATGATGATGATGATGATGATGATGATGATGATGATATAAGAAACTGCCTTTACTGTTACTGTTAGTTAGTTATCAAATTTATATGATGCTAGCAGAGGGTTGCAGGAGGCCATCCCAGCCAAAAAGGAGCTTGGGATCCCGTTTTTGCTGGCAGAGTGCTCAGGCCGCCACAGGCACCAACACGAGTGATGTCAAGATGGCCACACCCACCCTGGCCACGCCCCTCAACCCCTCCAAGGTCAAACGCAACCCTGATGCGGCTCTCAATGAAATCGAGTTTGACACCCCTGGAGTAGAACAATGGCTCAGATCAGAAGTTAGTAATATTAGCGAGATGGTCTAGACCAGGGTGTCAAACTCGCGTCGTCACGGCAGCGTCGCATGACATATCCGGACTTTGCTAAACCGGGCAGGGGCGTGGCCAGCAAGTGACACATCCAGCCCGCGGACCGTGAGTTTGACAGCCCTGGTCTAGATGTAAGCTGGCCATGAGTAGACCCACCGTAATAAATGTAACTGATGCATTATTTATTTATTTTATGTGTGGTCTCTCATCCCAGTGTATGAAGAATGATAGAATTTCATAACCTCATAATGGAAATATTGCAACTGCTGCATTTTGCCTTGCATTTGACGCTGAGATGCAAATACCTAAGCATAGGATTTGCATTATGGAATCTCTGTGTGTGTTGTTGTGTGTTGTTGTGGCTTTGAAAGCATTTATGGTAGCTAAAACTAAAATAATAAAATGCAGAATTAAAATTGGATCAGAACAGTTAGAACAGTTAAAGTACGGATATTTGTGAGCGATAGAAAAGAGATCTTGGTTCTATTTCCTGAAAGAATAAAATATGGGGCTGAGAACAGCTTCTGAAGTAGCATCTCCATGGTTCCTGTTTCAGGGGGAAAAAAGGAAGTTCTTAAAGTAATAGCAATAGCAATAGCACTTAGACTTATATACCGCTTCATAGTGCTTTACAGCCCTCTCTAAGCGGTTTACAGAGTTCAGCATATTGCCCCCAACAATCTGGGTCCTCATTTTACCCACCTCGGAAGGATGGAAGGCTGAGTCAACCTTGAGCCTGGTGAGATTTTAACAGCTGAACTGCTGAACTAGCAGTCAGCTGAAGTAGGTTGCAGTGCTGCTTTTAACCACTGCGCCACCTCGGCTCCTATACCTTGTCTACTGACTCTAATATCCAGACAGATTCATACATTTCAAAGACCCTATTCTAATTGTGACCAAATTTGGATCATTTGAAAAGAAGTAAGTATCCTTGTAGACTTCTATAAGAAACTGTACATTGTAAAACTAAATGTCAAAGCAAAGGAATAAATAAAATACGGCTTGCTCCCGGCTGGCTCCTGAGCTAAGGGGCAGCAGCCACTCTCCTCTTGCGATGTGAAACAGTGAAGGGGAAGAAACAGCCAGTGGAGAGCCCACAGAGCGGCTCCAGTCCATGTGTTCTCCAGGTCAGCGGCTTTCTCTCTCCTTCTTTGCTCTTTATGGGAAATAGTTTGGCGCAGCACAGTGAAATGTAGCAGCCATGAGCCGCGCTTTCCTCTAAGCCAGTGATGGCGAACCTATGACACAGGTGCCACAGGTGGCACGCAGAGCCATATCTGCCGGCACGCAAGCTGTTGCCCTAGCTCAGCTCCAGCGCGCATGTGCGTGCCTGCCAGCTGATTTTTGGCTCACGCGGAGGCTCTGAGAGGGTGATTTCAGCCTCCGGAGGGCCTCCGGGGTGGCAGGGGGAACGTTTTGCCCTCCCCAAACTCCAAGAAAGCCTCTGGAGCCTGGGGAGGGCAAAAAACGGGCCTACTGGGCCCACTGGAAGTCGGGAAATGGGGGAGTGGAGGATGTCACGCACGCATGTGCAGGGAGGTGGGGTGAGTGGGGGGCTTTGAATTATGGGTGTGGGCACACATGTGCATGCGATAGCGCGCGCGCGCGTTATTTCGGCACCCGAGGAAAAAAAGGTTCGCCATCACTGCTCTAAGCGCTGTGGGTGGCAGAGGGAAACAGGTGCTTCTCTCTGCACAGAGCTTTCCAGATGAGACTTGGAAAAAGCGTAGCTCATGGCTTCTACATTTCGCTGTGCTGCACGAAGTTTCCTAGCAAAAACAGTGAAGGGGAAGAAACAGCCAGTGGAGAGCACACAGAGCTGCTCCAGTCCACGTGTTCTCCAGGTCAGCGGCTGTTTCTCTCCTTTGTTGCTCTTTATGGGAAATCGTTTGGCGCAGCACAGTGAAATGTAGCAGCCATGAGCTGCGCTTTCCTCTAAGTCAAATCCGGAATGATCTGGCTGGGGAGGGGTGCCTCCATCTGCCGGCTCATGGCAGCGGGCTCAGCTGCAGCCAAGATAAGCCGAGGAACTGCAGGGAGCCTCCACGCCATTTTTGGGCACCCAGCTTACTGGGCTGCCCCCTGTCGCGGCTCCAACAGCAGCGGCTTCAGGAGATGCTGGTGGCATGGAGGCATGGGCGAAGGCTGGGAGGGGGATGCAACATGTGGGGGGACTGAGTTCACTCCCCTTTGCCTCCCCTCACTTGTTTACCCATCCCAGAGAGCTTGGGCTATGCCTCCCTCCTACCCGGCCACCTTCCTCGGCATTGCTCCTGAACGAAGTATTCTGTCCTCAGCTGTTGCGAAGAAGTGGCTTCTGCTCCTGGCCCGGAAAAAAATTTTGCGCAGTGCAAAAATACCCCCAATTTTTTTTTAAATAATCAATTTTTTTTAAAAAAAAGATGGCAGCACCGATCAATCCGGTTTGGTGATCTCATCATGACATCACCAGCAGGTCACTACTGGTTTGGGCAAACCAGTCCGAACCAGGAGGAACCCACCCCTGATACCGCTTCATAGTGCTTTTACAGCCCTCTCTAAGCCATTTACAGAGTCAGCCTATTGCCCCCAACAATCTGGGTCCTCATTTTACCAACCTCGGAAGGATGGAAGGCTGAGTCAACCTTGAGCCGGTGAGATTTGAACTGCCGAACTGCAGCTAGCAGTCAGCTGAAGTAGCCTGCAGTACTGCACTCTAACCATTGTGCCACCTCGGCTTACCTTTAGCACAATAACCTCAGCCAAGTAATGAAGATTTATTTATTTATTTATTTATTTATTTATTTATTTATTTATTATTTATTTATTTATTTATTTATTCGCTCTTATATGCCGCCCAACTCCCGTCCAGGAAGACACTAAGATTAAAGTTATCAAAGGCCTCTCTCGCTCTCTCTCGCTCTCTCTCTCGCTCTCGCTCTCTCTCTCTCTCTCTCTCCCTCTCTCCCTCTTTCCCTCCCTCCCTCTCTCTTCCTCTCTCTCTCTCTCCCTCCCTCTCTCCCTCTTTCCCTCTCTCCCTCCCTCCCTCCCTCTCTCCCTCTTTCCCTCTCTCCCTCTCTCTCTCTCCCTCCCTCTCTCTCTCTCCCTACCTCTCTCCCTCTCTCCCTCTCCCTCCCTCCCTCCTTCTCCCTTCCGTCTCTCCCCCCTCTCATCACAGTCCCATAAACAAGACCCACAAAGAAATCATTGCATTTGTTAAGACTAATGTCACTACTTGCTTATCAAAACTGCCTTTATCACTTTGACTTACATTATGTCTTTTGACTTGCGTTTTGTTGAGACCCATAAACTGAAAGCGATATCAGAGAAGTATCCCTGTTGGTGGAAGGGACAACTTAGTTTGTATATATATAAATCAGGATTTCAATCAGTGTGAAGAAAAATTATTTCTGTCTTCAAAATATTGACATCTAAGTTGCAGCAATTCCATTGTCAGGATTTCTAGGACAGGTGACAATAACTACTTGAGCGTCTCTAAGAAGCTTTCATGGATGTTGACTGGAAAACATATTGGAAGCTGCAAATGCCTGATTTGGTAGTGATTTCTGCCCTATAGTAGGCATGAGTCTTCATGACAATGTTTTGTCATGTTGGCTTTAAGTGAAATCAATGCCACTTGCATTACAGTTGTCCTCAGGTCTGTTCATCTCTCAAAGGTCTCCAGAAAACCAGAAGAAAGCTTGGTGCCAGCAGTGCCAGAGTGGGCATTTAGGGCAAATTCTTCAATGGATCACTTTCAACATGCCTCTTTTATTGCTATTAGTACACATGAACACATAAAAGTCAAATTGTGCAATATACCGTATTTTTCGGAGTATAAGATGCACCTTAGTTTTGGGGGAGGAAAATAGGGGGAAACAATCTGGCTAGCATCCTTAGTCTGGTCAACTTCAGCACATTATTTTATCCCCTGGTTAGGACTTAAAAAAACCTTCTTAGAGAGTAACAATGAAAGAGCCTGCAAGCCAGTAAGAGCTGGGAAGATCGTTAGCACTTGGTTAGGGCTAGAACAAAACTTCTTTGGAGCAAGTAGAGCAATGAAAAAAAATTCTGCAAAGACTTAGGGCTGGAAAAACATTCTTCTGAGAGAGTAACAATGAAAGAGCCTGCAAGCCAGTAAGAGCTGGGAAGATCGTTAGCACCTGGTTAGGGCTGGAAAAAACCTTATTTGGAACAAGTAGAGCAATGAAAAAAAAACTGCAAAGACTTTGGGCTGGAAAAACATTCTTTGGAGAGAGTAACAATGAAAAAGCCTGCAAGGTAAGAGCTGGGAAGATCTGTTAGCACCTAGTTAGGGCTGGGGGAAAAGCTACATTCGAAGTATAAGACACACCCAAATTTTCAGCCACTTTTAGGGAGGAAAAAGGTGCGTCTTATACTCCAAAAAATACGGTACTATTCTGCACAAGTAACCCTATTTTTATCTGTGCAGGAAAAACCGGGACCTAATTTGATAATGATTAAGTTACTTTTCAATAAATTCAGTAGATAAACTCTGAGCTTAGCTCTGGATCTAGTCTAGTGTTTTTGAGTATACATTCATTTGCTTTCTTTTGACACAGAATGTTTCACTGCATCATGATTTATAGTTGGTTAAGTTGTTATGGGCAAGATAAAATTATTTTCTAGATCCTGAAAGAGCCCAGGGTGCATCAACTGGTCTCTCTTGATCTATGTAAACTCCTTTCTGTACTGAGAGCCTTGGGACAATGTATATTTCAAGCAAAACACCATTATTTCTCATCCTCTTTTAAGCCTGTCTTAAAGAGCAGTGGGAGTCCAATGCTTTCTACAAAGGTCTTTTGTTCTATGAAGTATTAATTAAAGGACAACTAAAGATGCTATTAATATTGTACTCAATATTTTCCCAAAGGAACTGCACTCATGTGTTGCCAACTATACCTATTCTGAAAAGTGCAATTTATTTGATCTTAATTTGGCTCGTTCCCTAAGGGGGGGGAGAATATAATGGGGATTAGGTGTTAAATTTAACCCTGATCTTTCATGGGTTGTAAGTGACCTGAGAAATTTAAAAATGCATACAAATTCACAATGAAATTCTATGTATTTAAATTGTGAATTGCTAAATAACCTCAGGAGTTAGAACTAAACAGTCGATCCAGTAATGTTAATCAATAATGCTATTTTAATATTTTTTTTCACAAAAAAATATACATTTGAACATTTTCTTTAAATGAGCCCCTATTTAAAATTAAACTGACATATTTTTTTCTTTTTTAAAAAAGATTTAATTTATCTAAATCTCACAGTGCAGAGTTTCCAGTTTCTATTGTATAAATACCACTGCACTTGGTTATTCTCTGTATTCTATAAAGTATTGTTTATATTTTATAACTGAATGAAACAACTTGGAAAAATATTTTGCACAAGACTTCATTATATAATAAACCACAAAAGAGATGTGCCAATTCCCATACTGATCACTGACTCAGTACAAAGTCGATATTCCAAACCAACAATTTCAATATACAGGCATTATTGTATTTCGTTTTATTGCTCTTTGCAAATATTGCCTTTTTTTTTTACAAGACTCTCCAGTATAGCAAAAATATTATGACTCGTTGAAGGCTCAGATGGTGATTAGCATGTTTTAGCAATAAAGTTTTTTTTAATTAAGGTATATACTTTGGGATTGTTTTAGACATAAATGTTATTGCACACTTAACAGATATAGTATAGTGTAAACATAACTTTTATATGCACTGGGAAACCAACAAATTTGTGTAACTTGCTTTATTGCAGTATTTGCTCTATTGCCATGGCTTGGAACAAAACTAGCACTAACTTCGAGGTATACCCACATAGATATTTCAAATTCTTTATCTGAATTTCAGAATTGCAAATGCAATTATTTTATTAATGAAGCAATACAAATACATTAGGAATTATGTTTCTACGTATTTTTGTCTAGTTCTACATTTTCTACAATGTATTATGGGTTACCCAAGTACTCGGAATACTAAGTTGTTTCAATTCATGTTGCAGTTTTTCTCTATCAGTTGTGTTTCTGATAATTACATGTCATATGTTCTCAAAAGTTTCAATCTAATCTTAGTGCCTTTTTAATGGATGCCCATGTGCACCTGTGACCATTCATAAATCTTTCCCACTCCCCCCCCCCAAAGACCAAGATGCAATTACAGTTTTGATAACATCAAGAATTGTATAGAGGGGAATGAGAAATGAATGATTTATCAGCATACCAAAGATTGCCTGATACATACTGATAAACTCTTGCCATACAAAAATATAATTTTGTATAAATATATTAAACATAGACAATTAATCTTCTGTACTCTCCCCAATATATGCATGTGTGTAGTGTTTGAATGTATGTATGTACTTGTGCCTGTGTCTGTATATACACAAACAGACACAATTCCATACTATTTGGATTATCCACATTTATTTATTTGGTTCTTTTTTTCTGTCATGGAGTTTGTGTATCAAAAAAATCTAATTTTTTTACCTTTGCTTTTGCAATAATAAAAGTATATATTAAAATAATGATTATTCTTACCTGAACATTAGTAATGGAACATCATCCTCACTTCACCTGAAAGAAATAGGCTAATTTAAGAGATGAAGGCTAACTATATGGTATGCACACCTGTGTTCTCCTTTACCTTGTTGATACACCTGCATTCTTCTTCAATGAAAGGTGGTGTACAGGGAGCCAACTCTTCCTGCCTCTTCTCTTATGTATGCTTCCACCACCTCCCGCTGCCTAATTGTCTTAGTTTGAGCCCTTATGTGTAAAATGTTGCACACAAAAAATTGTGCAGTATTTTACTAGGTATTTGCTAATTCTGAGATAGCATCTCTGCAGAAAACTCACTGAGAAACTAAACATGTTCCAATTCAAAATCCATTTTAAAATTTATTAATTAATAATCAAATTGGAAGGAATAGTTTCAGGACACAATTGGCCAGATAATCTTTGAGTGTCTTACCAAACATATGCATCTATCTATCCATCCGTCTCTATCTATCTATCATCTATCTATCATCTATCTAGCCATCTCTCTCTGCTGTTTAGATAGATAGATAGATAGATAGATAGATAGATAGATAGATAGATAGATAGATAGATAGATAGATAGATAGATAGATAGATAGATAGATAGATAGATAGATAGATATGGAGAGAGGGGGGGGAGAGAGAGAGATAGAACTCTTATAACATTCAATTCTCATAATAATACATGACTCTCATAATATGGATTTTTACAAGTTCAGAATAGCAGAGAGAAACCAAAGTTTTCAAAAGTTCAAAACATTTTTGAAATCAGATATTTTGGAGATGAAAGAACTTAATTATGGAGTTAATGGTCAATGCCCATGATGTGCTGCTTTCGAAAGGAAAACAACATGGAAAGGCTAATAAAATAAATTATTCCTGAAAAGGGCATAGTTGCCTAGAATGAGGATCAGAAGAAGAAAAAAGTTTCAAGTTCTATTTTCATAGCTCAGTGTTTTTCAATCTTGGAAATTTTAAGAAATTTAAAATCTAAGCAAATTTACTTCAACTCTCAGCATGCTGGGAAATTCTGAAAGTTGAAGTCCACACATCTTAAAGTTGCCAAGGTTAAAAAAAACACTGGTATAGATAGGCATAGCGTACAAGCTGATTTACTTATGTGACCAAGTCAAAGGCTGTTTCAGTTGATGATGATCACAGTCCTATTCCTTCTACATGGCTGGCATTGAATTGGTTTTAAAATAAGCATCTCTTAAAAATGTGCCAGGGATACACCTTCCAGTATTTGGACCTCAAAATGATAGGTAGTGTAATATGAACACCCCTAGTGGTTAAAAGCAGCACTGCAACCTTCAGCTGATTGCTAGTTCAGCAGTTCAGCTGTTCAAATCTCACCAGGCTCAAGGTTGACTCAGCCTTCCATCCTTCCGAGGTGGGTAAAATGAGGACCCAGATTGTTTGGGGAAATATGCTGAACTCTGTAAACCACTTAGAGAGGGCTGTAAAGCACTATGAAGCGGTATATAAGTCTAAGTGCTATTGCTATTGCTATAAAATACCGGTTTAGCAATGGCTAACTTAATAATAGTAGAATTGAGGATATAACCAAGTGAAGTTTTTTTTTTCAGTTGGATGTCGGTAGTGAATTATTATTCAATATCATTTCTTATTAATACTGAATAGTTATATCTCTGGCATTGCACAATAAATTCACAAACTATCACTCTACCATTTTGTTCTGATTATAGATTAAGCATTCGGAGGCAGTGGGATTGTTTAAAAAGAAAAAAGAAATGAAATTATTTGCTTGCAAAAGGGAAGAGGAAAGTCACAGAGAGACTGAAAGCATAACCTGATATCAGAAATATCTAAGACAGTTCTTCATCTTTTTTAGCCAGTTCTGCCATTCAAACAGGATGATCAAGCATTGCTAATGTGATTAAGGTATTTACTTTCATGGTATTGAAAAAACAAATTTAGCTAAACTAGATGTGTAGACACATATGCATTTTAGGTCAATAAACAACAGCTGATAAGTGACCTTGAAATATTCATGTTTGCTTGGTACGTCTGCTGAGGAGTTTATTTTAAAATGGAAAGCAAAAAACTTCATATATCTTTTTGGAGATAGAATCATTAAACCATTGGCATTAAGAGTGTGAAGAAACCCACATCCAGATAAAAAAAAGGGAGTCATTTTGAATTGTCCAAAATTATTTCTGAAATTTTCTAGAGCCAATTTACACCACTATGACAGAATTAGGAGACAGGCATTTAAATTAATGCTGGCTCAAATTTGCCTTAGGATATCTAATTTATCCTCAAGTTGCTTGAGAATTTCCTCTTGATATTTCTTCCCTTTTAAATGTATGCTTGCTTTTAACTTATTGTTTTATTGAAAGTAGGGAGAGGGCTGATGATGATGATGATGTTCCTATTTCCCATCCATAATAGTCCATTCCTGGAAAATCCTGAAATGCTGTCTTTCATTGAAGTGTGGAAAGTCAAGGAAGCTACAGAAGGACAATCATTTCCCATTTAACACAAGGCCTATAAGAATACAGAGAAGAGCAACAAAGATGATTAGGGGACTGAAGGCTAAAACCAGTGGTGGGATTCAGCCTGTTCACACTGGTTCAGGCAAACCAGTTGTTAAATTACTTCACCCTCCCCAACTATCAAAGTGTATCCTGGGTGCTGTGCTGCAAAGGAGAAACGGGCAAAGCAGCGGCTGGCGTGAGGGTAGGAGAAGGCCACTTGCCTTCCTCCTTCCCTTGTGCCAGCCGCTCCATTGCCCATTTCTCCATTACAGCGCAGCGCAGGGCCCAGGATCCACTTTGATGGGGGGGAGGCAGGGGTGAAATGCTCCTGGTTCACTCTTACCTGTCGGTTGTCGTAGAGCCGATGGAGCCGGTGGCGGTAGTGGCGTGGGTCTGCCCCGCCCGCTTCCCCCGCCCGCCTGGATGCCGCCATTTGAGTTCTTTTGTCCTCTGCGCATGCAGAACACTTTGCGCATGCGCAGAGGGCAAAAGAACTCAAATGGCGACATCCAGGCGGCGGGGGACGCCACCGGCTCCATCGGCTCTGCGATGACCAATAGGTAAAAGCGAACCGGGAGCATTTCACCCCTGGGGGGAGGGTAATTTAACAACCGGTTTGCACAGGGTCAGGTTGGCCATCATGGGAGGCTCATCTGCATGTGCGGCAGAGCTGGAGGATGGGGATGGGCCATGCCTCCCACAACAGCCAACCTGACCCTGGGCGAACTGGTTGTTAAATAATTAGAATCCAACCACTGGCTAAAACATATATAAAAAGTTGCTGGAATTGGGTATGTCTAGTTTAATGAAAAGAAGAACTAGGGGTGACATGTATCCCTGTTCCAATATCTCAGGGGCTGCCACAAAGAAGTGGGAGTCAAGCTACTATCCAAAGCACCTGAAGGCAGGACAAGAAGCAATGGATGGAAACTAATCAAGAAGAGAAGCAACCTAGAATTAAGGAGAAATTTCCTGACATTTAGAACAATTAATCAGTGGAACAGCTTCCCTTCAGAAGCTGTGAATGCTCCAACACTGGAAGTTTTTAAGAAGAGATTGGATAACCATTTGTCTGAAGTAGTGTAGGGTTTCCTGCCTAAGCAGGGAGTTGGACTAGAAGACCTCTAAGGTCCCTTCCAACTCTGTTATTCTAAGTGCATTCTAAGTGCAGTATTCTACATGTAGGAATCTTTTCTTTCTAAAATGGCATCTTCTGTATAACTTTAATAAATATTTTAATAAATGAATGATTTGACTAGCAGGTCAGAAATGACCTCAGATAACCTGCAGCTCTTCAGACTCTTCTCCAGAAAGAGGGAAAAAAATCTTTTTTCCCCCTGTAAGTGTGCCAGTGCCTGTTATATCTTGAATAATTTTCTCTTTCTGGAGAAGAGTCTGAATCCCCATGGGCAACATTTGCTTTTGAAATGCATTTGATCTCATCTAAACATTTGTGAATATCAACTGTAAGTACTTTGGAATAGAATCTCTTGCCTTATTACATCCACCAAACTGGATAGTTTGCACAAAATGATAGGTCCCTTCCAACTCTGTTATTCTATATTCTTAGCCATTAACCAAGTCCAAAAACACACAAGGAACATCTATGTAAGGAGGGTCAAAAAAGATAATTTATAAAAAAATTCACTGAGATCCTCACCAGTCCTCTTTGCAAATTGAAATTAAACTGAAGAAAAACGACTAATAATTTACATGGAAAGGAAGGAAACCGCCTTCTATTCAATCTTGGCTTTATTGAAATTATGACAATATTGTTTGTTTGGCATCAACCCAGCCAATGGTTTGCCACTGCCTTCTTCCAGACAATTTCCCCCTAGGTTTTCAGGTTGATCTCCCAACAACTAACCAGATCCAACCCTGCTTAGTATTTTCAAGACTTACAGTATCTAGCTCAGCACATGCTATGACATACACCTTTACAATGACTTTGCATAGAAAGGCATTAATTTGTGAAGTGAGGTGGCGTGGGATAGGTAGGGAAGAGAATATATTCCCTGCATAACTGATCATCAAGCAAGAATAGCTTCATTATGTTTAAAGCAATTCACAATGCTTTGGGAAGGAGCATCTAATGAACTTATGGTGGCTATTATAACAATTTCACTTATTTTTATGGCAGGTGTTCATGGCCTTGGAAGACCTTCTGAGCTTCCATAAATACCTTGAAGCATTTATGAATATTTGATGTTCTACTAATAGCACCCAATGGGGTGTTTGCCACTCTAGCAAGTCCTCATGATTGGAGTCCACTATGCTCACAACTTTTCCCCTGGTTTTCAATTCAGTTCAGGTGGAGCAATGTCTTTCTATGATGGTTGATGAGGGCTGAGACCTGATGATAAGGTATGCATATTTCTGGCACCTAACAGCATAACAGAAAGAAGACTGAGGCAACCTCTATATCAGGGGTGTCAAATTCAATTTCATTGAGGGCCACATCAGGGTTGTGTTTCACCTCGGGGGGGCTGGGGTGGGGATGGCCAGCATGATATCACTTGTGTAGAGGGGCACCTGTGGTGGCCCAAGAGCTCTGCCAGTGAAAATGGGCTCCTGAGCTCCGTTTTCAGCTGTGATGGCCTCCTGCAACCCTCTGTCAGTGAAAATGGAGCTCAGGGGGCCACACGCGGCCCTCGCAAACTCTGTTTTTGGCTGGGATGGCCTCCTGCAACCCTCTGTCAATGAAAATGGAGCTCAGGGGGCCATGCGCGGCCCTCACAAACTCTGTTTTTGACTGGGATGGCCTTCTGCAACCCTCTGCCAGTGGAAATGGAGCTCAAGGGGCCACACGCGACCCTCGCAAACTCTGTTTTTGGCTGGGATGGCCTCCTGCAACCCTTTGTCAGCGAAAATGGAGTTCAGGGGGCCACACGCGGCCCTCGCAAACTCTGTTTTTGGCTGGGATGGCCTCCTGCAACCCTCTGCCAGTGGAAATGGAGCTCAAGGGGCCACACGCGACCCTCGCAAACTCTGTTTTTGGCTGGGATGGCCTCCTGCAACCCTTTGTCAGCGAAAATGGAGCTCAGGGGGCCACGCGCAGCCCTCACAAACTCTGTTTTTGACTGGGATGGCCTCCTGCAACCCTCTGCCAGTGAAAATGGAGCTCAGGGGGCCACGCACGGCTCTCGCGAGCTCTGTTTTCAGCTGGGACGGCCTCCTGCAACTCCCTGTCAGCGAAAATGGAGCTAAGGAGGACTGCACGCGGCCCTTGTGAGCTCTGTTTTCGCTGGCAGAGGCACCATGGCATGGTCCTTCGCTATTTCCAGGGTAGCTCCTCGGGCCACATCTAAGCACCCTGGGCCTTGAGTTTGATACCCCTGCTCTATAGCTTCCATTCCTGTCAAACTGCAGGGATGAGTAGAGCTTCATATTCTGAACCAAAGACAAGGAGGATACCACCTCTTTATTGAAATAATTGGGACTAACGGGATATGCTCTGAAGGCTTTAGAAGCCTAAAGGAGTGGTTCTCGGCCTTTTCTTCACCATGGGCCCCCTTTAAATACCTTTTGTGGCCACGGATCCCCAAGACTTAACTCAAGATTTAAATTGTAACATTTCTTCAACCCGGTCCCTCAGGGGTCTATGGACCACAGGTTGAGAACCCCTGGCTTAAAGGATTTGATATTCGACCACTTAGGCATCGTGTTAAATAATGTATAATATAATCACAGCAAGAGCAACACATGAGTCACAAAAATTATGGTAATACATTTTAAGAAACGCATCTCAAGCTGTTAAAAGCTTCCTTTCAATAATACATAATATAATGCATTGTATTTAACATGCACCCTTATAATATATGTTACTTATATTGTAGTGTATGAAAGGTAGTGCAATTGAAGTGTGCTCTCTTATGTATTTTCTCAGTGAAGTGTCATCCATCTACCCTCTATCAAGGATCACTCTCTTTGTGACTTAGTTGACAAAACTGAACACAAAGCAATATGAAAGAGAAATCCTCAAGTGATTTTTTTTCCTCCCTTGTATCTCACTAACCTGTGCACCTATCTTTTTACAGGTTGCTTACCCAGAGGTATCTCTATGATTCTGGTTATCTTCACAAAAAGGGCTTCACATAAATGGGAGGATGTAAGCCTTTTTTGTAACCTTGCTAGATTTCAAAGGCAGCCGTTTTCTCCAACTCAGACAGGAATAACACAATTCTTTAAAAATGCTTAAAATTAAGAGAACCATTGTATAAAACCACACCAGTAGTGGGTTCTAAAACCCGTTACCCAGTGGTGGGTTCCTACCGGTGCGGTCCACTCTATAGCACCGGTAGCGGCCCGCTGGTGATGTCACAGTACCGAGTGCGGTCGGTTGCCGCTGCCTGGGCATCGCCATTTTTTAAAAAATAATTTTTTAAAAAAAAAATTCTTCTGCGCATGCCCAGAAGCCGACTTCCGGCACTGCACATGTGCTGCCTTCCTACCCCACAGTGAGTCCAAGCAGGGGAGGATGGCTGAGGGAGCATGTGAGACACTGAAAGAACGGGCGGCAGGAGCTATCTCCATTCCCCTCCCTTCAGCAGTCCAAGAAGCCACGAACGCGCGGTGATGATCCTAGGCATTTCCGCATGTTTGAGGCTTCTCGAGCTGCTGAGGGGAGAGGGAATGGGCAGCAGGACCTATCTTAGTTCCCCTCTCTTCAGCAGTCTGAGAAGCCACGCCCACCCGGTCACATGGCCGGCAAGCCACGCCCACCCGGTCACATGGCTAGCAAGCCACGCCCACAAAATAAGTCACACCCACATAGTGGTAGTAAAAAATTAGGAACCCGCCCCTGCCCGTTATTACCGGTTCATGCACACGCTTGCGCGCAGAAGCATAGCAGGTGGTTGGGTGGAGCCTTCTGCTGCCGGTGCTACCGGATCTTAGAACTGGGCCAAACCGGGAGAAACCCACCACTGAACCGAACCACTACCTTTGCCATATATTTTGTCAGAATTAATCCCTTTGTAAGAAAAAAAAACCTTTTTCTTCAGGTTTTCTTCAGTTTTGACAGAAGAGAATAAACATATAACTTTATGCCTTTTGATTTCAAGATGCAGCCATCTGGGGCAAATTAATCACTTATCAGAATGAAGCAGCAAGGTAGGATTCAAAGTGAATATTTTTCTATATGCATAACTAATTAGTAGCAAAAAAAAAAACCCTTTGAGAATCAGCAACTTTGCAACTTTAACAGTATATTAGGAGATGTGGAAATACTTAAGAGAAATCCTGTGAGCAAATTTGATTCTGGTTGTACTAGAACCAGGGTGTCAAACTTGCAGCCCATGGGGCCAGACGCATCACGCGCTGGCCACGCCCACGCCCGGTTTAGCGAAGGGGGGGAAGTTGCAATATGTCACATGACGATGCCGTGATGACGCAAGTTTGATACCCCTGTACTAGAACATTCATGTCCCTTTTTGGATTATCTCTGCATCTATAAACATTAACATTGTATTAAAAATGCTTATTCTAGCTGCATTATATAGAGGATACAGGGGACGAACCATTGCCAAAACAATGCGGCTTATGCTTAGGCCAGGAAAGAAAATTGAGAAAAGGTCTTAGACAAACCCCTCACTTCTTCACACAAACATAAAAGGAGGATGAGGGAAGCACATATAAACTTGCAAGATTCTGTATTGCATTGGTTTCCTAATCTGAGCTGTAGGGCTGACACAAAGCTACATATTGGCTCTTCAGAAGTGTGTGTTGTTGTTTGGTTTATCAAACTTATTAAGGTTTTATAAAGTGGTACTAATACTTCATGTAATCTTGATTCAATCCCTCTATTAATGCAACCTAGTATTGTGTTGGCTTTTTTGACTGCTGCTACACTATTTCTCAGACCCTTCCCATTAGCCTGGTACTGGGAATTCTGACAGACAACTACCCATCACCATAGTTATCAGCAGTGAACTAGAGACTAAGGTTTCCTAGACTTGCTATTATTCTCCCTTTTGAACTTTGATTAGCAAAGTTAGTTGCTAAAGGTTGAATGAGCCCTGGTGGCTCAGTGGTGAGAATGCAGTAATGCAGGCTAACTCTTCCCACAGCCTGGAGTTCGATCCTAATGGGGCACAAGGTTGACTCAGCCTTCCATCCTTCTGAGGTTGATAAAATGAGGACCCAGATTGCTGGGGGAAATAGGCTGACATTTGTAAACTGCGCAGAAAATGCTGTAAAGCACTTTGGAGTGGTATATAAGTCTAAGTGCTATTCTAAGTCCTATCATCCATCCTTTCCTCAGAACAGCAGAAACGTGATAGCTAAAGATATTTGGAGATTTGCAAGATATTTATGTACAATTAACCTTCTGCAGGTTTGGCAGGGACTTCTTCTGGCTTGGCCCAACATGCTGTTCTCAGCAATAAAAGCAGAAAAAGTCACCAAAATTCTAATATACAGGACACATCTGCACAGATGTGAATATAGAAAATAGAAATTATCCCACATATGTTTTTTCACTGCAATTTCTATAAGCAATGAAGAAGGATCCTATATTACCCTTGTTGAATTGGCTCCCAGGAAGAACAGAAACATATAATGATACCAAGCATCTTTTCTCGGACCCCAACTGAGTCTGCTATCAATGACACAGGGACCAAATTTCTTGTGGCTGCAGTGAAAATATGGCAACAATTAGTACAAAACAGCGGTGAAATCTACTTACCCTCCCTACAGGTTCGGAAGCGTGCACTTTTTCACCCTCTGCGCATGCGCAGAAGGCTTTGCGCATGCGCAGAGGGTTAAAAACAAGAAAATGGTGACATCCAGGCGGGTGGGAGGAGCCTCGCGCTGGTGCCGCTACCGGTTCTCCGAACCACCGGCGGCCGCCGCTACCAGTACGCCAGAACCTGGGCATACCGATAGGATTTCAGCACTGGTACAAAACCAATACATTTCCAGGCCGGATCCGCTTTATTAATTATATTATTTTTGTTTGGTATTGCTGATTTTTGATTGCAATAATAAATATTGATTTGATTCAATTCCTCAGACTCGTGTGTTCCCAGTGTGTTCTCTAAGGAGAGTTTATTATAACGGGATTTGATGAGGTTACTTAAGGAGCACACGTCCATAAGAGATAAATATATTACTACGGTGTACTACACCTGTTGCCATGGCACTAAAAATTAATAGAAGGCTTTCTGGGATATGCTTCAGATCTTACTGATACTTGTTAGCTTAGAATGCGTGCTCAAATATTGGCAGGATCTATCTACCATTCTCATTTTTCTATCTCATGTAACTCACAAATGTCATCCCAATCTTACAATTTGCTTCATTATGATCATTCACCTATGGAACAACAAAATAAGCCTTGTCTACATGGACCTCAATAAGAACCTTCATGGTAATACCTATTGTTATTCTCATTACTGCATTAGAAACAAAAGTGGACAATTTCCTGTAATACTTAAGTAAGACCTCTGAGAAAATTGTCCCCTCTGTATTCTCCATTCCACTCGTATATATACACAGTTTCATCTATGGACCATAGATAAAATAAAAAATTATGGAATCAAGGATTCCTGGCATTGCAACGACCATGGAGACTATCAAGTCCAATCATTTGCTCAGTGCAGGAATACAGAAGTTGGTTATCCAGTGTCCACTTAAGCAATTTATTTTTATGTTTTTTATTTATTTATATTTGTTTGTTTATTTGTTTATTTATTTATTTTATTTGTCAAAACGTGTACAAGATAACAGGTATGGTATAAACCTAAACAAAAGCAAAGTAGGTACAGGTAAATTTGGACAATAGGACAGTAGGACAGGGACGGTAGGCACGATGGTGCGCTTATGCACGCCCCTTACAGACCTCTTAGGAATGGGGTGAGGTCGACTGTAGACAGTCTAAGGTTAAAGTTTTTAGGGTATGGGGAAGAAACCACAGAGTCAGGTAGTGCATTCCAGGCATTGATTACTCTGCTGCTGAAGTCGTATTTTCTGCAGTCGAGTTTCGAGCGGTTTACATTGAGTTTGAATCTATTGTGTGCGCATGTGTTGTTGCGGTTGAAGCTGAAGTATTCATTGACAGGTAGGACATTGTGGCAGATGATTTTATGAACTACATTTAGATCAGATCAATTGAGTGAAGGACAGTCCATGATCATTCTGGATAATAGATACTATGGTCAAACTGTTCTCATTGTTTTGTTATCTTCTTTTCCTAACATTCAATGAGATTCTGCCTTCCTACATTTTAAATTAAATTCTATGTCTTGGATTCTGGAAAAAATACAAGTCAAAACCCATCTTCTATGGGGTTCTATCTTTCCTGATTCTTCTCAGATTTCCCTTCTGAGAACATTCCAGATTCTGTCCATGTCTCTTTTAGTCCCCTTTGTCATTTTTCAAAATTTGCTCCATTCTTCAAATCCTTCTTAAAGCAGAATTGGATATAGTACTCTGGTGTTAGACTATTACGAATATTGCCCTGCCTGCTTGTTAATATTTATTTCCTGTGACATTTTGCAGTAATGAGTAGACACAGCAGGATAGGAAAAGAATAAGAATAATGCAATACTTATGACCATAATTGAGCCCAAAATTTCTGTTGTTAAGTGAGACAATTGTTAAGTGAGTTTTGCCCCATTTTATGACCTTTTCTTGCCACAGTTGTTGTGAATTGCTGCAGTTGATATGTTAAGCAACCCAGTTGTTAAGTGAATCTGGCTTCCCCATTGACTTTGCTTGTCAGAAGGTTGTAAAAGGTGATCGCATGACCTTGGGAAACAGCAATGGTCATAAATACGGACCAGTTGCCAAGCATTTGAATTTTGATCATGTGATCATGGGGAGACTGCTGAAATTGTAACTGTGAAAAATGCTCATAAGTCACATTTTTCAGTGCCATTGTAACTTTGCATGGTCACTAAAAGAACTGTTGTAAGTTGAGGACTACCTGTAAGTCTTTGCATGAAAATTCAACACTTGTCATTGGCTTCTTTCTTGGGCTGAAAGAATGACTGGCCCAAGGCTATCCTACTGGCTTCATGCCTAAGGCTGACTCACAGTCCCCCATTGTCTAGCCTGGTGCCTTAACCACTACACCAAATTGGTTTTTGTATTCATGGTAGTGGTTCCAGTTGTGTCCTCTTCCATTCAAAGAGCTTCTGGAAAGAGTGCAGAAAAGAGCAACAAATATGATTAGGACGGGAGGCTAAACCGTATGAAGAACAGTTGCAGGAATTGGGTATGGCTAGTCTAGTGAAAAGAAGGACTAGGGATGACGTAATAGCAGTGTTCCAATATCTGAGAGACTGCCACAAAGAAGAAGGAGTCAAGCTCTTCTCCAAAGCTCCAGAAGGCAATACAGGAAACAAGGATGGAGACTAATTAAGGAGAGAAGCAACCTAGAACTAAGGAGAAATTAGTTTTCTCCTTACTTGAGAATTAGCCAGTGAAATGCCTTGCCTTCAGAAGTTGTGGGTGCTCCATCACGGGAGGATTTTAAGAAGAAACTCGATAGCCACTTGTCTGGAATGGTATAGGGTCCCTTGCTTGAGCAGAGGGTTGGACTAGAACAGTGATGGCGAACCTTTTTTGATTCGCGTGCCAAAAGGGGGGGAATGCGGGGGATCACGTGTGTGCATGCTCACACTCATAATTCCATGCACCCCCGCACATGCACACATGACCCCCCTGCTCCCAGCATGCAATGGCACGCCCATTTTTCACTCTCCCCAGGCTCCAGAGCCTTTCTAGGAGCCTGGGGAGGGAGAAAACGGCCTTCCCCACCCCCTCTGGAGGCTGGAAACAGCCTGTTTCCCGACTCCCAGTGGGCCCAGAAGGCCTGAAAATCAGCCGGCTGGTGCACACATGCACGCCGGACCTGAGCTCGTGTGCCCACTGATATGGCTCCAAGTGCCACTTGTGGCACCCGTGCCATAGGTTCGCCATCACGGGACTAGAAGATCTCCAAGGTCCCTTCCAACTCTATTATTCTATTAGCTGTTCTTGTAAGTCAGGGGTGTCAAACTGGCGACCCGTGGGCTGGATGCATCATGCACAGGCCACGCTCAGCCCAGCTCCGCAAAGGCAAAAAACATCACATGACGTCACGTGACGTGATCAAGTTTGACACTTGTGTTGTAAGTTATATTATAACCTTAATGGTTTGCTATTTTGGTGGCAATTTTCTTTCTAGCACTGATCCAATGCGAGTATATAAAGATCAATCAGATTTTATTTTAAGCAATATTGATATTCATACTTTTTAAAATAATTTTAAAATAATTAAACCTATTAATATTCACAAGCCATTCCAATATATATGATAATTAGACATGATCTAATGAGCCAAAATCAATCATGTACCATGGTATCACACAGCAGAAATCTGTATAAGAAATCAAGTCTCAAGTGCTCAAACAGGTTTTCTATCATTCCCACACATGTGAACTGAAAATAAAGTTATTTTTTTGAAATTGCTGCCTCTCTCAATTTTGAAATGAACTTTCAGGAATCAGCAATGACTCCCAGGTAAACCACTTTGGAACTATTTGCTTGAAACTGGAAAAAAAATGACTAGAACGGATTCTGATTATTGGAGTATGGTGAGCAATGTTATATTCTAGTTCAGTGATAGCGAACCTTTTTTGGCTCAGGTGCCAAAAGGGCGCGCACGCGCAATAGTGTGTGCATGCCTGCCCACACCCATAATGCAATGCCCTCCCCCCGCGCATGCACACAAACCCCACACTGCCTCCCTGCTCATGCTCACGCTCATGCGATGGAAGGCTGAGTCAACCTTGAGCCGGTGAGATTTGAACCGCTGACCTGTGGATCACAGTCAGCAAAAGTGGCCTGCAGTACTGCTTCTAACCGCTGCGCCACCTCAACTCCTATATATATATATATATATATATATATATATATATATATATATATATATATATATATATATATATATATATATATATATATATATATATATATATATATATATATATATATATATATATATATATATATATATATATATATATATATATATATATATATATATATATATATATATATATATATATATATATATATATATATATATATATATATATATATATATATATATATATATATATATATATATATATGTTTTCTGAGGTTTTCGCAGGTGTTTGTATAGAGGTCTTTGGTTATTTGGGTTTTCTCCCGCATGAAATTGGAAGTGTCTTGGCGACATTTCAACGAAGTCTCATTCATCATCATCAGGCTGGTGTCTTCAGCTTCGTGCTTCTAGGAGCAATGGGGTGTGCATAAGAGCACAATCGTGCCTACCGTTCCTGTCCTAATGTACCCATACATTCATACCTCTTTTACTCTTATTCTTGCTTGTACTATTACATATATATTCAATCAGGTTTTACTGTTTATACTTTGCTTATAATCATATATGCTTGACAAATAAAGAAATACAAATACAAATGGAACATTATAGTAAAATTCGAGCTTCAGGATACATTTCATGTCTTGACTACCTTGCAAAGTTGAGAGAAAGTGACTGGCCCAAGATCACCCAGATAGATTTGTGCTTCAGGCAGAACTAGAATTTCTAGTCTCCCAATTTCTAGTCTAGTACTTTAACCACTACACTCTCAACCATGTATTATCCATTCAAGTAATTTATTCTGGTATACCAATTGTATAGACATCATGACCAAACAACATAAATCATATTTGGTGGTTAAATGCATCAACAAAATATCTTTTGTTGTGTTTGATTTGCAAATAGAATTTAGCACCGTGAAAAAAAAAGTCATTTCCTTCTATTTACAATATGCTTTCCTTTCTATTTGCACACATCTGGTATTTGTATGAAGAAGCACAATGCCCTTTGCAGCTGTATTTGAATGCTCACCTTGCTTATATCCACAACTGAAGAAACTGAGGCATCAGGAGATTAATTACAGCCGTACGTTTCAAAAGTGCTGAACACCCACAAATCCCAATGAAGTCCATACCAGCTGCAGCAATTCAACAATATCACATAATGAGGTTGGGGGTGTCTCTGTGAAGGTCAGACTACCTAGTGTATCTGCAAACAGGCAATTTCCTATTCAATATAGAAGCATTCTCACAGGGTCAGGATAAAAGGTCCCCCTTATCCAGCAGCCCTTACAGAATGTGATAAGAAATTATAATAAATACAGAATTAAGGAATCCTATATTTCAGGCTGCTGCTTCTAAACTTCTGCCAAAATCAGGGCAGACCAAGCCCAAGATTACACATCATACAGGTCAAGGTTACACACTATGTAATCTTCTGCCACAAGACTTACAATAGAGGTCTTCAAACTTGGCAACTTTAAGACTTGTGGGCTTCAACTCCCAGAATTCTCCAGCCAGCATAGCTAGCTGGAGAATTCTGGGAGTTGAAGTCCACAAGTCTTAAAGTTGCCAAGTTTGAAGACCCCTGATTTACAGCTTACAGCAATGGCCTAGAGTTTAATTTACAGGATTCCAAGTACGGGGAAAAGACAAGGAAGGGGTACAACTAATTATGTGTCTACTGCATGAATTCAATTTGAGAAGCAGAACATTGGCTGTAACAACATTGCCAAAAAGGCACTAAGAGTTGTTAATCTAATCTTGCGTAGCTTCTTCTCTGGCAACATTACATTGCTAACCAGAGCATACAAAACATTTGTTAGACCAATTCTGGAATACAGCTCACCTGTCTGGAACCCGCACTGCATATCAGACATAAATACAATCGAGAGAGTCCAGAAATATTTCACAAGAAGAGTCCTTCACTCCTCCGCTCGCAACAAAATACCTTATTCCACCAGACTTGAAATACTGAGATTAGACAATTTACAACTACGTCGCCTCCGATCTGATCTAAATGTAGTTCATAAAATCATATACCAAAATGTCCTTCCTGTTAATGACTACTTCAGCTTCAACCTCAGCAATACACAAGCACGTAATAGATTCAAATTAAATGTAAACCGCTCCAAACTCGACTGCAGAAAATACGACTTCAGCAACAGAGTGATCAATGCCTGGAATGCACTACCTGACTCTGTGGTTTCTTCCCCAAACCCCAAAAACTTTAACCTTAGACTGTCTACAGTCGACCTCTCCCCGTTTCTAAGAGGTCTGTAAGGGGTGTGCATAAGCGCACCACTGTGCCTACCGTCCCTGTCCTACCGTCCTATTGTCCTCTTTTATCGTTACTCTTTACTTATGTTTATACAAACTGCTACTATCCTATACATGTTTGACAAATAAATAAATAAAATAAAATAAATAAAGAGTCCTTCAAACTTTCATTAATTCTGGCCTCTCTAGGAAGGCAGGGCTATGGTTAACTTTGTCAATCCCAGGAAATCGTGCTAGCCAAGCCCAACCAGTTAATCAGAATTTCTTTGGGGCTGCAACAACACAACCCTTGCTGCCAAACCTAAAATCAGGAAACTGAGCAGTAAAAGAAATCTCATTATGGTAAGGATTTCTCAGAAGTAAAGACATCTACTGTGGAGTGAACTTCTTTCCCTGAGTGGTTCCTCAGATAGGGCTAATCCCCGATATGAAAGACTCTGAAGTTTTTACTGCTGGAAAAATGCATTTGGAAGATTTCTTGCTGCTGCCATGGCCATCTGTAGGGAAGATTTAAAAAAAATTAAAATGGTGGCCAAACCCTGTAATCAAAGCTCCTTCCCTTTCTTCATGAGTTGTGTATGCTTTAAAATAGGAAAGGGCTTTGATTACAATCAGGGGTGGCCAAGCTATGGTTCTTTGAGGACCTGTGGACTTCAACTCCCAGAATTCCTGAGCCAGCCATGCATGCATGGCTAGCTCAGGAATTCTGGGAGTTGAAGTCCACAGGTCCTCAAAGAACCATAGTTTGGCCACCCCTGATTTCTGGCTCATTTTATTTTTACCATCGCCATCCTTTGCAGATGCTGCTGCTGATTAAAGTCCTAGATTTTCAGTTTTCTGGATCTTTTGAACCACGTAGTCATGACCCACCCTCCCGTGGTCTGCTCTGCTTCTGAACTCCTCTGACTGCGGAGCCTTATAATGTGGTTTGATTGACATCTGAAATGTTTGATGCTGAATGGAACAGAACCAGACCACTATTTTATGTGGTCTATCCATTATACTATTAATGCTACAAAGCTTTTCTTAACAAGGCAATGCTCTTATTTCATGGCTTTTATGATTTCCAACTTTACAAACTTGCATTTCTATACTTAATGCACCATTGCTTGTTATTCCTGAGCAGAGGTTTCCCCCCTGGACTACAGGGGCGGGTCCCTAATTTTTTTACTACCACTCTGTGGGTGTGGCTTATTTTGTGGGTGTGGCTTGCCAGCCATGTGACTGGGTGGGCATGGCTTGCCAGCCATGTGACCGGGTGGGCGTGGCTTCTCAGACTGCTGAAGGGAGGGGAACTGAGATAGGTCCTGCCGCCCATTCCCCCTCCCCTCAGCAGCTCGAGAAGCCTCAAACGTGCGAAAATGCCTAGGATCATCACCGCGCGTTCGTGGCTTCTCAGACTGCTGAAGGGAGGGGAATGGAGATAGCTCCTGCCGCCCATTCTTTCAGCATCTCACACTCTCCCTCAGCCATCCTCCCCTGTTTAGACTCACTGTGGAGTAGGAAGACAGCAAATGAGCAGTGCCGGAAACTCGGCTTCTGGGCATGCGCAGAAATTTTTAACTTTTTTTTAATGGCGGCACTTAGGCACCAGCAACCGACCGCACCGGTACTGTGACGTCACCAGCGGGCCGCTACCGGTACTATAGAGTGGACCGCACTGGTAGGAACCCACCACTGCTGGACTAGTACCTTATCTAAATCACAGAAATGGACATTAAAGCAGATTGATTCATGAATAGGTTTCCCTGGACCACTTCTCTAGAAGTAAATAAAGTTCTCTAGAAGTAAATAAAGTAGATTATAGCAGGTTAGAAAGCAGGAAATCATCCCAATCAAGGGTTAATGTGATAGCAGGAGTGTGTTTAAGTACCATGATCTCTAATAGGAACAATAGCATATAAATAGCTCGCTTTATTTAATTACAAATTAATGAGGCATGACAAAGCTGCAGAACAATTGGAATTTCCTCTGATTTAAGGTGCAGCAAATGGATTTTTCTAGTTTGAAGACAGCATTACTGTCCATTATAGAAAAATGGTTGTTGTTTTTATTATACCTTGAAGTTATGCAACTTCATAACTGAAGTTATGTAATTAGATCAACATCTCACAGCTGTGGCTAGGGGGGCTTTTGCACAGGTTCGCCTGGTGCACCAATTGCGGCCATACTTGGAGAAGGAGGCTCTGCTCACGGTCACTCATGCCCTTGTCACCTCTCGATTGGACTACTGCAATGCGCTCTACATGGGGCTACCCTTGAAGAGTATTCGGAGACTTCAGTTGGTGCAAAATGCGGCTGCGCGTGCTGTGGTGGGTGTGTCAAGATACACCCAAGTTACACCTATACTCCGCCAGCTGCATTGGCTGCCCATAGGTCTCCGGGTACAATTCAAGGTGTTGATCATCATCTTTAAAGCCCTACATGGCTTAGGACCAGGTTACCTTCGGGACCGCATTCTGCCTCACACTTCCCTTCGACCGGTTAGGTCCCACAGAGTGGGTCTCCTCCAGGTCCCGTCAGCCAAACAATGCCGGCTGGCGGGCCCTAGGGGGAGGGCCTTCTCTGTGGGGGGCCCCGTGCTCTGGAACCAACTTCCCCCAGAGATCCTAATCATCCCCACCCTGCTGGCCTTCCGAAAAGCCGTCAAGACATGGCTCTTCATGCAGGCAGGGGGCTGAGACTAGTTCCATCTGAGCTCTCCCCCGGTATGTTTGGTGGTGAATATCTCTTTTAAACTTTTAAATCTTTTAAAATTGTTTTAATTGTTTATTGTTCAGTGTTCTTGCACAATGTTGTACGCCGCCCTGAGTTCCTCAGGAGTAGGGTGGCATAGAAGAACCAAATAATAAATAAATAAATAAATAAATTTCAACTGCAACAGGAAAAAAAAAGAAAGTCAGAATAGTTAATGATATTGCTTCTCCTGAATGAATCCCTCATTTGAACAATGTTACTAGTGCTCTTCTAGAAGCTCTAATGCCTAGTCTAAGATGCTATCTTCCAAAACAGTCAGCTGTATTTGAGAAGTCCAAGGTTATTCAGGCAAGGCACACTGTCCCCAAAGATGGACATGTTTTATCCTATCTAGCAGCCATTGAATAATTCTGAGATAGCATGCTTACACAGCCTGTCATTTAATGATTCAGATATAACATGACAATAATGGTTCTTGACTTACAAAAATACATGGATGGTTGAGAACTTCTATATCTTTGCAGTCCTAGGAAGTGACAAAAAACAGGACATTGAAGCAAGCCGATGCTAGTTTGTGACTTAGATACTGTAAGGGGAGCCACGCTGTGATTCACACGTGTGGCTAACTACACAAGTTCATGCCAACCCAAGCATGAGCATATGGAGAAAAATGAGGATACAATTCATATTATCTGTGTGTGACTGACATAATATTCAGTGATTTTTTAGGTCTTGCAGCACTGACACATTTAAACAACAACAATCAATGACAATACAGAAGTAGGTTTATGCTAATTAACCATGGTTGCTCAGGAGAGAGAGAGAGAGAGAGAGAGAGAGAGAGAGAGAGAGAGAGAGAGAGAGAGACTTTTTTTAAGCTTTGGAAATTACCTGTTCAGTGAAAATGAAAACGATTTGAGTAACTAAAATAGAAGATATTCTACATTCTATATTGCAGAGTGTTCTAACTTTCTGTGTTTTTTTTAATATTCTTTTAATCTGGTTCATTCCCATTAATGAAGAGAGAGAGGTTACCTTTTATTGTGTAGTGGGTTTCAGCAGGAAACAGACCATAATAGATACAACAACATTTATTGACTGAAAACTAGAACTGGAACTGCAGGCAAATCCATGTAATTTATACTCTGGGCCCATAGGGCCTTAACCAATCATAATACTTGAAAAAGCCCACCCAAATATGACAGATCTGTTCTCAGAGTTCAATCTTTGAGGACATTCAGAAAAGAGACAGAAAAGTTAATAGAAAGTTGACTAGCCCTGCTAAACAGTAATCTGTGCAGTAACATCCCACATTAGTTCTCTTTCTTTGTTGAAGAGTTATCATTGCCATTTTTCTTCCTCTCCTACCTTGCAGAAATTTTACCAATTTCCCCAAGTTTAACTCTCACTCTTAGCAAATGCCTTGATATTTTGCTGACACTTTAAGGAAGTTTCTATTAATATTGACCTTGTGAATAAGAAAAACAAGGCTTTGCACTTTCGGAAGAATTACACTTTTATGTAGAAGTTATCAAAACCTGTCCAGGGCTAGGCAAACAAATTGTGTTATTTAAAAGGTATACAAAGCATGAATAAAAGATAAGGTCCCTGGACTAAAGAAATAAAAATTATTGTTTAAGGCATAATGTATAAAGGTTCTTTGAAATCAAAGAATGAGGAGCAATGAAGATATGATCAGGGTTGCTGATCAAATTATGAAGTGACTGAGAATTCTAGATAAACATACAACATGTCGTAATGCATTATTAATACTTTTTTCCCCTGAACATTCTTTTTGCTACTTTGATGATCTGCCATCCTCAGGAGACATAGAAATTTCTTTGCTCCAGTTATATCTACCTGAGATTACAGACTTTACTAAAATCATAGAACACAATATGAAAATATATGTAAGCACTTTTCTAGTCTAACTTGAATTTGGAAATAAATAACAGTTCGTCCTTTACTGTTCTCCTTGTCTACTCATTTTAGTCCTGTCTGTTTGTCTGTCTGTCTGTCTGTCTACTTTCTATTATCTATTTATTTATCTGTCTTCTATCTATCTATCTATCTATCTATCTATCTATCTATCTATCTATCTATCTATCTATCTATCTATCTATCATCTATCTATCTATCTATCTATCTATCTATCTATCCATCCATCCATCCATCCATCCATCCATCTATCGTCTCTATCTATCTGTCTTCTCTATCATTTATCTATCATATATATATATATATATATATATATATATATATATATATATATATATATATATATATATATATATATATATATATATCTTATCTATCTATCTATCTATCTATCTATCTATCTATCTATCTATCTATCTATCTATCTATCTATCATCTCTATTTAATCCTAATTTATTCCCTGTTCTTTTTAATTTTTTAATCCCTACTTTATTAATTTTATAAGTAATTCAAGTAGGTGAACATACCCCTTACTCCTATTTTCCTCCCAATGGCAACCCTGTGAGGGTTGGGTTGAGAGATAGTGTGACTAGTCCAAAGTCATCCAGCCAGCTTTCATGCAGAAGGCAGGACTAGGACTCACAGTCTCTTGGTTTCTAACCTGGTCCCTTAACTATTTTCTCTGTTTCATCCTGACTCCTTCCACTAGTTCATTTTCTTACATAAGATTTTGCCCTTAAATGGAAGTCCCAAGATTTTAAGTCCCAGAGTTCATACAACAGAATCCAAAGAGAAAGTTAATCTAGGTAACAGTTTTCCCCGCCCCCATGTGAGTTGTCCCGATGCCTTAAATTGCAGTTACTAAAGGTGATAAAAGCAGGATAGCAACTTCAATAAAGTTCAATAAAATTCTTTACTCATGAGCACAGATGCGAAAAGATAACAGAGACAATAACACACCCTGAGCAGCTGAGAGTGGATCAAGGAGAAAATATCCATGCAAACAAAAAAAAAGGGGGGGGATTGTGTGTCAGGGAGGGGGATAGACAGCTACTAGTATAAACCAGGTAAGAAATCAGCCACATATTCCATAGCAAGAAAATGGAAAACTACAAAAAGGATAGGAAAATGAGATCTATTTCTAGCTGTCCTAATGGGAAATAAAAATCTGATTCCAGAAATACTGAAACTCTTTAATGCATCAAAAGGAACACTCCTGATAGGGAGTAAGGGTTCAAGTCAAAGCTTCCATCTTCTGGAACAAAAAGTAATCCGGGCTGAAACACTAGAAGAGTAAAATTAACAGATCAACAGAGTTGGAAGGGACCATGTAGGTCAGCTAGTCCAACCCCCCCCCGCCCAAGCAGGAGACCCTACACCATTTCTGACAAATGGCAGTCCAATCTCTTCTTGAAAGCCTCCAGTGATGAAGCTCCCACAATTTCCGAAGGCATGCTGTTCCATGGGTTGATTGTTCTCACTGTCAGA
Organism: Diadophis punctatus similis; assembly: GCA_023053685.1. Taxonomy (NCBI): domain Eukaryota; kingdom Metazoa; phylum Chordata; class Lepidosauria; order Squamata; family Dipsadidae; genus Diadophis; species Diadophis punctatus. The sequence goes on along the minus strand of JALIGW010000016.1, from coordinate 10,136,852 downwards.
AAATTTCTCCTTATTTCTAGGTTGAATCTCTCCTTGATTAGTTTCCATCCATTATTCCTTGTCTGGCCTTCGGGTGCCATGGAAAATAGCTTGACCCCTTCCTCTCTGTGGCAGCCCCTCAAATATTGGAACACTGCTATCATGTCTCCCCTGGTCCTTCTCTTCACTAGACTAGCCATGCCCAGTTCCTGTACCCTTTCTTCATATGTTTTAGTCTCCAGTCCCCTAATCAACCTGGTTGCTCTTCTCTGCACTTTTTCTAGAGTCTCAACATCTTTTTTATAGTGTGATGACCAAAACTGGATGCAGTATTCTAGGTGTGGTCTTACTAAGGCTTTATAGAGTGGTATTAGTACCTCACTTGATGTACAAGGATCCATATAACTGAACCTCCACAGTGAGCAGCAAATCTGAAAGCGAAGTTGTTTCTGATAGAAGAGAATATTTGTAGCCCAGGGTTGAACTGTGGGGTCATAGGAGCTCCTTGAGCATAGTGGTTTTCCTGCAGATGTTTCATTATCAAACTAGGTAACATCATCAGCATCAAATTTGCTTCTCATGATTAAAAATTACTTGCAGCACATATAAAAGGATGGGACAGGATTACTTCTGCATGCATGTATACGTCATGGATTGGTAGGAGCAGAAAAGATGTCAAGTATATTGATAGATGAGAGATCAAAGCTTTTATTTTATCTTGGGACCATTGTGATTTCAAGGTTTTAGGGGCCTTTCCCACATTCATAGCATAAATTCATAGTATTTGTTCATAATGTAAATGTATAGGGCAGTTCTCACTAACAACAATGGGCAGATTACAAGGATTACAAGTAGAAACAATACATTAAAATCACTGATTAATAAATAATCTTACTGGAGGATGAACAAGACTCATCAACCTTTTTATTCTTCAGTGTCCTCATGACAGAGCTTTCATCTCATCCCCAATTCGTAAAGTTATTTTAGCTTTTTTTTTCTTTTAACAACCCTGTATTCCCTTTCATCGGGGTGGAGTCAGGGTGAGAGAATGAAGCTGAGTGTTTACTGGCCGGATTCCCTTCCTGATGCCTACACAGAACTCACAGCAGATATTTTCTCTTTGCACCCAGAGAGAAAAATATCTGCTGCTACCTAGGATCAAACTCACAGCCTCCTGATTGTGAGTGAGAGCGTTACCTCTAGGCCACCATGCCACTCAAAGTCATCTTAATTTATCTAAAGCCATGCTTCCTGTTTAAGCCATCAAAGTTTTGCCTTTGAGGCAACCAAACATATTTCATCAAACATTTGGTTGATATCATAAGGGATTCCCCAGAATAAAATCAGCCTGGCTTCCTTTTCGGGACTTTACCTGATGCATGTTCAGCCCACCTTTCCACTCCTTTGGCATGGTAGCCAGAATATTATCTTCCATTAGTCAATGGAAGAATCTGGATTTTTCAAAGTAGGCTTTTTCCTTGCCTCTACCAAGTCTCCAGCTGATTCCTGGTTCAGAGACCTGAATCAGCCTAAACTGCAACTAGCCAACAATAGTGGCAGATAGACTGCATGATAAACCAGAAGAGGAAGAGATAATTCTCTTTCATTTCCCAGACTAGCTGTCTATGCAACATTTGGTATCTGGGCTATTTTTGAACACAAGTTTAGTATTCTTCTGCAAAAATGCTAAACTCATGTCCACCAGGATCCCAGCTAATGCCCTTTTCAATACACCTGGTTCTACAGAACCAGAGTGAATTGTGAGAGACGGCTAAACTCATTAATCTCACTACAGTATGTGTCAAAGCTTGCTTCCTCTCTATCATTAAGGAAAGAAATTAATAGACATTTTCCTGCTGGCTGAAAAAGTTAGGAAAATCCACCATGTCCTTAACATGCCCAGTGCACCATAAATAAGGATAACACCAGTGAGAACAGCATATTTTGAGCACTAGGTATTAATGGACATTTGGATAAAAGCCAACATAGTATTATCTTTCCAGGATATAAAATAGAGTTCATCAAATGTTGCACCAGTTGTAGTAGTTTGTCTTCAAAATAATATATCTGTTATAATAAGTTGTTGATAACCCATCTGATCCAGGCGCTTTCCTGATTTTAATATTTTTATAGCTTTACAAACTACACTTATTGTTATAGGTCGATTCGTTAATTGTTTCTGTAATCTTCCGTAAATTTTGTTTCTTTAAATATTCATCAAGCTTTGCCAGAGAAATTTCTTTATATAATTTACAGCAATATTGATGGAATATTTTTTGCATCTTTAAATTATTATGGTATTTCCGCCTTCTACTTCTAATATCATTTTTTTCTCTTTCTTCTATTTACCGTATATGCCAACAATTTCTCTGGTTTCTTTGCAAATTCATTTTTGTTTTGTTTTGCATAATTCATTTTACCTTCATTTCTCTTAGTAGAAAATAAAGTTTAATTGGTTGTGACATAATTGTCTTTTGGGGAAATTTCTTTAATCTTCATTTTTATCGGAGCTAAAATTAGCTGTGTATACTTTAGTGTCTTACTGTCTGTTTTCGGAGACAGTAATTTGTAGTGGATTTGTCAAGCACAAGAAATCAGAAGCCAGCATAAAGTTCAAAAGCACTCTGAGTTTATTCCATACAACCTATACTGAACATAAGAATCTGATCTACTAACCGTCAACGCAAATTGGTGCCAGATAAAAGGCAATGAACTTCGGGGGGAGGGGAGACTGGACTCCTGAGTTCATAAGTTAGATACTGTAGGGAAAACCATGCTGTGATTTACATGTGTGGCTAACCACCCAACAAGTTCATGCCAACCCAACTGATATTTAATTCTGAGCATATAGAGGAAAATGAGGATATAATTCATATTATCTGTGTGTGACTGATATAATATTCAGTGGTTTTTAGGTCTTGCAGCACTGACACATTTAAACAACAACAATCAATGATAATACAAAAGTTGGTCTATGCTAATTAAGCCATGGCTGCTCATAACAAGTGGTTCAAGAGAGAGAGAGAGAGAGAGAGAGAGAGAGAGAGGGAGAGAGAGAGAGAAAGAGAGAGAGAGAGACAGACAGACAGACAGACAGACAGACAGAGACAGAGACAGAGACAGAGACAGAGACAGAGACAGAGACAGAGACAGAGACAGAGACAGAGACAGAGACAGAGACAGAGACAGAGACAGAGAGGGGACACTTTTTTTAAGCTTTGGAAATTACCTGTTCAGTGAAAATGAAAATGATTTGAGTAACTAAAATAGAAGATATTCTGCATTCTACATTGCAGACTACTTGATTTTCTGGGTGTTTTTTAAATATATTCTTTCAATCTGGTTCATTCCCATTAATGAAGAGAGAGAGGATACCTTTCACATACAATTAACAATGTAGGAGCTCGGAAACTGAGAAGGACCTGCCCTAAGGGATATGAAAAGTAAAGTCTTACACTTAAGCAAGAAAAACCAAAAGTACACATATAGATGGGGAGAAATCAGGCTTAATAGCAATAACTGTGAGAGGGATCTTGGAGTCTTAGTGGACAACCAATTAATTATGAGCTAACTGTGTAGCAGCAGCCAAAAAAGCCAATGCAATCCTAAATTGCATTAACAGAGGTTAATGCAATTTATCAACAGATCAAGATCACATGAGGTACTAACACCACACTATAAAGCCTTGGTAAAGCCACACCTAAAATACTGCACCCAGTTTTGGTCACCACACTATTAAAAAAATGTTGAGACTCTAGAAAAAGTGCAGAGAAGAGCAACCAGGTTGATTAGGGGACTGGAGATTAAAACATATGAAGAACGGTTACAGGAACTGGGTATGGCTAGTCTAGTGAAGAGAAGGACCAGGGGAGACATGATAGCAGTGTTCCAATATTTGAAGGGCTGCCATAGGGAGGAGGGGGTCAACCTATTTTCCAAAGCACCTGAAGACCAGAGAAGGCTGGACAATGGATGGAAACTGATCAAGGAGAGATTCAATCTAAAAATAAGGAGAAATTTTATGACAGTGAGAACAATCAACCCATGGAACAACTTGCCTTCGGAAGTTGTGGGAGTTTCATCACTGGAGGCTTTCAAGAAGAGACTGGGCTGCCATTTATCAGAAATGGTGTAGGGTCTCCTGCTTGGGTGTAGATGTCCTACAAGGTCCCTTCCAACTCTTGTTGTTCTATTATATTTAACACTGATCTTGCAGTGAAAAGTGGTGGGCAGGAATTCTGTTCTTTCAGACTTACAAGATGCTGTTAATGTAGCCTTACAATAAAGTAGATTTAGCTCATCTAGTCTTGTTTCCCATCTGTTTTACCCAGGAGGGCTGACAGGGCATGGCAAATGTCTCAGAAAGATCCCTCCTGGGGCTGTAAAGGCAAGGGCAAATAATGACTTCCAAGATTCTGTTAACCTTACAATAATGTTAGAGCTTGTACTTCTGGGTGTATTTCTTGTCTGGAGTCCTGGTCACAAATGACATCCATCTTGCAAATCTGAAAAATGCATCTTTCACTTTTTTGACCCTTGCCATGTTTGTGGCTTTTCCTATTGTCTCCTGAGGTCATTCCCACATACCATTAAAATATCTTTGAGAAAAAAAGTTTCCAGGTATCGTATTTTGTTTTATTTATTTATTTATTTATTTACTTATTTATTTATTTATTTATTTATTTATTTATTTATTTATTTATTTATTTATTTGTGAGATTTATATACCGCCTCACAGTGCAAGCACTCTCTAAGCGGTTTACACCAGTAAGCAATGTATATTTATATTGCCCCCAACAATCTGGGTCCTCATTTTACCTACCTCGGAAGGATGGAAGGCTGAGTCAACCTTGAGTTGGTGAGATTTGAACCGCTGACCTGCGGATCAGTGTCAGCTAATGTGGCCTGCAGTACCTGCCTCTAACCGCTGCGCCACCTCAGCTCAGCTTTTCCAGAGCTATTGCAGGAAAGGCCAATAGATCAGATCAGAGGCCTGATAAGGCCACTTTTTTTGTTTAAAACAACAACAACAACAACAACAACAATCCCAACAAATAAGAAAGCATTGAGAGGATGCTTGTGTAACCTTTTACAGTCGTGTAACCTATTTAGAATAGAATAGAATTCTTTATTGGCCAAGTGTGATTGGACACACAAGGAATCTGTCTTTGGTGCATAAGCTCTCGTTGTACATAATAGCTACCAGTGATAAACCATGATCATAGTCATCATAAAAATGCATTCATCATAAATCATAAAGATACAACACTCAGTGATAGTCATAGGATACTAAATAAGCAATCAACATAAATCGTACTAGGAAACTAAACAAAACAATATAAATCGTAAAGAAACAAGCAACAAAGTTGTAGTCATAAGTAAAGAAGGAGATAGGCAATAGGAAGGATGAGTAGAAGAATATTAATACAGTTTTACTAAATAGTTTGACAGTGTTGTAGGAATTAGTTGTTTAGCAGAATGATGGCATGGGAGGGGGGAACTGTCCTTGTGTCTAGTGTCAAAGAGTATTTCACCGAGGCTGCCGTTGGCGGCGCCATCTTGAATTCCATGAATTATGAACATCAATGCTAAATTCGTTTTAATAACATTTCAATGTGCTTATTGTTGTACAAATTTTGTTTTAAGAATTTTGATGAGCCATGGAAGGTGTCTGAACATACCCTACTTTTCTGTTAAACTAGGATTTTTTCAAGCCAGCTACAATTGCATGCCAGCCTTGTTCTGAAGCAAGTTTCTATATAAGATTGAGCTACTAGCTACAGCTCATATTTTTACCTCATTTCTTGACTAGAATATTGAATGTGTGCAATCCTTAAATCCATTAGGAATATAATTTAGGAAAGCAAGAAGCAAAGCAAGTAACAAAAGATTGTGATAAAAACAAGAAAGCAAATTGCTTAATGATTCCATATTGACGCATTGTAAGCTTTCATTTAAGTAACTTGGTAATCAAATGTATTAATCAATTGACAAAACAAATGGTCTCAGAAAAGCTTTAATGAATTGACAATTGTGAATCGCCAAAATGGAGCCCTACTGTACATGTATTAAGAGCAAATACAAAGCACAACTTCAGAGAAACTCTAGAAAGAAAAAGCCAGTGTAATTAACTGCTTAAAATAAATTGTATAGGCAGTAAAATATAATTTTACAATTACATTTTACAATCCATTTATCACTTTAAAGCTATGTCTTTCTGAGGTGTGGTTCAGTTAGGTGGAAAAGTGTCAATGGGAGTGAGATAACTACTCCAATTAGATAAAATGGTTACACAAAAACAAAACAGAAGATTAATTCTAGCCATTAATTCTGGCCACATAATTTTACAGTATATTAGATTAGTAGTACAATACTTTGAAACACATATGGAAAATACTATATCATCTTGGTATGTTTGCAATACAACCATAAACATAGCTACCGGTATATACAAATAGGAATATGATTAATTTCTACTGCACTTTGAATGGGATAATCACAACTTTTTTTCCCATCTGTTACTGTGCTTTATTTGTGTCACTGACCCTTGAATTTTCAATGAATATAGAATTTTTCTTTCAGAAGAATTCGGGAAGATTTTAGCATTATTAAGAGTTGAATTTTTAACCACTCTAAAAACAATGCCAATATGAAGTTATCAAGGACAAACCACACCAGGTTAACCTGATTTCACTTTGCAACAGGTAACTTCATTAGCATGTTGTGGGAATGTTATGGAAGTAATATATCTTATTTTCAGATAATGCATTTGACATATTTGTCCATGACATGCTACTTTAATTTATGCTTTAATATGGATTCCTACAGTAAACAAGGGGTTGGAGATGAACGATTAAATGCTGCTCCCAAAGGTAGGAGTCTATCTTCATTCATATCATACAGGGGTGGGTTCCAAATGTAAATGTGAATACTATTTACAATGTAAAGATGATGGATCAATATATTTAATATTTATAAATAACCAAATAACTGTCGATGTCACAGAAATGAAGAACTTGAATGTATATGTATGTTTTTAAAGTTAAAACCCAATAAAACTTTTTCCCAAAAAAAAAAAAACTTTAGAACTCCTGGTGAAATTCCTTTAGTCATCCAGAATTGTTCATGGCAACCATCGTAATACTTCAGTGGTGTTGAGAGAGGGAGACTCTGAATAGTATGCCACCAATTAAAACTTCTGGGATGGAATAATTAATCGCAGACTGCCTACTGAATCATATTTCCTGTGTCCCTATGAAGGGCTCTTATCTGATTATTACCTGAAATCTGGACAGCTTGTACTGAAGGAGAAAAAACAACAACATGTGGCTTAGATGTACAAGGTATCTTGTTTCCTAAACAAGTAATATGTTAGCATAAATAACACCACCACTCATGTCTCACTGTTGGAGTTTGAATAGGAGGACTATTCAACAGTGCTTGAAAAAAATATGTGCAATTAGTTTCTTTCTGTCACTGCAGAAATTGCCATTAATGGAATGATACGTTCCTTCCCTATCCAGTCGAAACTCATTTGCAATGGAGGCCAAACTATATTTGTAATTGTGGCTTTTTTCCTCCATTATAGTTCTGTGGTGCTTATTTGTATGTGAATGAAATCTCTGGATAAATGTTCATTGCTATTCCATTTCATTTTTCTTTCCTTCCAGTGTCCAGCTTGCTTTCCTTTATAGCACACCTCTGTAAATTTACCAGACAATTATAGGGGAGTTGAAAGCATTGATTGTCAATATGTCAATTTTTTTTACATATACACGGTTATTCAAAAAGAACGAACCGAGTTCATGACGCATTGCTTCAGTTCTCAGGCATTGTCATGTAATGAGTCGGTGACCATTTGAAAGAGGAGTTATCTAAGTTTTGAATGGCGGCCACAGGGGCGATGTAGTCTCCTCATTCTTCCGGCAACATTCAGTTGTTTGTTTACCCTCGGAATGGCGAGTCCTCAGGAAAAAGTGTTCTGTGTTGGGGGGCCTAGGACCTTGCTCTTTGTGCTTGGCTTGCGAGAACCCCAGACCTAACTGTGTGTGATTTTTTCTTGTGGGGATAAGTAAAAGATCACATTTATGTTCCGCTGCTACCCACTGGTTCCTAATATGATTTGATTGCTTATTTGTACCCTATGACAATCATTAAGTGTTGTACCTCATGATTCTTGACGAATGTATCTTGTCTTTTTATGTACACTGAGAGCATATGCACCAAAGACAGATTCCTTGTGTGTCCAATCACACTTGGCCAATAAAGAATTCCTATTCTATTCTATTCTATTCTATTCTATTCTATTCTATTCTATTCTATTCATGTGTGTGTGTGTATTTATATTCATATTTATTGTTTCCTGATTGCTTATTTGTACCCTATGACAATCATTAAGTGTTGTACCTCATGATTCTTGACGAATGTATCTTGTCTTTTTATGTACACTGAGAGCATATGCACCAAAGACAAATTCCTTGTGTGTCCAATCACACTTGGCCAATAAAGAATTCTATTCTATTCTATTCTATTCTATTCTATTCTATTCTATTCTATTCTATTCCATTCCATTCCATTCCATTCCATTCCATTCCATTCCATTCCATTCTATTCTATTCTATTCTATTCTATTCTACTCTACTCTACTCTACTCTACTCTACTCTACTCTATTCTATTCTATTCTATTCTATCAAGAAAGCTACATGGATGTCTCTGTAATCACCACAATTAGGATTGACAATTTTCTTTCAGCACTGTGACTTGGAAGAAAATGGTTTCCTTGTTTTCCTGGTATCTCTTTCCACTTCTTTGCAATTGAATAAAGTATTGGATGGAGAATCTATATGGAATTATGCAAAAACTACCAACTGTCATCATCATTACCATCACTGTTATCTTCTCTACTAGAGGTAAATAAACCAGGAAGAAAACAATCTGTCTCTCTTATGCTGTTAAAAAAAAGGCCCACAATGCAGGATCCACCTGGGACTTTGAGAGACCCACAAGTTTTAAAAGCAACATCATACTTGTAAATTATCCCTCATGAAGGTATTTCTGTTTTTATACAGGTTGCACAAGAATCTAGAAGTAAATGATTGCACAGGAATGGCATGTCAAAGTTATTTCTCTTATGGAATTATGTTAGTATTCCAGTAAGTAATTTGTAGCTAACACTTTGCACATCAATCAGCATCCTAGCAACAACTCCTATTTGCCCTGTGTCTGGTTCTCTGCTAAATTATAATCTGGAAAATGACATGTTTAATTAGTGATGACACATTAAAAGAAAATGGTTAAGAAATCAATCTAATTTAATGTGCATGAGGTCTATTTCAGAAACATTCTGGGTGGAATGTTTTATCACCTTCTTTTCCTTAATTTACCCTAAGGTTGACTCCATCTTACATCTTAACAGCTGTTCATAGAAGAATCCATTTGCATTTGGGGGAAAAATTGGTTACAAAGAAATGTTAGGCTGATTCCCAAGCAGACTGTCCAAGGGACAATTCGGATTTCCCCCCTGAAAAAGTAAGTCTTTCAATCCTGGAGAGGGAAAGCTGATTTCATAAAGTCCCATCCAGAGCACTGGTGGGTTTCAAGAAATTTTACTACCGGTTTTGTGGGTGTGGCTTGTTTGGTGGGTGTGGCTTGGTGGTCATGTGATGTCAGTGGTGGGATTCAATTTTTTTTTACTGCCGGTTCTGTGGGTGTGGCTTGGTGGGCATGGCTTGATGGACATGGCAGGGGAAGGATACTGTAAAATCTCCATTCCCACCCCACTCCAGGGGAAGGTTACTGCAAAATCCCCATTTCCTTCCGATCAGCTGGGACTCGGGAGGCAGAGAATAGATGGGGGCGGTGCCAATCAGAGGAGGTATTTACCAGTTCTCTGAACTACTCAAAATTTCCACTACCGGTTCTCCAGAACTGGTCAGAACCTGGTGAAACCCACCTCTGACCCAGAGACAAAGAAAACTTAAGCAAGTCCAATCCTTGCCTTCCCCATGTGTTTTCATGGGTTCATAAAAGATGGAGGCAGTTTGTTTGTTTGTTTGTTTGTTTGTTTGTTTGTTTGTTTGTTTGTTTGTTTGTTTGTTTAATTTCTGTACCACTCATCTTTCTAGAGGCAAGTCTAGGCAGCTTACTATAAAATAAGAATAAGATAAAACATTAAAATATTAAGGTAGTAAATATTAAAATTAAAATTAACAAAATTAATTAAGGAAGGGAGCAAGATTTAAAAGGGATGGAGGTAGACTTTTCTCTTAATCCATTAGCCACCTCCTATATCCAGCGGTGGTATTCAGCCAGTTCGGACCGGTTTGGGTGAACCGGTAGTTACAGCCAGTGGCTGGGCCCATGCACCCACCCCGGTGCTACCCCGTCTTATACAATCGCCATGTTTTTGACGCAGCGTGCATTTGCGCGCTCACATTTTCAATTCTGGGTGAACCGGTTGTTAAATTATGTGAAGCCCACCTCTGCCTATATCACACGTCCCCATCAAGGCTACAGGTCAATTGGAAGAGCCAGTTTTTAAGACCCTTTCAGAAGGCCAAGAGAGTAGGTTTGAACTTCACCTCAAGGGCCACAAAGTTCCAGTGGGCAAGAGCCACAGCAGAAAAAGGCTCTTCTCCTGGATCCCACCAGTCAAAATTCCTTGACTGACGGGATCCACAGCCCGCAAGTTCCAGTATGAATTTACAGAACAGAATCCATTTTTTTCTTATTCCTCTCAAGGAACTCTGGAAAAATATACCAACCCTGGATTTGGGTCTGCAACAGTGGTGGGTTCCTACTGGTGCGGTCCACTCTACCGTACCGGTAGCGGCCGACTGATTACGCAATTTGCGTGTGACACCGGTCCGTCATCTTCACCAGTTGCCATCTTTTTTTCAGAATTTTTGGGCTTTTTTGCTTCCTGCGCATGCGCAGAAACAAAATCTTGTGAGGGGATGCGCACACAAGACATATTTCGGCAATTTTTTGTTTCTGCGCATGTGCGGAACCCAAAAAATTGCTGAAATCACACACACACACGCGTCCCCTTGTGAGATTTTGCTTCCGTGCATGCATGGAAGCAAAATCATGGGAGGGGCGTGCGCGCATAGCATGCGCGCATGCACACAAAACATGGAGATGCGCATGCAGCACATTGGTAGCAAGGTAAGAGAGCAACCCACCGCTGGTCTGCAAGATAGATTTTTGTTGGAAAGTAGGAAACAGACAGGAATTAATCTAGACACAAAGTGTTATTCTTCAAAGTAAAATGATGTTTTGTTGTTAGGATTCATTAGGAAATATATTCATGCTCAGATGTCTAGTATATGACACTCTTAGCTTAGCAAACAAATCATTTATATACACAGTTTCTTATAGTTCCTTACTCCCTTCCTTATCCACACAGTTATTAAACTTCATCACTGCATTGCCATGCTAACTTTTTCTCTACAGTTTGCTTTATTCCATTTTCCTATTCCGAGGAGGAGGAGGAGGAAATTGTTCTTTTTCTGAGTCTCTTAGAATAGCAACAGCATTTAGACTTATAGTATATATCGCCCGTTTACAGCACTGGGTGGTTTATAATGTCAGCATTATTTGCATATTTTCCCCAACAATCTGGGTCCTCATTTTACCGACTTCAGAAGGATGGAAGGCTGAGTCAACCTTGAGCTCTCTCAGGATCGAACTCTAGGCTGCGGACAGAGTTTGTTTGCAATACTGCACTTTAACCACTGTGCCATCAGGGCTCTGGGATCATTCTCCTCCATACTGTTGTTCCTGGTCTCTCTTGATGAGCTCCCATAGTTTCACCAGCCAGTCTGTTCCACAAATCTTCTCCATTTCTATTTGTTCCTGTTGGATCATTCAGACATTCCTCCTTGAAGCATCTCTCCAACTGCTTTGGCAGTTTTCCATCCTTCAGCAGCTTCAGTCACTGATGCTCTTTAATACACTTAACAGCACAGTGACCTACATCCCTTGTCTAACAAAATCTGTCATTTATAACTTTTGTACCGAAAAGCAAACGTGCTTCCTTGCAGGTATGCCAATCATCTAAAACCTTCCTGTTGTCTCCATGATACTTTTATGCAGTTGGCAAAGAGACAAAATTCTAACCTAGGTTGCCTAGATTGAAAAGAAGAAAGGGGTGCAGGATTTTGATGACACACATACAGATTGCTAGTGTGTTTTCGTCAGCTGTCGCAAGGCAGTGAGTTTTAAAGCATTTTAACACTTAATTTGCAATTTAATAATTTGCAATTTTCTTGTTAATTTACAATTAAGAAATGCATTGAAATATTAAATTAGTTTAAGTAAGGAAATGGCCTGGATAAATGGAATCCTTGCATCTTGCTGTGCTTCAAACCAGCTCTGTGCATATTGGCTGGATTTTTTCTTTGACCATTGAGTTAACCAAGTGAACATGGATTAAATTAGCATTTCATAGACTAATACTAGTTAAAAGTCAGAGTGATTGAAATGAGTTCCCAAAATTCTTATGTTGCATGAACCTGGCTGTAAAGTATATGAGCTAAAGATGAAATTGTGTTTTTCTAGCTAAAGAAGGTTTTTTTTTCTGAATTGCAATATGTACTTATAATTATATTGATTCCAAATGATCTCAACAGAATATATTTCAAACTTAGTGTATGTAGGATTGGACTTCGTTTTTCCTACAGACACTCAGAAAATTATCATATTCTCTCTTGTAGTGTAACAGAAGGAGAAAAAGACTAAATACGTGAGGTAATCATATACACTTAATTTTAATGCATTTGTTTTCAGGGATCCATTCACTTTTCAAATACCCCTTAATACCCCTTACTTATTGGCTCTAGTATGGAATTAGTGCAAATAAATGTACATTTAAGTCCAAATTTAAAAATAGACCCCATGCTTTCCTATTCAAAATGCACATTCTTAATTATTGTCTGTTTTAAAGGGAGAAGAAATGGGTGCCCTTTAAAAGCCTTGAGGATATCATGTGTGTCATGAAACCAAATTTATATCACTTACATCACTTGCATGTTATCACAAGTACATCAACACTGTCTCCTTTTCCACAGCACAGATGCCAATGAAAGAAAGCAAACTACTATGACAGTCCACCTCATACTTAAACTTGCTCTAATTTTTTATTATAAAACATAAATAAGAATATTGCTGATTCCTTTTGGTACCAACCAATTGACACTAAACTTTGTTGACTATGTCTCTTAGATATGTTACCAAGATTGGTTTCAAAAATGTTTATTTCTGCCACAATCTGTACTTGCTGATCTCTGTCAATAAAAATATCTGTACATTTATGAAGTTCCAGTATTGAATGGTGCTGCCACAGTCTAGCTGATGATTGCATTCCATCTCTATAATAAGGTATTCTAGCTAATTCTAGGGTATTAGAATTCTAGCTAATTCTAGCTAATTCTAGGGTATTCTACCTCTATAAGATATTCTACCTCTATAAGGTATTCTAATTCTCTATTCTAGCTAGGTTATACTTAGTACAGAACAGTTAATTGTCAGATATAAGCACTGATATTTGTGATGTGTCTCATTCTTCTTCTCTAAAGCCAAACTGCCATCCTCAACATAGAGAGAATGCTCTGTTCTTCTTTCTTTCTTACTGAGTGCTGAATTGCTGCCTTTTAAACTTCTATACTAGACCTTATATTATACATTCTTCTAAAATCCTGTGGTTGTATTTTATTTTTACAATTCTTTTCTCTTGTGGCCTTTCCAACTTTGCAGGACCTAAGAGACAGTGATGCAAATTGCTTTTCCAGGTATTCTGGAACCCTGGATCAACCACTCAAATCTCTGCTTCGTGGAAAGGACTTACCGATCCTATACCAAATATTTCAGCGGCTATTATCGCTGCATGAAACCTAATGATAATCATTATTGGTAACTAAGAGGCTTTTCAGGGAACTAATCAGGTTTGCACACTGAATCGCATGAATGGCTTACAAATGCCTCCTTATTGTGCAGTGAATAGCTCCAACTCTCAACTTCATTTGTGGCAGATGTCAAAATCCCAGCAGGTTTGGTGGTCACCAACAGCACCTAATAGCAAGTTTGATAGTTAGCTCTTGGAGTAGCTCAGGGCAATACATTTTTTTTTCAAGGCCACATGCCCATTTTGTAAGCATATGATATCAAAGAGGCAAAAGTAAATAGTTATTATGCTTCTCCAGCACAGCAGCATGATGGTTTTAGAGAGTTATTCCCAGGATTTAGGAATACTTTTATTTTGATCAGTATCCTGCAGGGGTGTCAAATTCAAGGCCCACAGGCCACATCCGGCCCACGGGATGCTTAGATCTGGCCCGCAGGGCCACCCTGGAAACAGCGAAGAAGTGGCCTGCGGTGGCTCTGGCAGAGTGCTCGGGCCACCACAGGTGCCCCCGACATGTTGAGCTTGCCACGCCACACCCACCCTGGCCACACCCACCCTGGCCACACCCACGCCCACTCCCCGAGGTCAAATACAACCCTGATGCGGTCCTCAATGAAATTGAGTTTGACACCCCTGGTATACTGTGATGGGGACCCTATTAGAGCCATGGTGGTGCAGTGGTTAGAATGCAGTACTGCAGGGCTAACTCACTGCTCACTCCAGGAGTTCGATCCTGAGCAGCTTGAAGTTAACACATCCTTCCGAAGTGGGTAAAATGAGGACCCAGGATGTTAGGGGCAATGTGCTGATTCTGTAAACCACTTTCAGAGGGCTGTGAAGCACTGTAAAGCGGTATATAAGTCTAAGCACTATTGCTATTACATTGACAGGTAGAGATCAAAAAGCATACATGAGGGACCACAAGTAAATGCTGGATACATTAAAATAGGGAAGATGTATTAATTTATTGACACTTGCTCCTTTAAGCTCTCAGAAACTTTAAACTTTTCAGAAACTCTCAGTATCTTTACTTTTGAGGGTGCCAGTTTGGGATGAAGAATGTTCTTGAAAGAGACAACATGTCCTACAAAAAAAAGGAAGAGAACTTCAATTTGTCATCTACCCGATTAGTGTAACTGACACACCAATTATTTTTTGAAGTCTGTAAGAAAAGTTGAACTCCATGAAGTCCTGCTAGAGTGCAGAAATAGCTCTCTTGCAATGGTCATTACTTGCCAGAGTATTTTAGTTGAGAATAATTGGTGAATAACTACCCCAATACTGCAATGTAAATTTAAGTGCCAAGTGAGATCTGAAAAGGAAGTTGTCATTTGTGAATAACAAGTTGAAAGTATCTAATAAAATAATTCTTCTGAATCAAGCTTATCTGATCAACCCACTTTATCTGTGTGCTTATTTCTAAATTAAATAAAAAGTAATTGCTCAAACGTTTAAACGGACTGAGTCACACATTGCTGAACTGTAAACTATTAACCCTTTTTAATAGGCCACATGTGGCTGGATAAGCACATACTAAGCCATAAATCTCAGTTTACAAGCTCAGTGGCTGGGTTCAGAGAACATGTCAAAAGTAAAGCAATCGTAAGAGGTTTGGATACTTAATAAGTCCAACTTGGGTCTCTCGTGTTCTCTCCTAGAAGAGACGTAATACAATATGCATTTACTTGAAAGTAAGCCTAATTGAATTCAATGAGGCTTAATTTTGAATAGATGTGAGCAAAAGTGTGCTGTAAGGAGAACTGGCTATAAAAATAAAAAAAAACAGTTAATTCTTTCCTACATGTGAAGACAATAACCATATCTTCGCCAGGTTTCCCCTTGACTATGTTTCATAAAAATCATTCATGCATATGATAGCTTTGTAGCACATTATCGTTCATTTTTAAACCTGCAAAAAATACCAAGCATTTCCATATAGTTTAAAAAATTATCCCCAACGTATGTTTATTACTGCTCTTCTTCATTTATCACCTGAAGTGTTAAATATTTCCTAAGGGATCAAAATATGCTGTGTGCAAGATAATAAGATACTGTAATGAAATGTCTGACCTTGGGAAAGTAAAGATTCAGCACCACCACCCCTTAAAAAAAAGAAAAAAAGAAAGCTTGCTATACTACAGTGATTGAATCTCTACAAATCTCTTCCACATTTTAGCTCCTTATTGTGCTTTCACTTTCTAAATAAAAAACCCCTAAGAATAATCTTCTTATCCATTTGTCTTTACTCCCCAGACATTTCCCCTCTAACAGAATAGTGGAGAATGCAGTTTACTTGTATGTTCATATCTTATCTTAGTGTGACCTTAACTGGAACTTGGGCACTTTCTTTCCCCAAAGATAGGGGTAGTCTAGGTCAGGGGGTGTCCATCCATGGCAATTTTAAGACTCATGGATTTCAACTCCCAGAATTGCCCAGTCAGAACTCCCAAGACTTTTGAAAGTTGAAGTCCACAAATCTTAAATGTCTATGGAGCTTCTTGGTCATCCAGGTCATGGTTGTCCCAAAGGTGCTTTTTCAAGAGGCAACTGGACTTTCTGGTTTTTCTTTGAAGACATTTCATTTCTCATCCAAGAAGCTTCTTCAGGTCTGACTGGATGGTGGAGAATGGAAGGATTTATACTCCTTGCAGACAGTTGGACATTTGCATTCTTTTAGCAGGTCATTAAGGTCACCTGGAGGTTTATCTGTGTCATCAGGGTCACCTGAGTGGTGCAAATGGAAGGGGAGCCTTCTTGGAACTGTTGAAAGGACTGTGTTGTAGATAGATTATGTTGTATCTCTGCCCCTCTGTTGAGAGAGGGCTGTTCAATTTTGACATAGATGGCCTCTGTAACCCCTCTTTCAAACTAGTGATCCTCTCTAACCAAAATATGGACTTTGTTGTCTTCAAAAGAATGGCCTGTCTTTTAAATGCAGATGGACTGCTGAATCTAGTCCTGATGTGTTTGTTCTCCTCTGTTATGCCATGCATTTATGAAGTGGTTGTTTTGTTTCCCCATGAGAAGCAAAAGTCTTCAAAGAAAAACCAGAAAGTCCAGTTGCCTCTTGAAAAAGCATCTTTGGGACACAAATCTTAAAGCTGCCAAGGTTGGACATCCTTGGTCTAGGGCAGGGGTAGGCAAAGTTGGCTCTTCTATGACTCGTAGACTTCAACTCACAGAATTCCTGAGCTAGCATGATTGGCTCAGAAAGTCTGGGAGTTGAAGTCCACGAGTCATAGAAGAGCCAACTTTGCCTACCCCTGGTCTAGGGCCCCAGGGCTAGGCAAACTACGACTCTTTGAGGACCTGTGGACTTCAACTCCCAGAATTCCTGAGCCAGCCATGCATGCATGGCTGGCTCAGGAATTCTGGGAGTTGAAGTCCACAGGTCCTCAAAGAGCTGTAGTTTGCCTACCCCTGGTCTAGGCCAATGTTTCTCAACTTCAGCACCTCCAGGATAGATAGAATTCAATTCCCAGAATTCCTCAGACAGTAGAGAAGTTGCTGAGGTGGAGAAATTCTGGGCTAGCTACTTTTCTAGATGATAAACTCCCAATGCAGCATTTCACCTTGTTATGCTAAATAGATTGTAAGAAACGAATGGCCAATTTCAGTATTCCAAATAAGACAATCAGCAGTTTTGGACCTGAATATATAAGAGGCTGCTCTTTGTTGGTGTCTAGATCATGTTAAAAAAAACCAAGTTGCTCTTTTTTCTTCAGCTTGTACCAATATCTTAGCATGCTTTGATGACTGCAAAAATGGGGCTGTATATAGATTGTTTTGTGACCTTTGCAACCCTAGTCATACTAACTTCACAGGCACTTGAGTTCTATCATTAGTGTACTTTTACACAGGTTTATAATTATCTATGCTAAATACAAACTCCAAAGAGAGGTTCTAGCATGAAAGACCTGGGCATACATCACAACATGATATTTGAACTAACAAAGGTCAAATATTACTGCTAAAGGACCAGTTTCAACCAGTGAGATAGTAATTGCTTATCCTAAGAATAGTGCCTTAATCACAGTAGGATTAATCTAATTATTCTATCAGAACCAAAATATTAGCTGTGTTTAGTTAGGTCAGCGGAAACCCACGAAATCCTCCTAAAATTAGTTACAGGCTTGGTTCAGTTTGTATGTTCATCTGTGCACATCAGGGGCAGGTTCCTCTTACCTGCCTACCAGTGCGCTGCGTGCGCATCATCATGTTTAGTGTGCACGCTCGCTACGCGTGCGTGTCCCCTCATGCAATTTTGCTTCCGTGCATGTGCAGAAAGCAAAAAAGCCCAAAAAGTAAAAAAAAAAGATGGTGCCACGCGCCGGACCGCCAAAGAAAGTATTGGAGCCATCGTGCGCAAATTGCGCAATCAGCGGGCCGCTACCGGAACAACAGAGTGGACCGCACCGATAAGAACCCATCCCTGGTGCACATACATGTCTGTGTGGTTCATTGTGTAAACTCAGCCTGCGTATTTAGTGTATGTTGCATTGTACTGTGCAAATCTAGAGCACTGATTAATTAAGTAACAAGGTTAAGGTTAAAACAAGTTTTTAAGTGTCAAAGGAACAGCAAATTTGAGCATATATTCTGCCAGGAGAAATTATAGGACAATAACCTCCAATCTATGATAGAGTTGAGAATCAAGTACACCATTCGGCAACTTGACAATGCCACTAGATTTGGAAACAACCTGAAGCCCAAGCCATTATTTTCAGAACATGGGATTATTTGGAAAAGGACGGAATTATGCAATTAGCCAAGTGTAGTGAACAAACAGAAAATATGAATATTTTGTAAAAGTTCATAATATACTTGTCGCTAATAATTCCTGCTTTGCAACAAACTATGTGTGAATAGAATCCTCTGTTCTTTGCCCAAACTGTGTTTTTTAGAGTGTTGTATTTTTCGCCTGCATTTTGTGAAGAGGTGTATGTGTCTATTTTATCTCTTATTTATGCAAACATCTGCATGCCTCCTCTTCCATATAATATGGTTAAGTCTGTGTGTGAGAGAGAACAAAGGAAAGCATCGTTCATTTTACTTCAGAGAAATTGCTTTTTATTTTGCTTTGTAGTTGCAGATGTGCTCTTTAGACACTGGGGTTTAGGTCCAACTGTGAGATTAGGCTGAAGCTGCTATATCTAAAGATGAAGCAGGAACATAAGCAGAGTGGACAAAAACCAGTAATCTTTTGTAAAAGATCCCTCGGGGGAGGTAAATAAGAAGAAACTAAGTTGTTAAGGTAGTATAAAGGACAAAAAAAAATGAACCACCTGAACCAGACAAAGCAAGATGGGCCTGAGTGCATGGAAACCCTCTCCCCAATCTGATTAACAATTATAATTATCAGAATTGTAAATCAATAAAGTGTGCATAAGTGCACCAGCGTGCCTACCGTCCCTGTCCTAATGTTCCCTCTTATCAGTACTCATCTTATGTATATAAACAATGTTATATCTATGTATATTACCAACACGTACTTGACAAAAATAAATAAATAAAATAAATAAAAAATAAATAAAGCAAGAGTTGCTACCAGGCTTGTCAATCAACAAAACAAAGCAAGCAAGGACTTTAGGGAATAAAAGCAGCCCACCCACTTTTTGAGTTGTGTTTGAATCCAGACTTGGCAGCTTCTGTTTCTCTGACTAATGCCAGAGTTGTGGGTATGTGTGTAAGAGATAGAGAACAAATATATATTGCAACCACTACAGTTTTGCTGTTATGTTACATTCAGCGAGTCTTTGTGTATTCTAAAGAACCAGTTGTGCCTCCGTGTTTAGTTGAAAGGGGACGTTGGTACTCACCTGTGAGACGTCCTTTCTCGTAGGGCGGAGCTAGCCTCCAAGGAATGGGTTAAATCTGCCCTCTAGCCAATAGGACCGAGTCTTAGAAAAGGTATAAATAGTGCCAACCTAGAGTGGCACCCCCTCTTTTAATCGAGGGATAAAGACAGACTCAAGGTGCTTCTCCAAAAACAACAAGAATTTATCAACTATATACAAGAAGTACCAGAAAATTAGAACTATGTATATGTGAAAGATCACGATCAAGACAATGAATAATTATGTACAACCATGGACCCGCAACTTCCAGCCAGCCCCAGACGTGGGAGGGACTTGGAGGCTAGCTCCGCCCTACGAGAAAGGACGTCTCACAGGTGAGTACCAACGTCCCTTCTCCATAGTGGGCGGAGCTAGCCTCCAAGGAATGGGACATACCAAAGCTGGCGTCCCTAGGGGGGGATCAATCGTCCTGGCTGGGAGAATCACCCAAAGGCAACCCCGTCCCCAACACCCGTCTGCCGAAATCGGCCTCCTCCGAGGCATAAGCGTCCAATTTGTAATGTCTGATGAAGGGAGTCAGGGAGGACCATGTGGCCGCCCTGCACACCTCGGCTACGGAAGCTCTAGCATTCCATGCCGCGGACGTTGCAGCACTGCGGGTGGAATGGGCTGTGAGGCCCGACGGTCGGGACAAAGACATATGCTTGTAGGCCAAGGAAATGGCCGCACGGATTCAACGTCCGATCGTTGTGGAGGACGCCTTACGACCCTGTTTAGAGGAACGGAAAGTCACAAAGAGAGTCTCAGTGCGCCGAAGAGAGGCTGTACGTTTGAGATAGATGTCCAGAGCGCGCCTGACATCTAGCATGTGCCAAGCCCGTTCAGAGTCGGAGATCGGATTTTGAAAAAATGTGGGCAAGATGACTTCCTGCGCTCTATGAAAAGGAGTATTCACCTTGGGCACAAATGCCGGGTCCAGGCGAAGAACCACCCTGTCGCTATGAAAAACGCACAGGTCGTCGCGCACCGACAGGGCTGCGAGTTCGGATATCCGCCACGCGGAGGTTACGGCCACGAGAAAAGCAACCTTAAAGGACAGATGCGCCAATGGGATAGTGGCCAAGGGTTCGAAGGGGGCTACAGTTAGGGCGGAGAGAACTTTGGAGAGGTCCCATGTGGGGAAGCGGTGCACCACAGGGGGGCAAAGATTAGTGACCCCTTTCAGGAATTGTCTCATTAGTGGATGAGCGGAGAGCGAGTCCAGGTGCGGGCATGACAACACAGTCGAAAGCGCTGCTACCTGCCTGCGCAAGGTGTTGGGAACGAGGCCCTTGGCAAGGCCCTGCCGTAGGAACTGGATGACGTTGATGATGGATAGGTCGACTGGCGAGTATCCCACCTGCGCACACCAGCCACAAAAGGCGCG
The DNA here is from genome assembly GCA_023053685.1 of Diadophis punctatus similis. Lineage (NCBI taxonomy): Eukaryota > Metazoa > Chordata > Lepidosauria > Squamata > Dipsadidae > Diadophis > Diadophis punctatus. The sequence continues at coordinate 10,115,745 of JALIGW010000016.1, read as the reverse complement.
CCAGGTGGTGGAATAGATTCGCTCCGTCGACGGCCGCCTAGAGGCCAACATGATTGAAGAGATATTGTCCGGAACTAGGCGGTGTTGCAGAGTGATCCGCTCAAGCGCCAGGCGGTCAGTTGTAGCCAGTGCGGCTCTGGATGGTGCACTGACCCCTGGGCAAGCGACCACTCTGTCGGCGGGATCCGCCAGGGAGGTGACGCGGACACGGATATAAGGTCCTCGAACCAAGTCCTCCTGGGCCAATGTGGGGCGAGGAGGATGATCTCCGCCTTCAGCAATATTACCCGCCGTATGACTTTGGGGATCAACGGGAGAGGTGGGAAGGCGTATAAGAGATCCTGCGGCCACCGGCAGCGTAGAGCGTCCATGTCCTCCGCGCCCGGCGTCCGGAACCTGGTCACGAACCTGGGGAGTTTGGCGTTCGCCGGAGTCGCGAACAGATCCACGGTCGGTGTTCCGAAGCGGTTGGTGATCTCCTGAAAAATGTCCGGGTGTAAGGACCACTCTGCCGGATTGATAGCATTCCGGCTGAGCCAGTCTGCTGTGGTGTTGTCGACACCGGAAATGTGTTCTGCCGTGATTGAAGACAGGTACCGCTCCGCCCACAGTCCCAGAATCATTGCCTCGTTCATAAGGGCCTTGGAGATGGTGCCGCCCTGGCGATTTATATGCGCTTTTGTCGTCACGTTGTCCGTGAGTACGAGGACATGACGGTCGGACAGATGCTGTTGAAAATGAGTCAGAGCCAACCGAACTGCTCTGAGCTCTAACAGGTTTATTGGCAGAACCTGTTCCTTCCTGGACCAAGTCCCCTGGGCGACTAGAGAGTCGGTGTGGGCCCCGCAGCCCGTGGTGCTGGCATCGGTCGTCAGGGTCGTCCGTTGCGGTTCCAGGAAACAGGAGCCCTTGCTGAGCGCGGGCTATGACCACCACTGGAGCGACCTCCTTGCTGACAGCGGCATCCGGACCCTCGCAGGAGAGTTGCTGCGAGTGTTGTGCCTTGGCCGCGTCCGGCGCCGAGTCTGGAGGATCCGGAGGACGCGGAGCCGCTCATGGTGCAGCAGTACCAGCCTATGTGCCTGGCACCAGAGACGGCTGGTGATGAGGACTCGGTGCCAGAGCAGGACGATCTCCCAGGACCTTCTGCACCTGCGCAGCAGAGTTCTTCATCAGGAGATGAAGAACTCATGCTGAATGCCAGAGCACGCAGAGCAGCCAGAAGACAGGACTGGCTGAGTAAGCGTCGGTCCAATAGGAGGAAGCAGTGAGGGCTAATTGGGCCACGCCCTTCAGTGGCTATATTAGGCCATGGTAATTAGTGCTCATTGCTGAGAACAACAATTCACTGACCGCAGCATATCCAGAGTTTCGTTTCTACGTCTGTTTGGGAATCTTATCACCAGCTTCTGCCAGCTTTATTCCGGGAAGCCAGCCAAGTTGTTCAGATAAGAATTAATGAGTCTTGCTTTGAACTTTTGTCTGTGTGCTATTTAACCCTCACGTAACCCAAAGAACCTTATTCCTGAAGACTTTCCGTTTGTGTTGTTTTGGACTTCTAAACCCTCTGAGTTTTACTAAGAAACTTTATTAGTAAAAGGAACCTTTTTGTTTGCCTCCCAACGACTGTGTGTGTGTGTTTCTGGGGGGTTGCGGTGCTGGGTCACAACAGTTTGTTCTCAGCCCAAACTGACCACACACAAGCCCAGATTGCATCATGGAGCAGCTTCAGGACGAGAATGCTCAACTTCGGCAGCAGCTGGCAATCATGAACGCTCAGTTAACAAGGCAGCAAAATCAGTTGGCAGCTGCTCCTGCGTTGGCCCCAGCCCAACGGACACGCTGCCCAATAGCCATGCCGGATAAGTTCCATGGTGACGAGGCTATGTTCCCGGCGTTCCTGGGCCAGTGCCAGTTGTTCATGTCTCTGAGGCCAGAGGATTTCCCCCACGACCGGGACAAGGTGGGGTTTGTAATTAGCCTGCTGTCTGGAAATGCAGCACGTTGGGCCACCCCTCTACTGGTCCAGAACAGTCCCCTCCTCCAGGACTTTGGGCGTTTCTGCACTCATTTGGAGGAGATGTTCGCGGATCCAATTAAGGCCCAGACAGCGTGCAGGCAATTAAGGCAGCTGAGGCAAGGCCGGAGACCACTCAGGGAATACATCAGTGAGTTCCGTCTCCTCAGCCAAGACTCGGCCTGGAATGAGGCAGCGTTGTTGGATGCCTTCCAGGAGGGCTTGGCAGACAGCATCCAGGATGAGCTGGCACGCGTGGACATTCCTGCAACCACCCAAGAACTGGTGCGGCTCTGCTTGAAAATTGATGCCCGGTTGCAAGCGAGGAACGCACGCCGTGCTGCTCCGGCGCCTCTCGCGCCACCTGACGTCCCCGCTGTTCTGGCTCCACGTCGCGCTGCTCAGGCACCTCCTGTTCCCCATGGACTTCCGTCGGCCCTGGCTCCCCGTGACGAGCCTATGGACCTTGGCGCTGTTCGGCCCCGCTTGACCGGCGCGGAAAAGGACAGACGCAGGGCAGGGGGGTTGTGTTTGTATTGCGGCGACCCGGGCCATTTCGCTCGCTCGTGCCCTAGGAAGGGTCGGGGGCCCACCGCTTCTGGTCCTGCTCCACCGTCCCAGCCATCGCCGTCGGGAAACGGCCAGCGCCCGGCCTAGCGGAGACGCTGGGTCGGGCATGCACACCGAAGGACTCCGGCTCAGCTGACGTGGATCCCGGTCCTCCGCGGCATCTGCTCTTGGACACCAAGGTCTTTATTGACCACCGGGACCGCGGCGTCTCCGCACACGCTTTGGTGGACTCCGGGGCAACCACCAATTTCATTGACGAGGCGTTCGCCCAGCATCTTGCCGTTCCCCTGTGCCCCGTGGACCCGCCGATGAGGGTGGAAACAATCGATGGCCGGGTGTTGCTGTCCGGTCCGATTAAGGCCATCACGCAGCCGGTGCGCCTTTGCATTGGACGGTAAGAGGAGGCCATCCAGTTTTACGTGACGTCGGGACTCCATTTCCCTTTGGTTCTCGGACTGGCGTGGCTGCGCACCCACGACCCTCAGGTTGTATGGTCCCAGAACTTCATTGCCTTCCCGAGTCTCCAGTGTGTGGACCATACGCGCCAGGTTTGTGCGGGCGCGGTACCTGACCCTCCGGACATTTCACTCCCAGCTGAGTTTGCAGACTTCGCTGATGTGTTTAGCGAAAAGGAGGCGGACCAGTTGCCCCCGCACCGGCCCTACGATTGCCCTGTGGATCTGATTCCCAACGCTCCGCTCCCTGTGGGCCGCCTCTATTCCATGTCAGAACCCGAACTGGCCGCACTGCGGGACTTTATCGATAAAAACCTGGCCAGGGGTTTCATCCGACCCTCCTCATCGCCCTTGTCTGCCCCCGTCCTCTTTGTCAAGAAGAAAACCGGGGACTTGCGCCTGTGCTGCGATTATCGCAAGTTGAATGCCATCACAGTGCGTAACCGGTACCAGTTGCCCCTCATCCCGGAGTTGATGGAACGCCTCCGCTCGGCGACCATCTTCACCAAATTGGACTTACGTGGCGCTTACAATTTGGTGCGTGTTCGTGAGGGGGACGAGTGGAAGACGGCGTTCGGAACCCGCTACGGTCATTTTGAGTATACGGTCATGCCGTTCGGCTTGACCAACGCTCCGGCTGTGTTCCAGCATTTCATGAACGACATCTTTAGAGATTTGCTGGACCAGTTCGTTGTCGTGTACCTGGACGATATTATGATTTATTCTACGTCCCGGAGCAGCCACATCCAACATATCCGTCAAGTCCTGCAGCGGTTGAGAGACCACCAGCTATACGCGAAATTAGAGAAATGCCAGTTTTTTCAGACGACTGTGGATTTCCTGGGCCATCGGATTTCGCCAGAAGGCATCGCCATGGACCGGGGCAAGGTCGAGGCCCTGAAAACCTGGCAACCCCCGAGCCGGGTGAAGGACGTTCAGCGACTCCTGGGGTTCGCAAATTATTATAGGACCTTCATCCCGGGGTTCGCCACTCTGACCGCGCCTCTCACTCGACTCCTGCAGAAACAAGTCCCTTTCCGGTGGGGCGATTCCGAACAGGAGGCGTTCAAGATCCTCACGGATGCCTTCATGCAGGAGCCGATCCTCAAGCACCCAGACCCTCACCGCCCTTTTGTTGTGGAGGCGGACGCGTCCGACATTGCCGTGGGCGCCGTCTTGCTCCAGACCCGGGAAGATGGCGGCCATCTCTTCCCTTGCGCTTATTATTCCCGGAAATTAACCTCGTCGGAGCGCAATTATACGATCTGGGAGAAGGAGTTGCTGGCCATCAAGGCGGCTTTCGAGACCTGGCGGCACCACCTCGAGGGGGCTCGTCATCAAGTGGAGGTGCGCACAGACCATAAGAACCTGGAGTTCTTGCAGATGGCCAGGAAGCTCAACCAGCGCCAGATACGCTGGTCGTTCTTTTTCTCCCGCTTCAATTTTCGCATTACGTACATCCCGAGTGGCCGGAATCAGCAGGCGGACGCGCTGTCCCGCAAGCCGGAATACGCCCAAGCCCAGGAACCGCTGCCACCCCGGACGGTCCTGCCCGTCGAGTCCTTTGCAGCTACCCAGGATCCCGTGGACCTCCGAGGACAGATCCGGGAGGCGCAGCGACACGACGCCTACGCGGCACAACGGAGGCAGGAGATAGGGCCTGAGTCCCCTTGGACGTTTTCGGACGACCTCCTCCATTTCCGGGACCTGCTCTACGTTCCTGCCGGTCCGCTCCGTGGTCTGATCCTGCAGCAGTGCCACGACAGCCCTGCGGCTGGCCACTTCGGCCTTTTCAAGACTCTGAACCTGGTGGCTCGGACTTTTTGGTGGCCCCGACTCCGTGATGACGTCCAGGCCTATGTGACGTCTTGTGTTCGCTGTCGCCAGGCCAAGTACGCCCCTGGAGCGCCGCCGGGCCTGCTGCAGCCCTTGCCGACGCCTGAGAGACCCTGGGGGGCCGTCTCTATGGACTTCCTCACGGACTTGCCCCCGTCCGCCGGCTTCACGACCGTGTTCGTAGTGGTCGATATGCTGACCAAAATGGCACATTTCATCCCCTGTCGCGGGTTGCCGACAGCTCGTGCCACGGCCCGCATGTTTATCCAGCATGTTTTCCACCTGCATGGTCTGCCGGATCGGGTCGTGTCGGATCGGGGAGCCCAGTTCACGGCCCAGTTCTGGAAGGGTCTGATGGCGGCCCTGGAGGTCCAAGTCTGCCTCTCATCAGCGCATCATCCGGAGACTGACGGGGGCACTGAAAAAGTCATCGGCATCCTTGAACAGTACCTGCGCTGTTTTGTCAACCAGCAGCAGGACAACTGGGCGGAATACCTTGCCGTGGCCGAGTTTGCTTTTAACAACTCTCAGCACACCTCCACGCACGCCTCTCCGTTCCTCGCCAACTTTGGTTACCACCCCCATTTCTTCCCGCTCACGCTCCTAGACTCTCCTGTTCCTGTGGCAGAGGAATTCCTGTCCGAGCTCCAGGCCGTTCGCCAACTGGTCAAACGCTCGTTGAATAAAGCCAAGGAAGATTACAAGAGGGTCGCGGACCGCTCCCGGCGAGCAACTCCACCTCTGGCGGTCGGGGATCGTGTCTGGCTGTCCACGAAGCATCTCCCCTCCGACCGACCGGCTCGCAAGCTTGACCACCGCTTCTTGGGTCCGTTCCCGGTGGAAGCGGTCATTAACCCCGTGGCCTACCGGTTGACGTTGCCCCGCTCTCTCAGGATCCACCCCGTCTTCCATCGGTCCCTCCTTGTTCCCGAACGTCCTGCCTGTCCGCTCCGCCCTCCCGCTCCGCCTCAGCCTGTGATCCGCACTCCCGCTGACCCACCCGAATACGAAGTTGCCAGTATTCGGGATTCCCGCTGGATGAAGGGCCGGTTCCAGTACCTCATTGAGTGGAAGGGGTACGGCCCTGAAGACTTCACATGGGAGGATGCGACCGCCGTGCATGCTCTGGATCTGGTCCGGGCCTTCCACGCTCAATTCCCGTCCCGGCCGCATCCGGACCGACAGACCCGGGGGAAGGGCCCTGCGGTGAGGGATAGTGTTGTGCCTTGGCCGCATCCGGCGCCGAGTCTGGAGGATCCGGAGGACGCGGAGCCGCTCATGGTGCAGCAGTACCAGCCTATGTGCCTGGCACCAGAGACGGCTGGTGATGAGGACTCGGTGCCAGAGCAGGACGATCTCCCAGGACCTTCTGCACCTGCGCAGCAGAGTTCTTCATCAGGAGATGAAGAACTCATGCTGAATGCCAGAGCACGCAGAGCAGCCAGAAGACAGGACTGGCTGAGTAAGCGTCGGTCCAATAGGAGGAAGCAGTGAGGGCTAATTGGGCCACGCCCTTCAGTGGCTATATTAGGCCATGGTAATTAGTGCTCATTGCTGAGAACAACAATTCACTGACCGCAGCATATCCAGAGTTTCGTTTCTACGTCTGTTTGGGAATCTTATCACCAGCTTCTGCCAGCTTTATTCCGGGAAGCCAGCCAAGTTGTTCAGATAAGAATTAATGAGTCTTGCTTTGAACTTTTGTCTGTGTGCTATTTAACCCTCACGTAACCCAAAGAACCTTATTCCTGAAGACTTTCCGTTTGTGTTGTTTTGGACTTCTAAACCCTCTGAGTTTTACTAAGAAACTTTATTAGTAAAAGGAACCTTTTTGTTTGCCTCCCAACGACTGTGTGTGTGTGTTTCTGGGGGGTTGCGGTGCTGGGTCACAACAGCGATTTGCCCGCTGGAAGGGGAGAAGAAACCATTGAAGGTCTCTGGAGTGCAGATGAGCCCACGGGACGATATGTATCGCCGAAATCATCTTTCCCAGGAGGGAAGACAGCTGGTTCAGGGGAACCTTCGTTTGGGCCAGAACTTGCTGGACTATCTCCAATATGCTGTCTCTCCATTCCTGGGACAAGTAGACCCTGCACTTCAGAGAGTCAATAATGGCCCCCAGGTGGGTGACCCTGGTGGAGGGGAATAACTGGCTCTTACCCAAATTAACGAGGAACCCGTGGTGTTCAAGTGTGTTGAGGGTTACCTGGATGTCCTGCTGGGCCTGAGACAGGGAAGAGGACTGGATAAGTATGTCATCCAGGTAACACTGAACACGCACGGGGATAGCCCTGAGGTGGGCTGTCAAGGCGGCCAGAACCTTGGTAAATACCCTTGGCGCTGAAGACAGGCCGAAGGGCAACGCCTGGTATTCATAATGCACCCCTGCATAGCAAAATCTGAGGTATTGGCGATGGGATGCGTGAATTGGAATGTGGAGGTAGGCCTCCGTCAAGTCAATTGAGGCGAGAAAGTCGCCGCGCCTAATGCCCGCCAGAATTGATTGCAGGGTGTGCATCTTGAATTTTCTGTACCTCACGTATCTGTTAAGGCGTTTCAGATCAAGAATTGCTCTCCATCCCCCCGAGGATTTCGGAACCACAAATAGGATGGAATAAAATCCTTGCCCCTGCTGGTCCTCGGGCACCCGTTGGATGGCTCTGATATCCAACAGGTGCTGGATTGCCTGATCTACGAGGACGCGTTTGGAAATGTTGGAAGACAAGGGGCAGCGTAAGAAAAACCTCGGGGGGGTGGAGATAAATTCCAGGTACAGTCCTGTCGACAGGGTTTGTAAAACCCATGCGTCATTGGTGATTTCCTCCCACCGACTGGCAAAGAATGCCAGTCGACCCCCAATGGGAGGGATCGGGTCACATCTACTTATACCGGCGGTAAGGGCGACCACCGGCTCCTCTAAAGGGCCGTTTGGTTTGCCCACCCCGGAAAGGCCGGTCAGCTGCCGATCGTTGCCGAGACCCATATGAATTTTGGGAAGTCCCGTACTGAGCCTGGGAAGACCCGTATTGACCCTGACCAGATTGGTATTGGTTCTGGTATCTACTGTAAAGAGGTTCTGAAGCTCTGGACCCCCGACGATAGGGAGTGGCCTTGTTGTAGGACTTTTTTGTGTATGAGGGAAGAACTTTCCTCTTGTCCTTATTTTCGGTGGTAATGCGGTCAAGGGCCGGGCCGAACAGCGACTGACCCGAAATCGGGGCTGCGGCTAGTTTCCATTTGTGCCGCAGGTCAGCTGGCCAGCTGCGGAGCCAGTGCATCCTCCTGGCCACAACCGCCGTGCCCATTGCCCTAGCCGCGAAGCGTCCTGCCTGCAAGGTGGAGTCGGAGGCGAACTGGGCGGCAGCAATTAATTTGTTTATATCCTGATGCGCCCTTGTGTCGGCCTGAGGGATATGGTCCTGCAGTCCATGCAGCCATTTGAGGGAGGTACGGCAAAAGAAGGACGCCGTCGTTGATGCTCTGACCGCCCAAGCGGCCGCCTGGTGGTTACGTTGAAGGATGGACTCTACGCGGCGTTCCTCCGGCCGTAGGAGGTCATCTGGGTCCCCTGGGACGGGGGCGTTGGAATAGAGAGCCAACACAGGTGGATCGACGTCAGGAACCGGTAGATGCTGGGCCAGGCGAGAAGAAACGTTAAAGTAACGTTTGTCCAGATTCGTGGGGGAAGGACCTGTGGCAGGGGATTGCCATTGTTTCGTCACAGCCTCGACAAATAAGTTAGGCGTAGGGATCACCTCCATGGGGGACGTGGACGCTTCCCCAAATATGGGATCGCCTTGATCCGATGCGGTCTGGGGATCGGCTGCCGAGGACGGGATGTTAGCCGTCGCCTTGGCCTTGTGTAGTAGAGAACGGAAAAGACTTGGGTGGAAGAGGGCGGTGGAAGTAGACGGCTCTGGGGCCAAATCCTCATCATCTGAAAGCTGAGGATGGAGATGGTCCCCAGCTGCAGGCAGTTCATCGAGTTCCCCTTCCTCCCTGTCTAGGTCCCCAGCTGGAATGGGGGAGCTGTGGATGGAGTACTCGTCATCCTCAATCTCGTCGGAGGAGACTGGCGCCGGGACTGGAGGAGGTGAGTTGGCCCTGCGCGGTGGGGGGATGGGCTGAGAAGGGCGCGCCATTGCCCTGACCGCGGCCTCGATGCCACGTTGTATGGCATCGTTCATCCTTTGCTGTATGGCAGGATCTTCCAACGGGTCATCATGCGCGCTGGAAGAGGACCTGCGCTGAGCGTTTGGTTCTGGGGCTTGAGAAACACCCCACACATCACCCTCACGTAATAAGATGTTGGAGCCATCAAAGGAAACGTTGTCAGGTGAGTGAGCAGGTCTCTTCCCGTGGCTCTGTTCCCCTGACAGTGGCCCCTTGTGGTGGTGCCCTGGAGTGCCATGGGGGCGGGGGGTGCCATGGTGGGGTGCCTCGGCATCCCCAGAGTGTTGTTTTGGCCCCCCCTTATGTCCGTCCCCCTTTGAAGAGGCCTTAGAGGGCTTCTTGGATTTGACGGGGGGAGGAGTGTGGATGGGGGAGCGATCCCTGCTGTCGTTGGTGGCACGCGGCATTTGGGACGCTTCGGAGGGTGCCTCGGACGGGAGAGGCCTGGCGGACTTCGCTTTGGCCTTCCCTTGCTTGCCCGCACCTTCAGCCATTATCAGGAACACACACAGGGAAAAAAAGTTTATTTTGCTCCTGCGGCAATCGCTGTCAGCCGCTTCCTCCAATGCGGCAAGCTCGGCGGAGGGAGAGGGACGCACTGCGCGTCCGCGCGCTCCCCAGCTGATGAGCGGGCGGCGGGGAATCCTCCGGCAGCCAGCTGACGTCACCAGGAACGCAGTCCAATCAGCAGGCTGGGTTTCGTCCTTCAAAATGGCCGCCGGTGACGTCGCTTCAGTTTCCCCTAACGGCCTTTCGCGCCACTTCAGGAGCGCCCGATTCGGCCTGCAACTGACGAAGGCCTGACAGGGATTCCCCTGAGGGAGCGGCCTGGCGACGTCGGCCTGACAGAAGTGAAATTCTGTTGGGACGGCCGAAGAAGAACGCAGAGGACGTTTACCGGCTGTGGGAGGAGCACTCCAGCCGGGGGGGGGGGGTAAGCCGATGGCCGCCCAAGCGCAGGGCTTCTGCGGCTTACAGATGTTGATTTTCTGGCTTCCCCCCGCGATCGTTAAATTTCGTCAGAGGTGCCCAACGTGAAGATACCCAGGGAGGTAGCCACCCCCACAGGGACGTTGGGAAGAACAGCTCAGGCAGCCGCCTGAGCCGGCTCGACCCAGGGAGGAACACAGGTGGAAGTGACAGCTGTCACCTGGGGAGACTTACTGATAGATGAGAAAACAGATTCACTGAAGAGAATACAAGCAGGATCCAATAGCTGTGGAGCTGTCCTCCAAGGTGGAGAAGCACAATGCCCTTTGGCTAAAAGACCGAGATTAAAAGAGGGGGTGCCACTCTAGGTTGGCACTATTTATACCTTTTCTAAGACTCGGTCCTATTGGCTAGAGGGCAGATTTAACCCATTCCTTGGAGGCTAGCTCCGCCCACTATGGAGAATGATTAGGGTGTGACTATTTTCCAGGGCTGTAGGTGTGAGAGTGAATATAAGCGGAACCTGGAAGCACATGTAACATTATCTCTGCTTTGAACTTGGATACATATCTGTTTCTGAACTTCATTGGTACTGGAATATAAAAATTAAGATATCTACAAGGACAGCTGTTTCCTGATAGGATCCAATAAGGATGTAGATTTTGTAGGAACTTTTTCCTTCTCTGTGGCTGTGGTCATAGAGTTCCTTCAGACTGAATTGAAACAATATTCTACTTCTCTCTGTCAAGGCCGCAAGGCTGAGG